>VYZT01005960.1:0-111919 GCA_013400735.1 Pomatostomus ruficeps
GTCAAGATGAGATATAGCTCTCCATATGTGATTTATCTTTTCAGTTATATACAAGAATCTATATTGCACATACAAATTATTTTAAAATGAAACCTTGTGCAGTGTCACATGTTTTGTTTGCCAGAAGTGGATAACGTCAGTCTTGAGCAAAGTCCTGAAGGAAATTAAAACCCAGATCTTGTATTGGTGCTGAGCATGCTCAATTTCTTAATTCTCATAACACCGATTTAAAATGGAAATCCGCTTTATTTCCCTCCCCACCTGTAAGAGGTAAACCACGCAATTGTCCATCTCTACCCACAGGCTATTTAAATGTAGGAAATTTTCTCACTTTCAGAAATGGGGTTTTATGGCTTGGGAACAAAACAGCCCATAAACTGGACATACAACTGTGTGTAGGAAGCAGTTGGCCAGAAAAGCTGTATCTGTCTGACACTTGGAGAGAGTGAATGACAACTTGAAGATTATTTCCAAAACATTCAAAACAGTATTTTATACTTGTTAGCTCTTAAAAGAAGTTGCTTGTTTCAGGAATGAATTCCAAAGGCAATTTAATGCTGCTCTTTCTATAAACTGTTTTTACAATTCCTTGACTGCCTTTCTATGCTTTTTAAGATGTATCAGTGCAATTTCTTCTTTCTTGTAAGAAGCACTGTTTCTTTTTTTAGTCTTGCTTCAGGGAATTTTAATGACTGTGAATGGTACAATCCTAACTTGTTACTAAGGCAAAATTCTGCATGGCATGGTTGAAAATCAAGGACGAAAGGTAATTTGGTAACAGTGGATAATGTAACTTCTTTACCTCGTTGTAAGCTACAGATACATTTAGTCAATGTGGTGGCACTTTTCTATGTAAAATGCGGAGTTATATACAGAGGACACGGGAGATACAAGAATAAAAAGAAAATTTTTTGTCTGAAGACCTGAAAGTAAAAAAGAAAAAAAAATTGAAAACATAAGAAATATCCTTAAGCGTGAAGTGAATTAAATCAGAAAAGCCAGGATAGAGTGAATTGCAGCTAGCTAGCAGAGAAGAAAGTCAGAAAGAAAAGATTTGATAAATGCAGAAGAAGAAAGATGAAGGAAGAGATAAAAATAGTGGGGGTTTTGTTGAGTTTTTCGGGTTTTTTTTAACTTAATAAGGCAAAACCAGTGAATAGAGGATAATGGAGAAGACTGAATTACTCTAGTTTCAGTGTATTCCTGTGTTAGGAGTAAATGAACGGCACCTCTTAAGGGAGGCATAGTTAAGAGGCAGGTCTTAACCTTCTAAATACTGGCTAAGATTTAAGCAAGATACTTTATGTACATATTTCCTTATCTGTCAGCTAACAGTGTTAATGAGCAGCCTGGATATATTCAATTGTTAGAAATTGGAAGAATGTTCAGTTGAGTAATAAACAATTAAGGACAGTTCTGGAACAGCATGACATTCAGAAGGAATTATAGTATGCATATGTAAATATGCAGTAATAATAAAGTTTAGTAGTCATAGTTAGAGGTTTTAATTAGTCTGGAAACATCAAGCAGGGTTAAATATCTGTTGCTTCTACTTCTTTTTATGTAGCAGTTAGATAATTCATTCAGACTGTTTCTTCAAAAACGCTACTTATGGATACTGAGAACAACTTTTTTTCTCTATACAGATGTCACATCATTTTTGATTAAAGTAGCATTTTTCTTGAGGAAGCAGTAAGCGTTAAGTGACTTTGGGACAGTGTCAAAGCAAAAGGGTGACTTTTGTATCCCAGAAGTTAGATTAGATGAGCTAAAGAATACAGTTATTAAGTGAAAATTAGCTTTCAGAGCTTATATGCGGTGACTTAATGATGTGATGAATTGGAAAGCATGATATATACCTCAGCCTTTAATGGCTATCTTGACAGCTTCAGACAACAAACATTCCTTTGCTACATGGACTGTCCTTTCTAATACAAATGCATTGATTTAAAATACTCATGTATTTGCACCAAAAAATGTAAGAATATAGTTGATATTGTTTCTAGAGGAAAATACCATGATGAATGCAGTGAAACCATAACAGTTCTGTTAGTCCTGTCAATATAATACGTTGGATTTTAAGGTTGTATGATAAATGATACTATAAAGACATGAGAGACAATACTATGTATATAAATGCCTCTCCTTCCTATTATTTCATCCTGGGAAGAAGTATAAAATTAAATTTGGAAGAGAAAAAAGAAAGTTTGTGAATATGCGGATTATTGAAGGCCATAAAATAAATAAAATTAAATTCCAGTGAGCTTTCTTATGGGAAAAAGAAAAGAAGCCCATACTTATATGTTCAAGAGGTATTTCTATCAACAGTTACAATTTAAAACCTTTATTGATATAAACAGACTTACTTCTGATTGGTCTGTTAGGACAAATACATAACAGTTAATACTCTGGAGATGCTAGTTCAGAATTTTCCTCCAGAGATAATTAGTAGGATCCTATATTGTTCCCAGTTTTTAAGTCAGTAGCTTTAGGTAATTTTAGGTAACAAGTGCTCCTGATGTCACGAGATGTTACTGTTGATATTCACATTTGTAAATTCTTGTTGATGAACTGTTACAGTTTAGCATCTAATCAGTCTTTTTTTAATTGAAAAAAACTACTTTAATATCAGAGCTTAGAAACCTGCATGCGATTTTTCTAACAGCTGCTTCTTACAGTGGCTCTTAACATGCTTATAGAATTTTGTAGTCAGTTATAGGAAGAACGTAACAGTACATGATACTCTGTTCTTTTTTCCAGTATTGTGTGACTATTTAGCATGAAATTTTTCTAGGGAATAAATTTCAGTTGAAATAATTGGAAGCTGGTAAGAAAATTCAAGAGGATGATGTTTAAGCAACTGTGAACACAACTGTAGAAATATTATTGAAACTTATTTTCATACTTTGAGCTGTTTTACACAAGAGGAAATAACAAGAAATGGTGTGTTTCTGGTTTTTCCTTAGTGAGAAAATAATTTGGGAATAGGAGGGAAGATGCAAACTAAAATGAATTTTTAGTCCTGTTTCATCTGTTTCCTATATTTGAATAAAAGAGGTTTACTGAGGTACATTTTACAGTGTTTTCATAGACTCTTTGAGAACTATTTTTCCTCTTGAGAATGCATATTAACATGGGACCAGATAACTAGAAAGTGGCTTAATGGGAAGCTAAGCAGGCATGAATGAAATACTGTGTTTATTATGTAGTTATCCATGGGATGCATGTCATTAACTTTCCTTCTGTCTTTGCAAACACAAATTAGATCAAGACACAGAAGTTGGAGTGAGGTGACTTGTACTTAAAAAAAATTGATCTTAAAACTGTCTATATAAGTAACAGAGACCATGTGTCATGGTCCCATATATATCATTACCTCTATTTCATTAAGTATTGGCAAGTGGGAGCTGCTTGGAAATGATGTTGTGGGGTGACTTCCAGCAGTACAATAATGTTTTATTCCTTATGTCAATTTGAAACCATAGTTTTATAAATAACATGACATAAATACTAGATGGCATGTTTCACAAAGCTTAATGTTAGGACTGTTGCCTCTTTGACTGTCCTTTGATGCTCATTTAGGGCAAATTCTGCATGGATCCAACTGTAACAAAAAGAGCCCTCAACTTTCCATCTTTGATTCTAAGTATTCCTGTTGGGAATGAGCGTGTTAGAGAGGGGACAGAGCCATCAGACTGGAAGATGTCAGTGCAGGCTGAAGGACATTTTCAGTCATCCATCTGTGGTTTATGTTAATGTGGATGCCTTGTTTTCATGCTTGTGCTGTAGTTTGTCATTCCATGCAGAAATACCAGTGGACACATAGTTCTTGGTATGATGTCGAGTTCTTCCTCTGAATTTGTCTTTCACTGGAAGGTAGTGGTGTTCCTGGTTTTTTCTCTTTCCTGTTTCTGAGAGCTGTTGTTCGGTAATGGTTGCAGAGCTTGCCTAGACTTAGAGGCAAAAATAACAATGCCTCTTTGTGCCTTCTCATGAAGGCTCAGCTTTTTGATGAATTGGAGTCCAATAGAGGTCTGCATCTTGTCAGATGGCGTAGCTGATTCCACACTTTCCTGTTCCTGATTCCAGCAGCAGTTTGAGTTGATGGATCAGAGGCATATTGAGATAAATTCTACTTCCTGACTGCGGTGTCTGGTTCCAGCATTCAGTGCTGTGTATGGTCATGTCTTCCCACAACAGTCACTTTATACTCCATGAAATAAAATTTGCCACCATGTATTGGTGCAAACAGTGTATTTTTTGACACTCCTGTTAACTCATTTGAAAAATAATGCTAGTGAGTCCGCCAAACCAACCCTCAAATGGTCCCTCAGACTTCAGACATCTTTGTGTTGTGGTTTGTCCCCAGCCAGCAGTTAAGTACTACATGGACATTCTCTCTGTTCACAATGGGGAGGAGAATTGGAAAAAAAAATGTCAAACTTGTGGGTTGAGATAAGAGCAGTTTAATAAGTGAAACAAAATAAAATATAATAATACTAATGATAAAAATAACAGCAATGGTAATGGTGATGAAAAGGAGAATGAGAGAGGCATAAAGCCCAAGACAGGCAAGCGATGCACAATACCAATAGAGTGATGCTTACCACCCACAGACCAGTGCCTGGCCCATTTCCAGGCAGCAATTGGTCCTTCCCAGTTATTTTGCTGAGTATGATGTTCAGTGATATGATGTATCCCTTTGTTCTGTTCAGATCAGCTGTCCTGGCTGTGCTCCCTTCCAGCTTCTGGTGTACTTCCTTGCAGAGCATGGGAAACTGAGATGTCCTTGATTTTAGGCTAAGAACTGCNGTCCTTGACTCAACAGAAACACCACGTAGCAACAACTGAAAACATCAGTGTGTTATCAACATTATTCTCTGCCTAAACCCAGAACACAGCACTGTACCAGCCACTAAGAAGAAGATTAACTCTAGCCCAGCCAACACCAGGACATTATGCTGTTTGTCTTTTTAATCTCATTTTCAAGTCAGACTGCTGGATATTACTGGCTTTCAGTGAACTTCAAGGGTAATTCATTGTAGCTGAAGTTCCAGCATGATATGTGACCAGACACCAGAAAATCTTTTCTTCTGTTGGAGAAGTCAGTCATGAAACAACTTACTCTCTTTCGCTCCTCTTCCCTAAGCAGCTATCCCTGGAGCAGGAGAGAAGGTCGAGTTATGTCTTTGGCAGCTCCTTTTCTGTGGTTTTGTGCTCACAGGAGACATGTTAGATGGGAGACCTGTGAAGGGAAGGTGCTATCACTCTGTAGAAAGGCTGTGCTGTGATCTGGAGGGATTGAGACTTGTGGAAGGGGACTGTGATGTCCCTCTTTTAATTTTTACTACTGATTTGAAATGTTACTACTTTTGGGTTTATTTATTTTCACTCCTCCCCTCCAAACCCCTTTTTTCTCCTGGGTTATTTTGTAGAGACTGGTTCAGTCCAGGTACAGGAGGCTCTCTGTGACTGAGAATTGCTCCTCCAAATGGTTTGTCTGTGAAGTTCACTCACCTTCTTCTGGATGGCAATTACCTCTCAGGATCACATCAATCATTCAGTTGTGTTATGCTTCCTAAAAGCATTGACATGTGTTATTGCTTTAAAACAATAATTGCAATTCAAATATGCTGGATTTCTGTAAAATGTTTCAGGAGATGGTAGACTGTCCCTCATTTGCAGCTTATTTTTTCAGAGGTGCAAACACACTGGCAGTCCTTCCAGATTCTTACATTTCTGTCATGTTTTTAGCTTTTTCCCTTTCCTTTGTGAGCAGGTGAATGATATTTATCTTCTTCAATTTCTTTTGTGCTGTTAAAATCACTTTGTAGCCTCATTAATCACAGGGTGGAAGATTTTCAGCCGTGAGTTCCAGTGCCATTGATAAATACTATGGTGGCAAATGCCCTAAGCTAAAATGTAAATTTTCACTTTCTTACGAATTATTAAAGGTAGTGCTGTAAATATATGAAGAATTAATTTATAGATAATGATGAAGAATGACCAGTCTATTCTGTGTTACATTTAAGCTACTGTCCAATAGATATGCTTTATTATTAATGGCAAAATTACTCCTTTGTTTGTACCACAATGAACATATTTTCAGTGCGGATTCAGAGAGATTCTCTCTCTGCTTCAAATATAAATAATGGTAACTATGAGTGTATATAACCTCTACCATAAATAAGAGGAAAAAGTGTGAGTAAAAAATTTGTGAACCCTTAACTTTGTCTTATGTTTTGAAGGGGGGATTATTTAATAACATTTAATTAACGTATTTCTTGGTTTTTTGCAAAATCAGACAGATTTCAAACCGTATTTTTAGCCAATTTGTTACTGGCAAATGGTATCAAAATAATGATATTTTGCTTTAAGGCTACTAAATGGGTAACAATCTGCCCAACATAGTAAAATCAGACAGTGAGCTGTTATAATGGGCATGAGTTTGTGGCATATAACTGTATATATAGGAAATATATTTGGTGTACAGAGTACTATTTAGCTGTAGCTATACAAGTAAAATTTTAGGAAGAGAGGAAATAAGGGAAATATATTAATGTTTACACTAAATAAAAGCAATTATATAGCTGTTTTCTGCCTGGTTTTTTTTTGGGTTTTTTTTTTTTTTTTACTTTTACTGTTTTTCCAGTGTGGCTTGTTGTGCTTGATTTGGCTGGTATTTTTGGCATTCACATCAAGCTGCTGGAGTTTCCCTGATATCACTTTCTGTGGAGGATGAAGGATGCATGGGGAGAGAGAGCTCCAGAGGGCAAGATTAAGGAGGAAGTTTTAATTTTTTTTCTTGCTGTCTTTTGAGATGGTGGTAATGTTCAGTCTCTCAAAGTGAAGCATATGTACTCAGTTCCTTATGATAGTGCACTGCAAGCACTTTACCTGTTCAGAGCACTGGATACTACAAGTTTGCTGCCCCAGCTGGTACCCTGTATTTTTATATGAACATACATGCAATGGCTAAAATTGCACATCTCTAGCAGGCATCACTGTGAGACAGGAGGAAAGATGGGAAAAGTGGCATCTTGCTCTTCAGTCCCCTTCATAGAATCTCTGTCTCGTGCCCTGGTTTAGACCAGAATCTCAGCTTTGGTCTTAGACTATTAATTCCTTAGATCTGTGTTCTCTGTACAGGTTTTCTGAGCTAACAGTCGTATTGGCTGCATGATTTTTGAGTTTCCTGGGAAGAGTTAGACTGACTTAACTAATATCAGCCAACTATATGGTATGGTATCAGCCAACTCACTGGTATGGCTGTGTAAAACACAGCTGTGAGTGGTTGACAAAGTAACAGTTACTGTGTTCACTTAGGCAAAATAATTATTTAACCATCAAAAAGAGGAATTTTAACGTTTTAAGAATATTAGAATAAGATATCTTGACGTATGTCTTCAGAATGTTTCTATGGCATCCAATGTGACATTGGCTTAACAAAAAAAACCCCACAACAAAACAACATCAAGAAACCAACCCAGGAGAGCATGTTTTTCTGTGCTGACAGCTATGGATTATATACTAATTTTTTAATCAACCTTCTTATGGCATTTAGAAAGCAGTTACTTTGGCTGCTGTGATTGAGGTAAGAGGTCACTGATGATGGTACTTGTGATGCATTAGTTTTTATATGCTCTTCTGAATTTTCACTGCAGACTTTCAGACATTTTTTCTGTCATGAGAAGCTACATCAGGTAAGGTGCCTTTTTGGCTTTTGGGTATATATCTGATGCCATTTCCTTGTAGCCTTCTCCTCTGGGAATTCAGATCCATTTGGTATATATAAAACTTTCATATGCAATATCATACCTTTTTCCATGCTGTCCTCTGAAAAGTAACAGCAGGCTCCAGATTCTAATGAGGATTTTCTCGCCTTCATGTTTTATTAAGGCTCCTGATCTTTGATGCTTGGGATGAGTTCAGGTGAATAAAAATGGGCTCAAGTCTTGTTGCCTTAGAAGCATCCAAATATTTGCCATTTTTCCAGTGATTTTGTCTTGCTTATATTGCTGCTTTGTTTTGCACATTTGGAAGCATGACAAATTAAGGTAATAAAATTCGTGCTATTGTTCCCCAGTAAAGCACTGGTAAGCCATAAGATCCTACTATTTTTATAGCGTGTTTATTGTTATTTAATTGTATAATTCTTTGTAAGACAAAAGTGGCAAATAGGGTTTTTACTGGGAATTAGAAATTAAGGACTTTTGGCCTGTTAGAAAGAAACCAGAAAATGCTAGCTTTAAATGAAGAAGAGGTTGAGTGAAACTGCCATAGCCTTGAGACTAAAAAAAACCACCAAAAAGCCAAATGTAAAGCAAGACTGCCATACTTAGCAATGTTCAGTCTTTAAACATGACTTATTTGATAAAGTATTTACCGAAGTATATTGATAAGTGCAGCCTCCCTTTGGCACTCCTGCTCTCATACAGCCACCTGAGTTTGCAACAGGACAACAGCTGTAGGTGTTTGGTGGAAGTTCTCCTGTTCACGCTGGCATTCTGGAGGAAAGGAGCCTCTCTTGGCAGCTGCTGGTGGTAGTTTGCCATCTTCTGACCAGTGTAAACACTTGCATCCTGTTCTGGCGTCCTTGTCTTGAAGAAACTGAACAGTGGCCAAACTGTTCCCTTTTAAGGCTTTGTGACCAACGCTTTGAAGGCACCAGATCAAAAAGATGTAATGCCATAATTTAGGATATTCTGATGTGGATTTGATTGTTTGGATTATGGGTTAATATTTGAAAATAAAATTTTTAATTGATCTGTTGTGTCTAAGCAGTCGTTTGTTATATTGCTGAAACAAAACCAGAAAGAAACACATCTGAATAATGGTGGTGGTTTTATAAAGTGATTTCAGGAACCTAAAGCTGTTGCACATACTTTTGAAGCTGATGAGACATTTGTGTGACTGGATGTGTTTTATATTAACATTTGCTTCAGGGCTAAGTCTTCTAAGTGCCTTTACTTACTAGATACCTTTACTTATTTGATTGTATCACCAAATTTTTGCTAATTTAGGATGATATCAGAGTTTAAGTCTTGTGCTAGAGATCATCTTTCTTTTATTGGGCAATTCTATATGGAAATTATTTTTGTCAAGAATTCTTTAGATTAAAGTGTGGTGGTGCGGTTTGCTGGTTTTTTGTGTACTTGTTGGTTTGGTTTTTTTTTTTTTCCCCCTCAGCCATGTATCTCAAATCACTGAAATGATTCTGGTACAGCTATGTAAATGTAGCATTGTAATAGTTACTCTACTGCTATTTAAAAGTAATTTAATGGCTGAGTATCTCACTGTCATCTTCTATTTATTATAGAAGACTTCTTTGCAAGGTAAGGAAACATTCCTCTGCAGCCGCTTATAAAAATGATTTTCAGAACGGTTAAGTGGATAAATGTTACTAGCCTGTATTCTAAACCACTTGGGAGTTGAACTTTTTACTCTGGATCCTTGTCCAAAAGAACCAGACATTTTTAAAAACTCCAGAACAATGTGAGCTGGTACTGCTGATGCGTTCTGCCTATCTGTGAGGTTTCATACTTCAGGGAGAGCCAGAAGTGGAGAGCTGTGACTTCTGAGTATGTTCTTTGAGAAGAACATCTCCTGATGGGCTTTGCATGAGGTGCAGGCCATTTAAGAAATAAAAGGTGTCATTCATAAACAACCTTCTGGTGCTTGTTGTGAAAGCCAGCACAGAGCAGCTTTGTCCAGGGAGGAAATAATTCAGTGTCCAGCAGGTTGACAACCTCTATTTCAAGTGTTCTGTACGTTGAGGAGTCCTCCAAAAGAAGAAAATGGTCTGATAGATCACACTGCCATGGTAAATGATTTACAGTATGACATTATTTGAAGTGTGCACCCTTAGGAACAAGTTTCCTGAAAAAATGTAAATTGTATCAATAATTAAAGAAAATACCATTTTTGTGTGTGTAAGGTTAAATCAGCTACAATTATTATTCTTGTAATATTAATGAAATGGATGCTTGCAAAGCAGTTTTTCTTTTTTTCCCCTCAATTGGTCTTTTGCTTGCTGTTGGGAAGTATAATTACCTAATTTTCCAGGATTGCTATGTAAGCTAATGATGTTGCAAGTGTCTGCTTCATTGTCTTTTTCCTCTTTCTTCCCCCTGCCCCCACAAAACATGCAGGACGTAATTTCGGCACTGCGAAAGATCTTGCAGAAGAAATAAGATCATTAATATCTGAGAAGGAGGGACTGGAAGGACTTCTCAATGAACTGTTGGTTCTGAGTGCCAGAAATACAAGAAAATTAGAGAGAATTAAAGATGATTACACCACACTGAAACAAGAACTTGAACAAGGAGAGACTGCCTTTGGTAAGTAGTTTACAGATTGATAATAGCTTTTTGCTCAGTCCTGATCTCCTGGTATGCTGGGTTTGATGAATCATTCTGCATTTCACAAAACATACTGATTGTTCTGAGGAAAGACTGGCAATGACCTAGATAAGCAGTGTGTTCAATATCCTCTTGGCTGATTCCCCTGGAGGTGGGGCAGGCCATGGGGGACAAGGGTTACCCCAGCAATATACCACTTTTTGAAATCTATCTTAGGCCAGTTCTCAGAACCTTTCTTTTCTAAGCCCATTTTTATCATGGTGATGATGGCACTGTGCTTGTATTCACATACAGAGGCGCATGCAGTCTTTATGCAGAAGCAGCAGATGTGTCTGGCTGTGACAATAGGAACATGTTTAGTGTTTATAACTTAGTGCTTAGTGTGTACATAAATAACACATTTGGTGGTGGGTCTGAACGTATGAGGTGCAAGGGATACCTGATTCTGAAAGCAAAATTCTCACAGTAAATTTGTGTTTGAGGGGGAGTTTGAACAGCTTACCGAGTGCTGCTCTCACACAACTATAAGCAAACTGTGTGCTTAGGTTGTAGTTTCATGGTAGAACTGGGGAGGTTGTCTGCAATTACTGGGAAAACTACTAACAAGTTATGAAATAGCAATGTCATTCCTAGACTTGACTTACTCTCTTGTCTGCTGTACTCAATTCCTGAAGTTGGAGCAGATAAAACGGCCATGCTGCTTGCTTAAATGAAAAGGCTGAGTAATATTTGATTGACTACAAATGTACAGTTACTATAATTACCTCTAAACAACTAATAGAATTCTGAGAGCTACTTTAAAGCTTTAGGATTTTGAAATGTCTTTCCTTTTTCAGGATCTTATGGCATTGGTTAGGTGAAAAGAGGAAGATGCCTCTGTTTTAGAAGCATATGAAGTTTCTTTATAGGCAAGTGGATAAGCAGCCATCTTAAAAACGAAAAGATTTGTAGGCAATTGAATACATCTAAGACAATGCTTTAAAAATGCATGGGATAATATATATATGCACACACTTCTAGATAAGAACATACTTTTTTAGAATCTAGATAAAATTTTTAAAAATGATTCCTCAAATTTAGTACATTGTGATGCAAACCCAGAAATGCACATCAGGAAATGCTGCTTCTTTACTGCAATTTCAAGTGAGTTGAAAAGGGTTCTGGCCTTCTAATCAGTCCATTTTATTTCTCTTTTGTTTGTAGGACAACTAAGCTTCCTATAATACACATGTACTTCTCATTTGTGTTTTAATTCAGCAGGGTTTTAAATAAAGCTTGTACAAGACTCATGAGGAAGCAACAGAAATGGTATCCGTTCATAGACGTCTTTTCTCTTTTGCATTTATATAGCTGTAAGGAGATACCTTCTTTACCTGACCTCTACTGTCCCACAACTTGTGAAAATGAATTTCAAAATACTGGGTGTTTACTATGTAGATTTTCTTTTAATTTACTGTGATTCTGTAGGCATAAGGAGAAATTTATCCTTGTATTAAAATAAAATGCTGTCAAGCAGATACTAGTCAGAGATGCATAAATTGAAACCTGACATCTTCCCTTTTTGTCATCCCTGCCCCCCTTTACGTATGACTTACCCTATTTTCTCCTTTAATAAATGAAAATATTTGAGAACACTAGCATGGGTTTGATACCAACACATTTATCAGAATGTAAGCCTTCAGGTACACTCTGGAAAACAGTATGCAGAGAGTATCTTGAGGAAAAGAGGCCACATTTAAGGAACAGTGTTATTTTGCACAGCACTTTTACGTTTAAAGAATAAAGCATAAAGAATTGGAATACAATTTTATTACCATTTGTTTTTTCTGTTGTTTTTGAAAGAACTGGATTTAATTGCGTTGGCTTTGTCTGCACTGTGAAAGGTGTGATTTGATTTGGGGTAGCTGAGCTGACTTACTTCACAGCCTGAGGCCTGCTGTTTCATTTATGCCAATAAAGTCTGTGTTGCTGCAGAGAAGGGCAGTTCTGCCTTTTTTTCTGTGTTCCTGTCCCAACCCGTGCAGTAGGTCAGTGCAGACAAGAAGCTTGATGTGAGCTAGGCAGTAGGGATTGTAGAGATGTACCTGTGATTCCTCCTTGTGGCACACTTGTGTGCTTGGGCTCTGGTATGAAATAGTGTCTGTCCATGAACTGCATGTGGGCTACTGAAAGCGGTGAGGAGAAAGAGGTTCCTTGGTCTTCATGTAATGCTGGGTCAAGAGGGAATGGCTTCAGAGTGGGAGCAGATCAAATGTTAGGGGGAAAGTCTTTACTGTGAGGTGATGAGGCACTGAACAGGTTGCCTAGAGAAGCTGTGGATGCCCCATCCCTGAAAGTGTTCAAGGCAAGATTGGACAGGGCTTTGAGCAACCCAGTCTAGTGGAAGGTGTCCCTGCCCATGGCAGTAGGGTTGGAACTGGATGGTCTTTGAGATCACTTCCAATCCAAGCCATTCTATGATTTTCATCTTTAAAGGCTTATCTTAGTTTGACTAAGCCAGTGGGTTTTATAAGTTCTTCACAGAAAGGAGATGTTTCATTTGTCTTTGATAAAGGTAATCAGATCAACTACAGCTGTTGTCTCACCAGTTTAGCTTTTGAATTGTTTCCAGGGCATAATCTTTTACTTTCCCTGCATCAGGAGCCCCCCCTCTGTTTTTTTAAATATCACCTTAAAACCCTCTTCACAAGTATTCCTATATATGTCTATTTCTATGTCATCTGACACTTAAATTTTTGTTTTGTGCCTGTGAGCTTCTTGAAAACTTTGATTTTTTTTTTTACTGAACATAATACTGTTTTGTGTGGAAAATATTAGACAAAAAAAATTAGATGCTAAAATGCGTGTATATATTTGTCTTGTGTATAAATTGGTCTCCTATTTTTTACTTCATTAATAATTGTTGATTTCTCATAGTAATGCAGATATAAGGAAGCAGACATCAAGGGAAGAGACTTAATCACACAATAATCAGAATTGGAATTTTAAATAGGACACATCATTAGCATGTTAATGAATTTTCTCACTCTGTGCCAGCTGCCCAAGTATAAAAGATATTGCAGATGTAGTGCAAAAATCAGGCTTGGCTTACTACACTGAGAGCTGTCAGTGCTCCCTGCAAAGGAAATTTGTCAAAAAATCCTTTCGTATTTTTAGAGATGCTCAAAAATATGTTTTTCATGTTGGATAATAGAAGCATTGACAAGTAACACTATGTATTAGCATTTTAGGATGAATAGTACTAATTTGCCCTTTAGACACTTACTTCTGAAGCCTTCAAAACGCTGCTATAAAAGTGATCAACTTTTATTGCCAATTTACAGATAGGAAAGCCAGAGACTTAGAGGTCATGTAATCTTACCTGAAATGGTGGTCAAACAGTTTCCCAGTTGATGGTCTTGCATCAATCCTGATTGAATCAATCACTTGCAATAAACGTGTGAAACCAAATGGTGCTGTGATTCTGTGTGAGCTTTATATTCTTCTGGACTGCAGCCCAAAATGTGTTGGTTCTGGGAAAATCACTGAAGGTCTTGTGCTTGATCCTTGAGCAGACCTGTCTAATAAGATCAGAAGGTTATGTTATGGCCAAGAAGAGAACTGCTTTACAGCCCCGAACAACCAACCTTGCGTTCCAGACAAGCGAAGCTTAATTACTTGCCTATCTGCCAAACTGTTGGATTGTGCTTATAAATCCCAGCTTGGGTTGACTGGCATTTGTAACCTAGGGCTGGAAATGAAACCTACCCTCCCGTTGTAGTTTCCTCATCACCAGTACTGATGGATGAGTTTTCCTGCCTCATCTGCTGTGCCGTGATGCTGCCGGCAAGGGCACTGGGCATCCGCTCGTGGTTCCAGGGGCTGGCCGGGCTGCTTCAGGGGCTCAGGAGGGCTGGCGAAGGTCCAGCAGGGGTTCACATAACCCACCTGGGGTGATGTTCCTGGCGTGCCGAGGAAGGAGAGATGAAGCGAAGGGGCTTCTCAGATGGTTTATTTGGCACCGGGGTCGTGCCAGAGAAGCACTGGCATGGCAAGTTACAGTTACATAAATACCAACAGGAGGGGGTGGGGGAGGGTACAAACATCCTATGGGGAAGGGGTGCAGGGTTTGAATTTGGCGGGCTTTGTATAGGATTGCGCAAAATACAGAGCCCTCGGGGGGGAAATCAGATACTGGAGGGGGTTGAAGGGGGGAGACAACAGTGCCTGGCCATGAGGAAAAACTGAAGCCTGGCCAACAGCACACCACAACATGCTGAATTTTTTTTCTGGCTGCTCTCAGGCTTTTTCTGCTCCTATCCCTTTTGGGAAAGCATCTTCTGTAAGTAATGTATGTACACACACAAATAGGGGGGACCGTGCTTCCCAATCTAATTGCTAGGTTGTGCTTGCCAAGTCATGTTACGTAGAATTTCTATACTGAATTAATGTCTAGAGGAAATATAAAATAAAGGCTTTCATGCATATGAAAATAGCTTTTTAACCCTTTTTAAAAAAACAAAAAAATCAAACTACTGTTTGAAGGCTGATGCTTCAGCCTCTCTACCCAACTCTTGTTGCCATCCTTGAGTTTTATTGTTCTAGAAATTGCTTGTGCAAGTCCTAAAGCTCTTACCAGACTGCTTATACAGTAAAGCTTTCTGGAGCTGAACAGATACATTTATTAAACAATGAACTACATGTAGCAGAGGGGTTTCTTGGGAAGCTGAAAATTTCTTTCACTCTCAGTTTTCCTTTCTTTCGTTCCATACACACACTCTGCATGCTTGCACAGAATATCTCACAGTGCTTTGTCCTTTTAACAGAAGAGAAACCTATCAGAGTCCATTTTTTAATCTGCTTCTTTTTTATTAAAAACCCCCAATATTTTGGCTATAGAATACTACTTAGGAACAAGATGTGTTCAGAATGTACTTTGAAGAATAACAAAACTTCTGCTTTTCTTTTTATAATCGTTGTTCTAAAAGCTGCATATTTGACTGTTACGGAGGATGCAATTAATTAGTCTAAAACAATATTGTGTGGACAGCAGAAACCACTAGTGGTGCTGCTTAATGTAATACTCACTATTGTATACTGAAATATTTATGAAAAGAAGGTTCTGTGCTTCCTATACAATTGTATAGGATGTGATTTATCAAAGTGTTAATGACCATTTACTACAAAGCATTTTTATTCTCTTTCAAAGACATTTTTATTCTGATAGGTGCAACACAGGAAATCTTACAATAGAAACACATGCAGTGTGCTTTGCACTAGGAAACCTACCTTTTTTGTTTGTTTAAATATTTGTTTTTATTTATAGCTGTAATACAAAAGCTTCTCTATTTCTCTTTGTAACTGGTCTTTGGAATGCTATTTGAAGATGTCTAAAGATTATTAACAATTTTACACCAGTTTTAATTGTTGCAAAAAATGCCAAGTATGTATGACATAAACCTATGTGCCTATGACATAATCAGAATGATTCCATGTTTTGCTTTACTGATTTTTGAGGTGGTGGTTTTAATGTTCTTCCTCACCGCTAGTTTTTCTGCCCCGAATAGGCTTTCCATATTGTTTCTATAGTTCATCCTCTGTCTGAGCAATTATCTGATTCTAAACTGAAGAGATGAACCTTTTGATTGCTTCTGTTTGAATACATCATTAAAGGAGAACCCACAGAGTATGTAACAGATGGGCTTCCATGAGGAAGAATCTGCTCTGAGTCTCTTTGTGTCTTCATTTCAAATTTCTGTGAGGTCATTACGGTCTGCATGTCACACTTTTATGAAATGCTTGTTGTCATTAAAGTGAGTGGTGAAATTGAATGGCTTATTGCTTATATCTATGGCCATCTCTACTTAAACAGTGATCCTACAGGATTTAGCCGGTGGTCACTCTATTCAGCTTCCATGGAAGGTGTAAAACCCTCGGTGGTGATGCAGGAACAGGACTGGCAGTGCAGCTGGTAGCATCCTTTACTCTGAGCTGATGTTTAGTTGATGCTCCAGAGTAGTTCTTGGCAGCCTTCTCTTGGGCAACATGGAAAAGTCATGTCCACATAGGAAAATAAAAGGATAAAACAACAGCACCAACACCCCCAAGAAGCCCAGTCTTGCAGAGATCCTTTTGTGTTGTCTTGGGCAAATACAGCATGAGTAATTACTCCCTGCTTGTTACTATTCTCTCTGCTGTTTCATTTGAAAAATTGGCGTTCCCACATTTGCGTGGACTTGCACTGTCATGCTTATTCTGTGCTTGTTTGTGTATCACTGATTGTGAGCATGGGTTTCATTTTCTTGTCGTATTTTTAAAGCCCTTGGGACCTTACAAGTTAAGTATACATGTATGCACCTTTTGGTCTTCTAATTCTGTAATGATAGTAACTGTGTATCAAATTGTTACCATGCTTTGAGGATCAAATTCAGACTAGTGATTTTCGTTCCATGTTATGCTTCCACAAAATCATGCACATTATCTTTGTTAAATAAGATTTATATTCAATAAGTAGTTGAAGGAGCTTTTTGTGTTATGGAATTGCCTTTTTTGATAAATACTATCCGTAGAATTTAGTAACGTAAAAAGAGTAAATTCTGCTAGGCATTTCCTGTAACTAAAATCTCAAATATGTTTTTATTTTAGACATCAATTTTTGTCATGATTGAAAATACTAGAAACCAGGATGTTTAAGCATAATTAAGTTTGCCATATGTCTTGAGTCACTTGTAATTGTGTTTCTTATAATGGTGATTATAAGGGTCATCTTGTCTGATGTTGTTCATTTAAATATGTAAAATACTTTGGTTTTCACTTGGAGCATAGAGGCTTAGTCTGTATAAATGCAGTGAAGGTATTAAATTTAATCTGGCCATTCTGTATAATTAGATGCAAATATGTGTAATGCAGAAAATATGAAATATTCAGGCAGCTTGAGCTGACAAAGCAGCTTGGTTCAAAGCCCACCAGTATCTGTAGAGATCTTTTGATCAGGGCATTTCTCTGTTGATGCTCTAAGGTGAGCTTTTCTTCTATCTCTTTCTTCCAAGATCTTATGGCAATAACTTTATTGAAATCTTTTATATACATGTGTAACACTTTTTAGACTGCAGTATGAGGTAATTACACACAGAATAATAACTCCTGAAATGACCCAATACTGATGCTGCAGTCATAGAGGTGGTTATCTGCCAGGTGCCAAGGAATAGACCTTGGTCTGAAGTTTTAAGCTGAGTCTCTTCAGGGACTATGATGTCATCTTTAACTAGGATAAGTGTAGAGACATCAAGGTTTTGTAAGTTTAAGGCCACAGAATATAGAGTTATTCCACTGGAATCATGGAAGTGCAATCTGTGGTGAATAGTGTCGCTGAACAGCTTCCTACTGCAATGGGAGATGGGCAACCTCCCCCCCACAATGCAGTGTGGACACTTCATTGTGCTGGTGTGCATGCAAACAAAGTTCTGATAGTATTCCAGGCAACTTATTCCTTTACATCTGAAATGCTGTTACCAGCTATATACATGGTGCATTAAACTTTTGGAGTCAGTGTCATATCAAATTATTCTGGTTTGCTGTCTCTGTTCCAGATTTCTGCATTGCTCTGCTTTTTAGTTCAGCTTCTTCAGCTGACAGCAATGCAACAGAATAAGTGGGAAGAAGCAACACAGATGAGTTAAATTTGGAATAAATGAGGAAATGCATACCACCAATTTTAATCATTCTTCATTTGATTCTGGTTCTGCAGCTGCATCTTCTGAGGTACTGGGCTCAGACTGAAATTTCACAGTTTTTTTTTCTTAATGACTATAGCTGGTTTCAAAAAGAATGAGATGCTAAGATGCCAGAAAGCTAGGATTAAAAAAGAGGGAAAAAATAGTGTCTTCTCTTCATTGGCCAGGTGGAGCAAGTTCCCACGTGCAATTCAAACTCCTTTAGCATGACACCAGCCCTGGTGACAACCAATAAACCTTCTTTAGTTTGCCACTCCTGGAGTTTGAATATGTCATACTAGGAAATTTGTAACTCTCTTCCTGGTAGTATACAGGTACTGTTTCTACATGTTATATTAAGAGAATTCCAGTTTTGTCAGAAGGGTGCTGTGTCTGACTGGAGCTGCTCAGAGGCAGACAGAAAGGTCTGTGTGTCTGGTGGTGGGGTGCTCAGAAGAGGACCAAGAAGAGTGGTGACATGTAGTGACACTTAGCAGGTAGGATCAAATCAGTTTTCAAAGAAAGGCAAATATTCCTTCCCTTGTCTCATAGATGAGGTGATGGAGGCACTGAGGGAATTGGTTGTGTTTCTGTTCGTTTTGCCATTTCATACAGGTACTGCCTGTATGTATTTGGTGAGAGCCTTTTGGATAGGATTACAGCATGTATTTAACAACTTGATCCCGAAACATTAATAGGTTGGAAGTAGGAAAACAGTATTTGGTGTCTTAAAAACCTGAAGTTTTATTGAAGAAGTCAATGAACAGTTGGTCTACCATTCACAGGTTTCTTTAAGTTCATTTTGGTTTTTATTCTCAGTGTCATGTAGCATGTTTTCTTTTTTTTCTTTTTTTTTTCTTTTATATTTTTTTTTTATGTTGTTTGAGTTATATTAACATGGCGTGATATGTTCAAGTCCCAAAAATGTGAAAAGGGCTTTTTAGGGTACTTTGCCTCATTTAGTTTCTCTTGAGGATGAGTATAGAGATGGATAAAATATTTAAGAAATAGTGTCAATTTGTTTTCAAGTAGTACTTCTGTGAAACCAATCTCAGGCAGTTATCCTTTCAAATATTCAGACTTTCTGCAGATTGAAGATAAAAATAGATAAAAATTTTATATGCAGTTAATGTTTTGGACTTTATTTAATTTTTTTAGCTGTAAGCAAGAAAATCTTGGTTGGGTCATCTGGGATCACTGACATAAAAGTGATGTGCTAGATGAGGAGAATACCGCAGCAGAAGCAGAGAGTGAAGATACTATTTAACCTTTTACTTGCAAGTATTTTTCAGATATATGTATTTTAATTCAAAATCTTAGCAATTTAGTACACTTCCACCCGACAGTTTTCTTTCAAGAGTTTTGACAGTGTTCTTGAGTTACAGTGTACAAATCTAATTCTATGCTTGCATAAATACATGCATTTATAAAGAATTGTACCTCCTTACATCAATGGTAAGTTCACCTCACTGACTGAAGTGAGGTATTTTTCTCAGATATTACCTTTCATCTTTGCTTTGATATTGACTGGCAATATTCAGATACAGCATCTAAAAGAATGTACATCTAAGCAAAAGAAACCCCTGGGATACCATTCCATTTGAAATACAAGATGTCCCTCATAAAATACAGGGTTTTTTCCTCTGGATTTTCTTCCTCCTGATTGTCAGTAATTTCTGCCTCATTCTTTTTTGCTTTTGTTGGTTTAAGGTTTTCTTTGAGGTATTTGCAAACACAGTAGTAAAGATACAAGCTAAATGAGGGTTTCTGTAAAAGATATTGTAAAACAAGGACATGATCTGCCTTGACTGAGTTTTCACTTAATGATTAAATATTTAAAGTGAATGAAATTGCTGTCTGCCATGTAATTCATTCCTTCAATCGCCACAGGGTTCCAAGCATGCTGCAGGCTTTATACCTGCAGATATGCAGAAGTATAACCAAATCTGGAGTAATGGATAATGTTTATCAAAAGGTAGGGGAGGTATAATACCTGAGGATAAATTCAAAATAAACCTACTGAAATTCTAATCCTTTCTAGAAGAGTTGAGTTTTGTCCCTAAAATTATTTTAATGCTACATATATTATGGTAAAGAAGGCTTTACAATAGAAAACCTCTTCCAATTGACACCTTTTACCGAGACAGACAAGTAGAAATATGGAGAATTTAAATGGAAGAAAGAAAGATTATTTGTTCTGACTCTGATTCCCCAAAGAAAATGTATTTACATCTTCTCTAAGCTTTTAGTCTTTTTCTGTACTTCCATTAAATCCTAACTGATTACTCTGAGGCAATGGAAATCTTATTATTTAGAGCAGAGTTACGTACCTTCCATCTCTGGTTCAGGAACTGAAAGTTTTCACCCAAGAATTTTCTTTCTCTGTCCTTGGAGACATGAATTGGAGTGAAAGGCAGAAAACCAAGGAATTGCTAATGACTTTAGGAGTTAGGAGCTGGAACTCCGTGTCCTTCAGTTTGATTTCTTTTCTTACTTGAGCAGGCACAGAAGCAGTTTGCTGATGTTTCAGTTGGTTTGGGCCACAGTTTCCTTGTATGAGACATGGAGGTAACCACTGTTTCTCTTGCAATCCTGTTGTGGGGTCTGTGCTCCACAGACTCAATATTTGGGCATGGGAGACGGTAGTAGCAAGTGAGAGTATAAGGCCCAGGGATTTTGTTGTTGCGGTGTGCTGCTGGCCAGATTTCTGTTTTTCTCATAGCCAGGCACTGCTGTCCCCTGCCCCCACCACCTCGCATCTGTTTTCCCCGGAGGGCTCTGTATTGCACAATCCTATACAAAGCCCGCCAAATTCAAACCCAGCACCCCTATCTCATAGGATGTTTTACCCTCCCACCGCCCCCTCGTGTCGGTATTTATAAAACTGTAACACGCCGTGCCAGGGCTTCTCTGGCACGATCCTGGTGCCAAATAAACCATCTGAGAAAGCCCCTCCGCTTGTCTCTCCTTCTTCGGCACGCCTGTGCCACTGGTAGGTTGGGTGAAACCCTGCTGGACCTTCACCAGCCCTCCCGTGCCTTCGGAGCAGCCTGGCAGCCCCTGGAACTGCGAGCAGACGCCTGGTGCTGCCACCGGGGGCATTGCGGCATTTTGTTATCTATAATAGCAAAGAATCTGTGCCCCATGTGCAACAGGTGCTTGTGATTAATATTTCTGATGACCTACCAGATCTCAACTGGTAGGCTGAGATCATGTAAGAAATACAAGAAATTCATAGAACTGAGTATTTGAAACATTACTTCTTTTGTTGTTGTGTTTAAACCTGGTTTCTTTCTTTACGCAAAAAATGTTGTAGTAGAATATAATTAAAACTTTGATGCTAACTGAAAAGAAGATTCATATTTGAATTAATCATATTTGTGGATGATATCTTTGGTTTGATGTGCATGTTGAAGGCTTGGGTGGAGATAAACAGGCATGTTTGCCAAGCTGCATAAGATTAAACAGTTCATTACCTGTTGGAATTATCAGCTGCAAGACACCTTGCGTAATTTGGACTACAACCTATATATGCTTTTGACTGGATTATACCTCTTATCTAGTGAGGTGCATTGAAATATAATTAACAATGTGAACTGGAAATGACAGGCTGAAACTATGTGTATTTTTGTGCAGATAAACAATCCTATGTCTGGATCAGAAGTCATAGTAACATTATATCTACTAATTTTTTCCCAGTTCCTGTGTTCTAAAACATTGTACAGAGAAAAATAATCTGTGCTCTGTTTCAGAGAAAAGCAAATAGACACCAGCCATGTCTCCTTGTAGGCTTGACTTCATGAACCTTTGGAAAATGTTAAATCCTGCAGGAAACAGCAGTCATTTTAGATCTTTCATATTCTTGATTTTGAATGTTTTGTTGGAGAGAGAATTTTGAAAATACATGGATGCAGAAATTCTGATCCATTGATACAAGTAAGAGTTTTGCCTCCAGTTTCAGAAGAGTTCAGGGTTTCACCTCCGGCATTTTCCCCACTGAAGCTGCAGCATCTGTTTCTGAGCTGGGCTGCTTGGATACAGGTCATCTTAGTCTGATGAAAGTGCAAGCCACATAATGAAGAGCAGGACTTAGTCAGAAATTCTTTTAACTAGGAAATCCTTCAGCTTTATCACAAAATGATAAATTTTGAAGCTGGCAGTCCTTGTCTACTAAAGAAGAATCAGATGTCTTGAGTGTTTAAGTTGAAAGCTAATTGCTGTTGATTTTAGTTCAGTGAACCTACAGCCCTTTGACTTTTACAGTTAATTTATTATTTTAGGAATTGTTTCTCTGTAGTTAGGAGAAATATTTTTTTTACATGTCAGAGCATTTGCTCATTTGTTGGAAATGTGGCATTTATATGTATACTACCTGTAGCAGTTGTTTTTGTTACTGCAGTAAAAATGACTGGAATGAAATATATTGCTCTTGTATTTTCAGGTTTTAAGTGGGTATGTATATATATATATATATATGTATACTTTATCTAGTTCTTAATCTATTTAAATGTTCCTTGATCTAGTGATCAAAAGAAACATTTTCCTGTGCCAGCAAAAAATGTTAAAACCCCAGTGTGAAGTTTGTTCACTTTTATTCAGTACCTATGAAAAAACCTGTGTGACTACTGTAACATATCATTGTTCATAAGCTTATGGAGTGGTCAGCCACATCCTTAGGTGGGAGGATATCATTCCAGTGGGAGAGATGCTCTCTAAATAAGTCATAGATACTGGCTGAAACATCAAAAATGGTGTTGTCCTTTTCAGTACCTTAGACTGCAATGCAAAAGCACAGATCTGGATATTTATTAGATGAGCTCTTCTTTTTCTCCATAGCCTTTCTGCTTATGTGCTAAGTAATGACAATCTAGGGAAAACTTGAAAATAACAAAAATCCAGACAGGGACACAACAATTCTGCAGCTTTGTAGTGCTGAACTGAGCTTTTGACAGTTTCTGGCAAGTACTTGGCTTAGTCTTTTGCCAGCCCCAAAAAGCATGGATGATGCGTCAGTGTCGTAGTCCAAGGATGCTTCAAGAGCAAATTGGCCAATATTCAAAAAGATTTTGCCTGCAACTTGTCTGCAGTATGGATTATAGACCAGAGGAAAATGAAAAATAAAGCTCATGTGTACTAACAGTTTCTGCCAATGAGGCTGGCTCAAAACAGTTGTAGATATGAGCTGTCTTCATTCACTTTAAAGAACAGAAGTCTGAAATCCTTTGGTGGTAGCCTGCAACTACCTGCTCAGAGACCAGAAGTTGATAGCGGAAACATATTTATGGTGATAGACAAAAGCAGAAGTGATTGTTTCTAATGGCTAGTAATTGAAGCTGACAACTTCAGATAAAAAAAAATGAGCCTTTTAACTGGCAGCACAATTGGCTTTTGCCAGTGTTCAGCAAAGATTTTATTGTAAATGCCCAGTAACTATTTGGGGTTTTTTATATTTAGTTGCAGCTGGAATCAGTTCAGAGAGATCTTGCTGACTGTGTTTTGCAGATGAACAGGATCGTCAAAAGCAACCATTTCTGTTAGATTTGTTTTCTGGAACTGTTGTTTTATCAATAGAATGATAACTAGAAAAGCTATTCCTATTCTGGTATTTTTTTAGCTAAATAAAGCCCAATGTAGAATGGTAACATTTTCCATTAGTGTTAAAATTCATTGGGTTGTGCAGTAATGCCTAGTTCTCTTCCTTCCCACTTTTTTTTTTTTAATTTTTAATTACTAGTTCCCAATATTTCTCAGTCTCTGCACAGTTTATTTTCATCTCCATCTTACGCTATATGAAATTGTTTTCTTACAATTCAATAATTCATTGAAGTCCTGCTTGTCTGAGCTCCTAATCATATGGAGCACAATTTCACACCTTTTCCAGGACACTGCACAGTTCCGCAAGACCACACTCTCTACCTGATTTATTTATTCTTAAAGAAGATGCCATACAGAAGCCTTCTCTGACTCAATCCCTCAAAGGCCCAATATGTAGGTGTTTCCTCATTCTTATGCTGCTTGCATTTTGCCTCTCATGGTGACCCCTGCTGAGGTTACTTACGTTGTAGAAGAGTGGATTGGTTGGAGAAAGGAAGGCCATAGGAAAACACAGAACTCTAAAAACACAGAGCATTTTAAAAACTGTCTCCCTGACCTTGAAACCAGTATTCATTGGTCTAAGTGGAAGATGTATTCATGATTTTGCAGGATAAAGTACCAGGGCGGCAGGATCTTTTCCTGTGTTAGAATACTTTGTCACAGTGCTAAAATGCTGAACTGTGGCTGAGAACCATCAGGGTATACATTTATTAGTTTAGTTCTGCTTTTGTAGCATCCACCTGTAGTGTACCAGGCATCCTCTTTTGCCTTTCAAACAAATATAAAGAAGTGAGAAAACCTCTATCTTTTAAAATTCTCTGAGTTTTTGGGAGTTGTTTTAAAAGTTCTGAACCCCCAGAGTCTGTAATCCTTGTAATTCTCTATGTTTATCTCTGTTTATTTTATAACCTCCTTCTACCATTAGGTATTCTGCAAAGCATGTATTTTAATACTTCTCTATCTCTGATAAATGCCAGGCATCTCTGCAGAAGAAAAAAAAAAAAGTTTTAACCTCTAAAATCTGAGCATTAATTTGTTTACCACTATTCATTTTCTCTCCCCTTAATCTTTTTATATGTTTACTTTCATTATAAACCTTCAGCTTTCTAAGTCCGGTTGGTGTATAGTTTTCTTTTATTTTTCTTTTATCTTTCCTCATCTCTGCTCAAACCTTTTGAATTTTCCTTGTTTTTTTATTTGTATCTGTGTATGTGTAAAATAATTTCATTTAGTTTATTATGCTGTTCTCTCATTTCTGATAGTTTTTCTAATGAAAAGATTCCTGAAGTAACTTGCATGGGCCTATTTCACTGTTAATTTAATTTTCTGTTCTCTAAATGGTTTTTGTTACCTTTGTTTTTTCCCAGTTTAACTGAACTTTCCAAATTTGATGCTTGAAGTTGCTTCTTTTTCAAAAAATACAGAGCCTCTTCCTTGTTTCAATCCACATATAGCAAACCTGAGTTACAGAGTTTTCTTTCCACTTGCATGATTTGTGACTTGGTAGTTAGGTGGTTGCCCTAAAAATTGTCAGTATTTGCTGACAAGTAGGTTTTTTTTTCCCCTAGCTTACATGTTTAGTGCAAGAGCATAACCCAAATGAGCAGCCATTTATGCTGCTTTCTTCTGTGCATATACCTTCTCAGTGTCCCAAGAACTTCCTTTAGGCTGTATTTTGTATTTGGGCAGTGTAAACAGAGGGTTTTTCACTTCGCTATCCCGGTGGCAGTGTATCTGAAATTCTGAAGCAGGAGACCCATCTCTGTGCAGTGCCCTATAGTGCCAGGTCCTTTTCCTCTCCCAGAATGTGCAGATGCTGTGATGAAGTGCCTTCCATCAAAATCCTGCTCCCCCTTGCTATAAGGTGGTCTGCTCTTGTTAATGGTAACCAGGCTGGAGAAAACACTGTGGACGTGCACTGTGGGATAGTTTCTTTATCACAAACCCAGGATTTTTCTTACCCTGCCTATTATGCCTGTTCAATGTGGTGCTTAAAGGGTTTGTGGTGGGGTAATCCTGGCTTCGTTGTGCCATCACACATCGCAAATGGTGTGTTTCCTTCAGCAGTGTTTTCCAGGTTCCCATCTGTTCTTTCAGTTCCCTGTTAGGAAAAAGGTCCATGTTGAGCTGTGATGAAGTACTAAGCTCTCAAGGCAGAGCATAATGATCCCACAGAGGAGTATTTTTCCTGTATTAAGCAGCAGAGAGCCCAAGATGATTTGGCATTGGAATTATTATCACTGCCTGTCTGTCTTTATTTCTTCCATGGTGTTTTGCTGCTGAACAGTAGGACTGGTGATAAACTTGTATACCTAAGATGTATCTGGAAATTACATGAGCTATAAGGTTTAAAAGGCAAAAAGACATTTCTGGGAATAGCCTACCTAAAATGATAGTTTAATGAAGAATTCTCCTTCAGTACAAAGGGTATTCTTCAACGAATAGTTTGAGACTCGGTACTGTGAGCCTTTAAAGTTATAAAATAGGTAAAAGGCATAGTAATCAAAGAGTTGCTGTCCAAGAATAACTCTGTAATAAGAGGTTAGGTAGGAAAAGTTACCTGACTGTCTTGCAGTCAAAGGTCACCAGCACAGGAAAAACTCATTTAGCTTTTGTTCCCCATTCCTACTGTAGGTGATTGCTTTCTTCACACATTATTTTTGTTATTTTGGCACTATGTGTGAGTGACAGCAGGATCTTTAACTCTTCCCAGGTTTGGCAACTATCCTCTTGCCTGTGTGGAATGACAGTCTCTCTGTAGGTTTTGATAAGACATTCTTTAAGAGAGAACTTAATCAGCCATCATTTGTTTTATTAGATTGAAATATGTTCCTGCTGCCCTCTTTGTTGAGAGTTATTGCTTCCACAATCACAGACAAATCTGATTTACTGTAAACAGTTATAACAACAGAGTAGGAATGTGGGCTGTAAATTGGTTGGAAAATGGGAGAAATTTGCTAGGAGTGAGAAAGTAAGATTAAGTTAAACTGTTGTAGCATTCACTGAAGTCTTGTACCATCAGCTCCAACAGCTTAACTAAGGACTGTGAGAAGCCTTGTGCCAGGTCATTCTTTGCCACTTACTTTATGCTGGCATTGTTGGAGAACACCTTGCCTGGCAGGGTACAGCACTGGCTCAGCCCACTTGTGACTGGTAGTAAATTACTTGCAATGAAGAAAAAAGCAAAGGGGCTGTTGCTCCCTTGTCCTGAGGGAGCAGCTGTGATCTAGATACTGCAAATAATTTATTTTTATTTTATCTAATGAACTGGAGAATTAGGAGAGAGGGTGAAAAAAAAGCTTCATTGGAAGAATTTAAGTCGTGGCAGGGAGGAGGTACAAAACCCAAGGATGTATTTGAAGAAAAGGTCTTGAAAATTGAAAGAAGCTCTTGATTTGGTAACGTATGAAATGTTTTCTTCAGCCAAAAGCAAATCTTAAGTCTCCTCCCCTTGCAAACCTCTGGAATCAGGAATTTCCTCTTCCCCCTGCCTCTCCTCTGAAAGAATAAATGAGAGATCAGTGGCCCAGCACTACCTCAGTATGCGATATCAGGATTCACTTTCTTCTGTGTCTAGGATTTGAATCCACCTTTCCAGCATCTCTGACCCACTGAAGGGGGTTGGTGAGTCCCTGGCAGTTGAATGTGCTCTTGAGGAGATGCTGTGCTGTGCTGTAGCCTGTGTGTCCTGACTACTATACTGGAGCATTCTCCTTTTAAGAGCTATAAAGCTCATCCTGTTTTATCATGCATTGCTTTTCCTAGTGCAAACTGTCTCTGGAGTAATGGAAGTTATAATTATACAATTTGTATGATTTATTGCTTGCACTCAACAGCCACTCTGCACTGCTGTTTCCATTATTTCTGAATTGGTTCAATTTAAAAGTTTGATATTCTTAAAAATATCCCATCAGTATAATTACAGGTATTGTAACATTATTGGCCAGTCTCGTTTGGGAAAGAATTAATTTCAATAAAAAGTATATTCTAAAATGATTTAATTTGGAGAAAAGTCTCATGTTTGTTGAATTTTTTTTTGTGTGTGGGTTGTGTCACTATTTCCACACACAAGAGGTGCCTTACTGCGGGGCTTGCACTGTCAGAGGCAAGCTCTGTACACATAAGACAGCAAATATTAGATAAAAAAAACCCCCTTTTTTAATATGATGTATTTTCCACATGATACCATTTATACTGCCTCGGAATGTTCCTTTTGACCTTGGTGAAAGGCTGTAATTAATCAGCAATTAAAGTAGTGATGGCCTTTGGGAGGCCGAGGGCCGCCTCTGCCGCCCTGGCAGCGCGAGGGGGCGGCATTGCCGCGGGAGAGGCACGGCCGCCAGCGGGATGCGGGGGGGAGGGAGCCCCTCTTCCCGGACACCCCCGCGGCTGCATCCCGGCGATCCAACCGCAGCTGCCTTCGGATCGCCGGCCTCGCGTCCTGCAGCAAAATGCAGGCTTGGAATAGGATAAACCGGCACGGTTGCAGTATTTCTTGGTAGCCAGGTGTCCTCTTAAAACTTGATTTAAGGCTGTTATTGAAGGGTTTGAATTGCACTTTGTTCTGTCTGGGTTCTTCTTGAATGCACACCTTGCTGTAATGTTCCAGATGGCTGTCGTCTTAACAACAGATAAGAATTAAGGATGGTAATAGGGGATATTTTATTTAAATCCACATCTTTATCTTTCATTACCTATTCACATTCTATTATACCCTGGTGCTGTATTCAAAACACTTGAGGATTTAACAAGGGGAAAAATAACCATTTAGATTAGGATATTATGTTGACACCTTTACTGATTGTAATTTTTTCAAGCAGCAGTGCAGTATTATGGAAGAGCTGGAACTGTTTTGAATGGAGGAGGAAGCTTCACAAACACAAAATTTTGTTTGAGTTGCATTTACAGACTAAGAGTTCATTCTGAAAGAAGACCAACTTATATAATGGGGTGGGAAAGTGTTGCAAACAGGCAGGCTGTTCAGTAAGTAGAACTGGTGAGAAGACTTTGGTAAGACATTTTGCTAAGTTTTTTAGTTTGTTGGAGCATCACATAATGTTGTGCTGAGACTTCTGACTAAAACTTGCTCAAACAAAGGATGCCAAACAGGTAGTAAATACAGTGGTCTGGGAAGCTGGGTATCCATGTGCAAGCCTATGCATGGCTTGATTCAGAGGGATATTGGATGCTGGTATCTTCAGAATGAAGTGGTGGAGAACTAAAGAGGTCACACTGAGCCTCCTTGCACTAAGCTCCAGATTTCCTGTGATGGATGAATCCACCTTCTCACTTGTAAATGGACACTTTGAGAGCATTAATATTTCTTGAGACAGTGACCACACAAGTCTGGGCATTTTCTGACTTAACTTCAAAATATCGGAATGCTCCTTTGACACTGAATTATTATCCTTGATCACTGCTGGTGGTGCTGCAATGTGTAATGAAGCCAAATCTTGAAATGCCTGCAGAGCAATGAGTGATTGAGCTGCATAAAATGCTTTTTAATAGAGAGCACATTTCCTCAGATGTCAGTACAGTGGGAATAAAAGCGGGTGCATTGACACTGCTGTAGATTTGTTTCTGTGTAGCCACTGTATACATAGAATTAGTCTTCTGTCATGATAATTTTTACTGACAGAGGTGGAAGTACTGTTTTCCTTTGTTGCTTGCGGGATTTGAACTGAGATCCTTTATTTGGTTCATAAAGACTGCTTAGTTTCAGAATGGCAGTCAAATGCTTCAAGTAATCACTAATGAAAGGGAGGCCCTTCTATGTCCTGATTTCCGTCTTCAGGATGGATTTTCTTATGTCAGACTACTACTGAGTTATTAGTAGTCTAGATGAAAAGAATGTTGGTTACTCTCCTTTCCTACAGCTACAGCTCAACCTGCAGAAGTATTTTACATGTTGATGGGAATTGCACATGAGAATTAGCACTGCATTGTAAGCATGGCACTGGAGTAGTCTCTTAGGCTTGTTCCATGAAAGTCAGGATTTAGGTTCAATGGAATAGTGAAATGGAATTGGGGGGATGCTGCAACGTGTATGTACACTGACTTTAGAGAGTCAGATATAACATTTTTATAATCCATTAAGATACGGTATGTTGTTAATGCTTTTAATAGCCCGTCAAGTGTCTCTCTCTTGACTACTTATCTTAATACAATTTTTTTGATTTTAGCATCTGTATTTTAAATGCGATTTCAGTTTTCATGATTGTTATTGCTCACCTGTATCTTGTTATGCCCATGCAACCTACCATGCTGATATAGTGTCAGACACACTGTGTTAGTAAGAGTTAATGTATTATTCATCAGTTTGAACTAGAACTCAGTGGCAGTGTGCTAGGATGAAAAAAAATCTGGATCTGTATCAACAAGGAACCTAAGAATATCAGTAATTTGCCAAACACATAAAATATGTTGGGTGAAACCCTCCTTTTCGATGCAGTTACATTCTTGTAGAAAACACAAACAGCTGATGGTTGCTCGTAAATCCAGGGTAGTGTGATCTTAGCAAGGTAGTGCATATATAGAAGGAAACAGCCCATAACAAAACCAAAGACTCTTTTTACCTAGCATGCATTGCACTACCTGCATGTTTTGGAGCTCAGCAAAGCTGCAGGATGTACTTGTGTAGATAAAAGCTTTATCAGATTGATCGAAACATTTATATAATACTTCTGATCAATGGAGTGAAGACAATGCGAAATATGTTTTAGGGGGAGATATTATTATCTGTGAAAATCAATACAAATGTTACAGGTGAATTATTGTTTCAGAATATGATTTGTTATATTGAGGTATGCAGCCATTTTCCTTTCAGTACTAGTGTTGAACCATTTTTTTAATAAGAGAAAAATGGTGAATTTCATTATGAACTATACCGAAATGTTCTATTTCCTTTAATTTTATATTTTTATGAGTTCACTTTACTGGTTCTATTGTATGGAAGATGGGAAAATGTGCTGTTGGACTTGCAGTTGGATTACATTGCTCTCTGGACTTCTCTCTTGTTTTTCTTTGAAAAGAACACCTGGTATAAGATTAAATTTGGGCAAGTTTAATAAACACAGGTTTCTTGAAACCCTTTTATACGTAATCAAAGTGACAACCAAGGAAAAAATGAGAATAATTCACAAAATTTAGGTCATGATCACCCAACTTAAAGTTATTTTGTAAGAGAATTTTAAAATGGAGAGCAGGATCTAGACCCTGTGTGCTCTAGATCTCAAAGCCTTGCAATCAGCAATTTCTCTTCCCGTGGGTTTGTGTGACATGTCATGAGTTAAGTCCTTAATGAAAGAACTTCTCATAAAGCATTTTTTCCTGTTGAGTTTTGAGTACAGCTCTGTTCTGCTCAGTACAATTTATTGGTTTATGTATGCTGGGACCCATCTTAGTCTTCCATCTAGAAAAGTTACGTAGGTGGGAAGAAACTAATTAAGGTGATTTTCCTTAAAAAACGGCTCTAAGTGTGCGCGTTTGTGCATGCAGGCACACAGTCAATCTAGCATGTCCAACATGCCTACCCTGCTTTGCCTCAGTGTCTCCAGCTTATGCTGAGACTGGACAGGGGTAGGAGTATGAAGCCAAATTTATGTTATCCTGTGTGGCTACTGGGAAGCTTACATCATCATGGAATCATCAAAGAATACATCCACATGCCTGCCTGTGTGCCTGTAAGTAGTTTTGTCTGTTCAGAGTGCAATTATTGATGCAGCAATACCATGAAAAACTGCTTTGGATCAGTTTTTTTTTCAGAACCTAATTTTACAGTTGTAACTGTTTCCACTTTGCCTTTCCCAAGGGAAACAGGTGCTTCAGCAGGGGTTTCTATAGGTCTGCCTATGGACCTCTGACATACAGCAAGGTTTCTGCCAGGCTCATAGAAACCAGGATTTCTACTTTTGTATCTCAGTTTTGAGGGTTGTACTGTGAGCACAATTGAAAACAATTTATGAAGATCAGTTCAGGAAAAAAAATCAGCCTTCAGTTGCAGTATGACTCCCTAAAACACTTAGCCATAGATTTGTATGGAGATTATGGGAGCTTCTAGAGTCAGGGTGAAATGAGGGGTAAGGATGGGATTGAAATATTATTGGGTGGTACAAAAAGAGGTTGGTAGTTTTATGAGAACCCTTGGTAAGGAGGCTACTGTTCTACAGTCCCTGTTTCAGTTGGGGTGATTCCTCAGTAGCATCATGCAAAGCAAAGTTCACGTGGAAGCTGATGTGAAGGCAGCACTCTTTCACAGACTCTCTAAGGAGATAATTTTGTGTAGAGTTTCATGAAAGTCATTCCCACGGAGATTATAAGGAAGCTTTTAAGAAGAAGATGGTGTGACAGCTCAGAACCTGGAAGGGCTAAATTGTGAGCAGAGGATCTCTAGGGCTGTCAAAGCAGAAGTGTAAGTGCGGGTTCTGTAAGCACTCTGTGGGGTTTTTTGGGGTTTCCCTTTGTCTATGAATTGTCTTCTAGTTTTTGCGAGAACATGTCCATACTGACAGCGTATGCTGGAAGAGACAGTATCTCTCTTTTCCATACTGCTGGACACCACATCCTTCTGCCCTGAGTTCATGTTGAATGCAGCTGGCGCATGTTGGTTTTCAGACATTTCTGGTGTGGTGGGCGCAGGGCTGTCCTTAGAGCTCCAAACCAGAGAGCCCCCAGCAATGTTCAATTTCCTTGTTTAATTCTAAAAAGTCAGGAACAGAAAGCAGCAGAATAGTATCACCCTTCTTAGGAATAACTTTTGAATTGTATATTGACTCTGGTGTATAAGACCTTGCACAGTTGTGATTTCTCTTTTCCTTCACCCATCTTCCCTCTCTGCAGGTTTTTGTCCTTTCTTTCCCTTGATAATGAACTTGTTCAGACGCTGATGATCCTCTTTAGATATTTGACTGATTTCTAAAGAAAGAAACAAAAAAATTATGGGAGTCTTGCAAGGATAGGCTTTCCAACATAATCCCAATTTTGGATTTGTTTGAGATTTGTTGAGCTATGCCCTTACTCGTCGCTGTAGTAGCAGTATGCTGAAAGTGATATGGACAAATACAAAATCACTTGAGATGATAAAACGTCTCCTTTATTTAGAGCTTGTTTCTCACCACTCTTACAAAGTCTGTCATTGTGTTTGGTTTTGCATTAAGTTTTAGGAGTTGCAAAAAATGTTTCTGCCTGCAAGTGCTACTTGACAGCTGAGGGGGTGAAGCTGGAAGCAACCTAACAACCTAACTTGGGGTGCAACCAAGTGTCTTGAGAGTCTCCCTTCACTTGGCTTTTCCAGTAGAGTAAGTTATCCTAAGTGCTCAGGCCCTATTGACTTTGACTGGAATTTAGGCTATTTAATGACATAATGACTATCTCTTTCTTTTTTAAAAATTTTGGATCATTAATTTTTTAATGAAAAGTGGGTAAAGTAGTATTTTTGTATCTCAGTAAAGTCTTGCAATATTTTTTCTAAAAGTGTACTTCTCGTACTTGTCGTGGTTTGACCCTGGCTAAGTGCCAGGCACCCACGGCAGCCACTCACTTGTTCCCTCCCCTGCCACAGCTGGGCGGAGGAGGGAAGGAGAGGGGGGAACAAAAAAATGGGGAATTAACCCAAAGGTCCATGAGATGAGATAAGGAACTGGGAGAAAACGGTCCAAGGAGAAACTAGGCTCAACTTAAGTTGCAAAGTGAAATCTATTACTACCAGAGTTAGGAGGATATGAGAAACTAAACCTTTAAAAGAACCATTCTTTTTCCCTCCCCACTCCGCCCTCCCTCCCACCAACAGTGTGAGGGGGGCAGGGTGTGGGGTTTCAGGTCAGTCCATTTCCAGGATCTTCCTCCCCTTCTTAGGGAGAGGAGTTTTTTTCTCTGCTTTTGCCATGGGGTCCCTCCCATGAGAGACAGTTCTCTGTGAACTTCTATGGCGTGGGTTTACTCGTCCACAGGATGCAGTCTTCCAAGGACAAACTGCTCCAGCATGGAAGCAGGGGGCCCCTCTCTCTCCAACCAGGTCTCCCACCTGGACTGCAGTTTCCTCCGACATCCACCCGCTCCATTGTGGTCGCCTCCTCCACCGACTGCGGGACTTTTATCTCAGTCTCTTGTCTCTCACTGGACTGCAACTGCTATGGCTTCTCCTGGCATCTATGGCTACTGCAGCTTCTTCTGGCATCCATGTGGCTTCTGGCATCTCCCCACTCCAATGTTGGCACCTCACCCACGGACTGCAGGTGGATCTCTCTGCATCCCTCATGGACCCCATGAACTGCAGGGGGGACACCCCGCCTCACCATGGGCTCACCACGGCCTTGAGAGGAATCTCAGCTCCAGCGCCTGGAGCACCTCCTCTCCCTCCTTCTCCACCGACCTTGGTGTCTCTGTGTTGTTTCCCCTCACATGTTCTCACATCCTCCTCCTTCTCTAACTAAAGGCAGCTGCGTGTGCACTTTGTTTTGATTTTTCCTTAAATATGTCATCACAGAGGCGTAATCAACCTTTCTAATTGGCCCAGATATGGCCAGTGGCATGTCCATCATCTTCAGAGCCATCAGAGATTGGCTCTGCTGGAAATGGTGAAGAATTCCAGAAGATTCTCACAGGAGTCATCTTTATGGCCCCCTCCCCACTACTAAAACTGCAACAATACTACATGAAAATTTGTCAGGAAAAATAAATTTCTGTGAACAGTAAAAGTTCAATTATTTATCAAAACCTGGGGTTCATTTGATTTGATTATTAAAGATTGGAAAACTGAGCCAGAGAAATTAGTTTCCTGAATATGTATTTTAAATTGTTCTAGCTAATTTATCCTTGGAATGAGAAGCTACATTGCAAGTGTTTCTGAGACTAGCAACTTTGTAAATGCACACAGCACTTGAAGGCTGTGGCAAATGAGGTAGGAGTGTTCATCTCCCTCACTGTACTACTTAATGTAAATTACTTTCCTGAATATCCATTTTGTGTACAGGGAGCAGTACACAACAGATGCTTCATACGCTTAACTGAGAGCATTTGAAAAACAAAGCGTCTCTGTAAAACCTGTCTCATCCTTGGATATCAGTATTTCATTTGATGCTGGCGTTACTTCCTAGAAGAGAGTTCACCTTAGAGCAACACAGGCAGCATCTCTGCGTAAAAGCAAACATTCAGGATGGTGGAGGTGAAGTTGCTAGGGGTACATGATTCCAAGCTGGAGTCTATAACCATGAGTCTGTAATATCTTAGTATGCGTGTGAAATATCAGATATTAAAAGGAGGAGTTTATCAGAGGAGTGTCCAGGTGTGCCATGCAGGCTGCCAGCAATAAGTTGCTCCCACTGATCTTATAAATAGTCTGTGGCTTGCTATGTTTTAATTCAGAACACCTTAAAGGGCAGCATGTCATTATATAACCATGTATGTCCCTGTATGCTCTTTCAGAAATTAACTTTGGCAGATACTGAAGTGGTGAGCAGACTTGTTGGCTCCTCACATGGGCTTCTACAGGAGTTTTGTATGAGCCAAAATAGTGTCAATAAATAGTATGAGCTGTGGATGAAACATTTGCATGGAAACAGAGAAGTACACTGAAATGGGTTCTTTTAAATATACCCCTAGTGATGAATTGTTATTTGAGAAGTGATGCCTGACTATGCTTTTAAAGATGGTATCATGCATACAAATTGTGTATATCGTTAAAATGCTCCTCATTTTAGTCTAAACTTTAGACTAAATTTTAGTCTCCGTATTTATTTTCTTCCATTTCTCAATAATTTGTGTCCTCTTTGTCACTTCTTCCTGCCATTTTCTGTATTTGTCCAAATAATCTTTTTTTTTTTAGTGTTCTGAGACATTTTCTGTGTTTGTGGAATTCTTTTTCGTGAGAGATGTAGTTGTTATTCTTCTGCTGGAATGTACATGAAGACTCCTGTTACTAATGTAAGGGTTCATGCCTTGAAAATAATACTCCATGCTGTGTGCTAGCACCAACTTCTTCCCTCCCTTGGAACGGGCTATTATTTGTTGAACGCTGTCAACACACTTGACACGGTGTGATAAAAAGAAAAAGGAGTATGGGATTTCTGCCTCAAAGGGTTTGCAGCCTGTTAGATGCACAAAAAAGATTAGATAATGCTAAATATGGCACTGGTCAGATGCACAGATTAGTCTGAAAATGCTACAGATCTTTTTAATATAACTTCCTCCTTTGATGGATGTAGTCTGTGTCTTAATGAAAGTATAAAAGTACCCTTGTCTTCCCTGAAGACTTTACAAAAAGCTACATCTGAATAACTGACAGGTAGGATCTATCATGCCACGCTTAAGCTTATTGCTAAGCCAACATATCTGATAAAGGTGGTTTGCCTACTGGCAAAGAATTAATTGGATTTCATACTTTGAGTCCTTTCTTTTGCTCCATCATTATTATCATGGAGTTACAGGAGGTAAAGATATAAAAGACCTATTAAGTCATCCAAGCAATAGGCTTCTCAAAGCCTGCCTTCTATTACCCTTCCTTTTTTTCTTGAGAGTCAGATGTTTCTTAATTTCATCTTTTTATTTGTAATTGTATCTGTTTTTTCCATCCTAAGTGATTTATTTTCCTTATTGGTGTATAAATCCTTCATATCGTTCCTTCAAATATTTACAGGTTGTTACTGCGTTCCCCAGAAAGTTGTTCCCTAGTCAACCTTTATGAAGTTAACTTTTAATGTCTTGATGTAATAACTCTCTTCAATCTTCACTTATCATTTTTGTTGCTTCTCTAATAACTCTGTCTAATGTGTTATCTTTCTGGTAATGAGGTGTCCGGAGCTGAATGTAATATTCTGTACATGCTTCTGCAAGACTTCTGCCATGGGGGGTCTTCCAGCTCTCTACTGCGGGGAGTCACAGAACTGTTCAGGTTAGAAAAGACTTTAGGATTCAGCCCCTAACTTAGCAGTGCTAAGTTAGGGGCTGAATCCTAAACCATCACTGCACCACTAAGCCATGTGCATCTGCAAATGTGGCAAAACCCCTTGAGCTTTATTGTGCTATGTTATGTGGCAAACAGGAGACCAATTGATTCTGGTGACAATGGTTTTGTATCATTCCAGGTGATAAAGCAATATTATGTGTGTCTTTCCATGCAAGTGTCAATGGGATTTTCTGGATTTTTATCTCTGCAGGAGTGAACTATATTCATCAAAAAGATATGTTTCTTTTATCCCCTCTTTATAACATAGGCAATTAAAAGCAGAACAGACAAGTGAGGTTAAAATAACACAGAGGCAATTGGCAGTGCCCTGCTGCTGATCTCTCCTTTGAACATCTGCTGGCACCCTCAGGGGAATATGGTTGGGGTAGGAGTGATTTCTACTGACTCATTATGGTTTATTAACACCAAATTGAATATATTGGCAGTGTAGATGTCCCTGGGGAGCAGCTAGAAGAACCGGCACTATGTAGATGTGCTTTATTTGCCTGTGATTCAAATAAATAAATCCTCACACTGGGAAGGGTAGGGGGCTGGAATCAGGATGTGCATGATAGAGGAAGAGTGCTCCTGCAGTAAACCCTCATTATTTCAAGGTGCATTGAGGGAATTTCAGCTGTGATTCATATCCTCTGTGTAGCAGAAGATACAAGAATGAGGAGTGGTGGGGGCCAGGAAGAAGAGGCCAGGGAAGTGCAGCCTGTCCTGGTGGTGTGCTCTAGAGCAGTGTCCCATGCAGCACAGCACCACATGCACCTGCACATCCCAGTGCCCAGCTACAGACCCCCAGCAAATACGCGGGCATGGGTTTAGAACCACAGGTGAAAACAGATGGTCTGAAACTGGATTTTATACTATAATGAAACAGCAAAGAGCTAAGCTTGCTATGATGTGTTAAATACATTTTTCATCTTCAGCTGCTTGAGTACAGAATGGAGCTGTGTGCAGTGAAAATTTTAACAGGAGATTGCAGCCACTGACCTGAAGGGAAATCTGGACTCCAAGCAACTGGAATCCCAGTTTGTTTGAAACTGAGATTTTGACATCTTGGTGTCATTCTTGTCTCTGCTGCAGAAGCTGAGGTCATTTTCTGTTTCAGTTTATTTGTCTGATTTCAGTTTAGTGACTGGTTTATTGAGCACTGAGGAACTGACTTAGTTAAAATACTGAAAAACCTGTTTCTCCTCTTCCAATCTGCAAATAAAAGCTGTGTTTCAACAAATACATCTGTTGTGATTATAAGCTTGGAATAATTTGGGACCTGGAACTGATTGTGTCCACTGCCTTATTTGAGGCAATTTTTCCTTTTGAGCAATTTAAAAGGAAAATTTGAATAAACTTAACTTCCTTTCTATGTACACAAATCATGAAAAAAAATTATTTAGTGAATTTGATACAATTTTTCAGTGTTCTTTGTGTGCCTTTTAAGAACTCACTATCATTCAAGCTGAGCTTGGTGTAAATACATTAACATCACAACAGAAACATAGCTTACTATTTTTTACTAAAACAAACATGAAGGTAATACAAAGATGCAACTCCGGTAGGTTATAACTGTTTAAATAGTGTTTCTGTCTTGTACTCTCAGAACATACACTGTATATTCTGACATACAGCATGATTTGGTTGTGGATGAACCTGTTTTGATGATTGCTGTGCAAAGAGAACCGTATCTTTTGAAGATTAGCTAAAAAGTGGATTAAGACTGATTTAAAGTCAGGCTGTGTTTAAATTACAATACTTTTCCTGAGAACAAAATGGCAGCTTTGCTTGCTTCCCACTTTCATATCTTTGGCTCCTGCATTCCTGTGCAAAGCATGTAGTTCTTTCAGGATTAATTTTTCTGGTACTGTTCACTTCAGCAGGTGAGTGTTGGTGGAGAGTGATTGGTTCCTGAACTGGCAAGCTATGGTTCTTGTTAGCACTGCTTTGGGATACTTTGTTCCCAGCGTCCAGGTTAGTGTCCTGGTGTCTGGGTTGATTTTCTTCAGTGTTTAGTCCTCTCCCTCAAGAACCTAGTTGGAGGCAGACCCTGGGTTTGTGCAGGAGGCATGGTGTGATGCTCCCATTGTTTTATTTTAGCGTAATTTAGAGTGAGCCTGATATTCTGATAATATGAAAGAAAATTAAGCCTCCCAGATGTACCTAGCTCTCCTTTTTCTTGTGGGTGATCACAGATGAGTAGGCATATATTGTTCCCAACTGTCTGGCATGCTGAGGACAACAGAGAGGAACAAAGGGCAAACTCACTTGCCTCATTACAGTCTAATTTTTTAATTTATTCCTTAATTTTTCAGTCAGCCTTACACATACAGAATATGAAAGCAAATGTGTTGAAGCAACAGATGCAAACGTCAGCCTTGAACTGCAAAGCACCTTCTACTTCCATGGTTTATTCAGTGTACCTTCTGGGGGATGCACTGATACATGCTAAGGGAAAAGGAACCAAAATTAAATTAACTGAAGAAGAATGAATACTTTGCAAACAGAGTAGCATCATTCTTCCAAGTTTCTGAAGGGCTTTTTGAAGCACAAATTAGTTAGTCTCCCAGCCCCTCTGGGATAAAGTTTCTTTTACACAGGGTTGAGGCCAGGAGAGACTGTTACATTATTTAGTCTGACTTTGCCCTTTGTGTGTGCCAGGCAAACACTTTCTTAATGTCACTCACAGACAACCTAATGTGACTTTTCCTACTGGTCTTTAGTAAGTTATTAAGGTCTTGATCTGAAAGAACTGGATTTTGCAAGGCAGATACCTGGCTTCCAGGTGCTAAACCTTGCAGTGCATGGTACATTACACTGTCATGTCTGTGAGTATCCTGTACAATGCCTAATGGAAATGGCGGGTTCTGCAGCAACTGACCCAGACCTTCAGGGAAATGCTTCTTTGCATTTGAGTTCATAGACTGTTGCCCTCTTCTGAAGACAGGACAAAGTATAGGCAGTATTTAATTTCTCTTATCATCTGGAGGAATAGAGACTGACAAATTTCCCTTTGTTGGAGAATATCCAGACTGTCAGGGAAAGAAGGAGAGGCTAGGTTTACTGCCAGTCCTCTTTGTCTCCAACCAAGAGGATACATAATAGTGTTTCCTGGTGATCTCATCTTCCTCCCTAATGAGCAATAGAATATTTTAACTACACTGATACCTGAGACAGATGTTGAGCATTGTGTTCTTGCCAAAGCAGGGATACTGAACTCGTGAGGCTTTTGCTGGTGGAGCTTGAAGGTTAGTGAACTCAGAGGCAGATTGAGTGTTTGGGACAACTAACAAATTACCAAAATAATTACAGCATCACTTTTCAGGATAATAAGAACTGATATTTCAGAAACTTTCCGAATCTGAAAAGTTGTTAGCACTGTATTAGAAATCAGCATCTAATTGGTTTTTTTCCCTTTCTCTTTATTATTGTATCTTTCTAATTGTCCCGTAGCGATTTTGTAGTGTTCCAGAAAAGGCAAAGTGTAGAATTCTTTTATTTTTGAGAACTTAAGATTTGTGGCAAACTGGCTCTTATGATTCTATTAAAGTTTGCTGATCCCGACTGCTTATTCCCTTGGTGTATTCCAGTCTGTGATAGTGAAAAGTGGTGTGGTGGAAATATCAATACCATTAAAAGTGAAGAATGGTGACTTCAGAAGGCAAATGACCAATTGCAGTCAGTTAATTCTGTAAGAAATTAAAAGTCAGGACTTGCAAAAGGATACCTAATAAAGTAACTGTTGTGATCTGCAGAAGTCTGTTTCTAAACAGATCAAGCTTCCTGTTAACATCTAACATTAGACTTCAGTGTTTATGGAAGAGGAATTCACGCTTGATTTTTTTTTTTCCACCATGTTTTTACCCCCTAACTATAACTTGAAGGCTTGTGCCACTAGTTTTAACTACTCAATATATGGCTTAGAACACTCTGTTCAGATCAATTACTTCTGAAGAGATTGTCAGGGAGAGGTCAATGAAATATTTGTTTCACATCTGATAGGTCTTTAACTCTTACAGTAGGCAGGCAATCAAGTGGCTTCTAATAGGCTGCTGACTGCTTTGCTATCACTTCAAAATGAATGTGTCAATTATCTTCTTGTGCTGTACATTTAATGGTCAGATCATCCTCTGCACTGCAATTTTAGTTTGTTTTTACTGTACCCTTTTTAGTCGTTCTTCTGGATGACATATTTCCAATGAAGTTGCTTTATTGAATCTCTTAGGGGAAATTAGAGGAGGAGAAGATTAGAATGGAATTGTTAATACAAAACCATGCTTCACTGAGTTACTGAGGGAACTACTTTTGAGATGCCTCTTGCTGCAGCTTGTATGGATATGAATGTATTGCTCACATATCAAGCAATTTTTTGCAGACCACCTGCATTTTTTCTGCTAAGGAAAAAAGAGTACTATCTATTTGTATGTATGTATATATTGGCTTTCTTCTCAAATACTTTATTTTCAGCCTTAATTCTGTCACTCTTAGCAGTGGTAGAGGGGTTTTTTTTGCATTCACCCCCCCTCATTGCACAGCTTAGTGCTTCTTAAGTTACCCTCTAGTGAGCAAGTACAGACCACTTCTTTCTCCCCAAAAGCACTGAATGAATTATCCTTCTTTCCCCCCTCTTCCCTTTCCCCCGAGACTTCGGCATATTTGTGTTGCCTGAAAAACAGCCTTGCTGTGAAGTTTTGCAGAAGTTCATTATATAAAGCCCAAGCTTGGGTTGCTGCCAGTGCTCTGCAGTGAGCATGCATTGGTTGCTTAATTCTTCTTCAGTTTCTTGTGATAATGGTTTTTGGTACCTTTTGTGATAATATCTGCATTTGTCTGGAACAACAAAAGGGCAATAACAGGTGAAGATGTGGGGACTTCAACTGTGTAGTAGGTGAAGTCCATCATTGTATTTGCCTGTCTGGGTAACAGTGAAGAGAAGAGTAGTAACAACTTTTTTTTTTCCCCCCAATCTTTTTCATGTTTCCCTTACTTTTAAGGGGAAAATTCCCTGCTCCTCTCCTGGGAAATGTCTGTGTGCAGCTCCAGTGTGAAGACTTTTATAAGCATTTGATTGCATTGATTAGTTCAGCAGAATTCGTGTCCACAGCAGTAATCTGTTGTTCATATGTTTTGTTCATCACTGCCAATTCTGCCTAGTTAAAGTCCCCTCCATTTTTAAAGACTCTCTCAAGTCACCAATTTTCCTGTGAACATTTTGTTTGTCTCACTCACTCCTTATTTACCTTTGAGATTTAACTATTGCTGTGTGCAATAATCTAATAGTCAGTAATAACCTAAAAAATAATGAAACCTGCGACTTCTCCAGGTGTAAAGAGCATCAAAGCACTCAAATTATAACTTTTTATACCTTTTAGATGTCTTTGCAGTTTACTTCTGTGGTTAAATAACTTGCAGGTATTTCTTTTTTGTTCAGACTAGTACATATTTCTTGCCTCTTTAAATCAAGACATGAAATTTTAGTATTGCATTTCATCCTATCAGTCCTGAATCCTGTTTGCTTCCCTCTCTTCAACATCTGTGCCCCGGGGAGAAGCTACTACTACAGCTGCTGCTTTTTCAAGTTGCCTGTCCTCTTGTCCTTACCCTCACTTGCCTTACTCTCTTCTGAACCTATCCATGTTCCACTATAAAACAGTCTGACACTCCAGTCTCCGTGAAAAATAGTTAACTTCTGCTTGTCTCTCTTAATATTTTTGGCAAAGTCTGTGAGCAGAGTGGGAATTAGTTAGAAGATGATGCAGGCTGTTTTTTAAAATAAAGAATTCTTTTTTTTGTATTTTTAAAAACTGCCCACAACAGTGACTATAATCTAAACTATGATTAATAACAAATTAAGCATGAAAGAATCCTGTGCACCAGCACAAAAGCTTTGTGATGAATATAATGTTCATATTGCAGCATTATCCCCAGTTCATGGTAATGATTAAATTTCAAAGTAGCTAAAGAGAAGATGGAACAACTGTGCTTCTAATGAATCTGTAATGACTTCTAGGGCTGGGTAACCATGCAGAGTTGAGGGATTTGCATAATAATTGTTGTAACTGGACTCAAACTATAGAGTTTTTTTTCCAGAAGAAATAAGAATTGTTGCACAATGTAGTGAAAAATTCAGCTTTTGTAGCTTATCCAGCATTACCACAACCGTAACTAAGGAAAAAAACTGTAAGGAAGATGCATTGATGACACTTCACTTGTGCATGTGTAAAAAGTGTGCCTGAAAGCAATGGATTTTATAGCCTGTATAATTGCAAAGAAATAAATCTGAATTTTATACCGACTGGGTCTTCTTCAGCCAATATTAGAATTCAGAAGTGAATAACTGAGAAGTATAGAGTGTAGGTAAAAAAGGTAAAAACTTCCCCAGCATCCTTACTCACTAATAAACTGAGGCAATTATTTTTTAATTAGAGAACTACTAATAAAGGAAAGAGATTATTTCATTTCAGTTGCAGGAAGATCTTTGCTTAGCCCAGAGTTGTTGCAGGCTACCATTGGTGTGGTTACTTATTTGGCTTTTTTTTGGTGTGTTTTACTTTTTACTTACGTTCTTACAGTACACAGTAAAAGATTCAGAACTGCATTCATTGATGTCCTGTAACACAGGTAAAAAGAGCTTGCATGTTCTATGTTGACTAAGACTAGACGATTCTTAGGGCTCTAAAGCAGGAAATTCTGATTTTTATTATTTTTTATATTAACATTGAATTTATAGTTAAAAATTCCAGTTGCACAGTTTTCCAGGCAGACCATGTTCTACAATAAAATTACTTCATCTATATGCTGCCTGTCTTGGTTTATTCAATTGTTTATTCTGTCAGGAACCATTTTTCACATTGTAGAAGTGTTGCATTTTCTTACTGGTACCAAAGGGCAGCATTAAAGCGAACCCCATCTCACATCCGTATGTTGTGGTTGGAGAAGTGTTGTACACAATGCCGTGCTTGTGATCTGAGGCACTGTGCTGGTCACAGTCACCACCATGACTGCAAAAATAAAGCTCTTGTTGTTCCTCTCTTTGGGTTTCTTTCTGCTCCATCAGGTGGCCAGTTCATGCTGCTTGGCCTCCCCTCAGAGCCAGGCTGGTTCTCTTTCTGCCAGGATATTTCTGCTTTTGTTTTCTATGGTTTCACTGATCAGATCATATTTCTTCAGAAATGCTCCCTAGAGCAATTTCAGCTGCTCTCTGCCTCCTGATGTTGCACCACTTGTCTGCATTTTTATGGCCTGACCCTGTCTGATGTTGTTGGATGTGAGGTCCTCTGACAGTACAGTCAACTTCTAGAAAAAGATGGTGGGGGGGAAACATCGAGAGAGATCCATCTCTTTGGATGGTGGATATGGTCCAAGAGTGCAGGGGCAAAACATGTTATAAAAGCTTGTGTGAAGTCAAGCAGTTCCTTACTGGGTGTAGCAGGTATCATCACATTTTGTTCACATTCTTTGCCTTCCAGAAGTACACTGGCAAGGCCTCTCCTTTTCTTTCTTTCCTGTGCCCTGGATGTGAATGTGCCATGGTGACCTCTACTGATGAAGCATTAGCAAGGTTTGTATGTCTGAGGTCAGCAAAAGCAACCAGCTCTCCTCAGTCTCCAGCAGCAGGCTGATGAACTGATTCACCTCAGTGGGACATGGATGCTGGGCTTCACACTGTCTTGTTATCATGGGCAGTCTTACACAGATGCAATTCCCATTTCCTGACCCCCATCTCCAGCCAGAAGCCTTGAAGTTGCAGGAGCTCAACATTGCATGTGGTGTCAGAATGTGCCTGGTTAGCACCACACTTGTACCATGAGTCTTACGGCTCTTGGACTATAACAGAGGGAGCTGTCATTTCCTTAAAACTTGACATCCTTGACGTGCTTTCTCTACACTGATGAAATTTCTTTTTTTTTTAAGCTCTTTGCCATGTTCCAGGTCTGGGGTAGAACAAGCATTCAAGGTGATTTGAACTCACAAAAATATTTAACTCAGATTTATGTAGCACTGCTGCTGAACTAAATTGATCTGTTAATGGCATCGAAAACAGTGAATGACTTGATTAGGGAGAGAAAATCTGATTGACAAACTTATTTGCTTTAAGAATAATTAGTCTTCTTTGAAGTAGCCTTGCTTTTGAATCATTACCATGACATTATTTGTGTGTGTGACTGTACTCCAAAACAATTTCTTTTCTTCAAAATGTAGTCTCTAACAAGCTTTGTCAAATATTCCTTGCGTCAGTGCAACTTTAGGAACATTTTGAGATTTGAAATTGATATGTTTTCTACAAGGAAATGGTAGTGTTTTGAAAATGCCCGTCAGTTTTTAGTTTATCTCAGCTGAAAACAATCGAGAGATTAGCAAGCAATGATTTTTGTCCTTAATTCTCATATCAAAGCTGTTTGTACTAACAAGATAAAATGCATTCTGAGGCAATATGTGCAAAGGCTTGTTTATCAGCAAGAAGAATAAAGTTATCCTCACTTGACCTGAATTTTTTTCTTTGTTTTGTACTTTTTCTGGATACTTCTAAAACATTTAAATGAAAAAATAATTTATATTTGAACCACACTAGCACAATTTTATCTTTGTGTTTTGTGTTTTATTGTTTAGTTTAAAAGATATCTCTAAGAAGTAAAGGGAATATTAATAAAATAGTACTGGTTTTTCAAATAAAGTTTAATGCTACTGAGACTCATACATTTTTAAGTATCATCAGAAATGAGTTGTTCAGTAAAAAAATTGATGACTTCCTACTTTCTAAAGTTATTGTAAACATAAATCCATCTGTGACTATTTGTATTAGAGTAGCATGAAGGATATTACACAAAAAACTTCTTGCCATAGCTTTGCTGTCTCATTTCAGCCAATTCTGTGTATCCCAGTTGAGTCCCAGAACATCCACATTTTGTGTTTGACTTCCTCTTCCACAGAGGCTGTCATTAGAGGAGTTCAGCCCTATCACCCCTTGCTCTATCCTTGTTATAGCTTCTTGTGCCAGTTACCCACTGTGAACCATGAATGCTCATCAGGACTTGAAGCAATAGGCTTCAAGACTCTGTCTGGGAGTTTTGTGCAGGTGGACAAAGGAGCTGTGATTGAGGCAAAGAGATTTTCACTTCTTTTTTTTCCAGTGGCACTACTGTGAGCACTGTCTATTTGAACTCTTTGGTTCAATCTGCAATGCCTCACCCCATCAGTAATTTGTTCTGTCTTTCGCTGTCAAATCTGATACTCTTCATGGAAAAGATACAAGAATCCCTCTAAATCGTGAAATGAAAATGTTTTGTTTCCTTGTAAATTCAGGGTTTTGCTCCTTATTCCTGACCACAATTTAAAATGATGCTATCTTCAGTTATCATTATTTTTTATGCAGTATGCTGATGATTTGGGGCTGTTTTGAAGCGGAGCTTTAGTAACATCACTGAATGCTATAGGGGGTTGAACTCAAAATCCATTATTATTAGATAAAATTTTAATTGCTTAGAAAGAGCAATTAAAGGAAGGTCTTGGAGTTGTGGTTTTGTTCCCCAAGAGCTGGAAATACTGAGAGGTGCTGATCTCAGGAGATGACCAGGAAAAACGATACAAAACTGTCAATGGTGGAATTAGTAACTGAACTTACTAAAAATGAACATCAGGGTGAGTAATGGGATAAGAGATTTTTTTTTTTTAATTTCTCCAAGTGTTCACATGTTTTCTCTGGCAGGAGGGCACTTTCTGTCTCTTATGAGGAACATCCCATTGAGATAATACAGAAATGCTTGAGGCTTGTATGTCAAGCTTGATTTGTGGTTTTTTTTGAAAGATTTTGGTAGTTTTAGGATGTCAGTTGTGAAGATGTTTCTGAAAATGTGGGTCCTTCCTGCTCCTTATGTTTTGTGTTGCATTGATTCTTGAGGATGGTCTGGTTTTCTTTTCATCCTTTTGTTTCACTTATAAATATTTCAGCTTAGCTGAAGCCACTCAGAACAGAAATAAGTTTTTCAAGGGGCTTTTTGAGGGATCTCTTAATTTTTTTTGTATTTTTGCTAGAAAGTCTGAAAGTATTGTGCTTGTGGGCAGAAGAATTTTTATCAAAATTATAAAGGAAAATGTGAAAAAAAATGATAGCAATAGGAAGAAAGCTAATCAAAAGCATTGAATTGAAATACCATTTGATTTCTGCTTGGGTTGGGTGTTCCATGTTATGCCCTGTGGCAAGTAACTTGCCTGTGAGGAGTTATGCTGATGCAGCACTGGAGACAGCTGTTCACACTGAGGTCGATCTTTGTGTGTGTTGGCCATTTCAATCTGTGAGGGGATGGTGGTGCTGAGCTGAAAGCATATTAAGTAATGCAGCTAAAATGTGGTTTTGCTGGCATCACTTTTATCAGCCAGTCTTTCAAAGATGCAGAGACCTAAACGTCCGTGCAGAACAGAGGGAAATTGTTTTGTGACATGGGATCTTCCCATTTCTTTTTTACTGTCTTCCCCCTCCTCTTCCTATCCTTTGAATCTATTGCATTCAGAATGAAGCACTGTGGTACCCTCTAACCCCTCTCTCCACAGCAGTTCCTGTGCTTCTGATATGCCTCGATGTGTCCACTTCCCCAAAGGCTGCCTTCCCTCTGGCCCTCCAGAGCTGCAAATGTTCTGCCTGTGGTTTTGGGGTTAAGCTGCATGCTGACGCCAACACTATGGCAACAGAGACAGCTGGTGCAGATACTAAAGCTGTGACTGCAGATAGATTAAATACTTTTGTTGATAGTCTTTTTGAAGAAGGGGGAATGGAAGTAGGAAAAAAAATTGGAAAAAAGCAGGTCAAAAGCAGAGCCTTGCTGAGAGGATGAAAGGAGTTAGAGTTTGTTTCTGTGGTATGTACCAGCTGATTAACTTTTTTCTTTGACTTTTGCAAGTTGCAGTCTCCCTTTGAGGAGAGTTTAAGGGCTCCCTTTGACAGGCCTTGTCAATCACAATAAGTCATAAAATCTGTCACCTAGGGTGCCTTGCCCTCCACGAAATGTTGGCATATCACAGCTGTTCTTCAGTGTGAGGGGTGGTGCATCCCTGTTGCTGGAGAGCAATCTCCCTGAACACTGGCTATTTCTGGTATCAAGTGAACTTGTGAATCAGTCTGGTCCTTCAGGTGACATGATGATCCAGCCCATCACCTGGGGTGACATATGCATTGGCAGTATGCAGCATATCCTCTTTCACAGCTGAGGATGGGACTCGCTTTCACCTTCATAATGCTTTTAGAAATGAAACACCAGAAACAGCCTTAACTTTAGCTGTGTTTAACAGTCTTAGGCTGTGGGTCTGTTGAAGCAGTGTGCAGTTTGGAGCAACAACTGAGCAGTTGGACACTTGGATTCAGCTCCTGTCTCTGATCCCTGTACTCTCAGCTGATGTTTACACAGTACCCACGTCTTTCTGGGTCTCTGTTCATGTAAGTGTGAAATGGTGAAACAGTTCCCCTTTCTGTGAAGAGTATCACTTAGTTTTTGGGATCCAGCAGCAAATGGTACTCGTTTAAAGGCAGGATGATGAGTGGTTTATAGAACTGTAGAATGTTAAGAAAGGGACTGTAGAAGGTTGGAAGGGACTTTAAAGATCGTGCAGTCCCAACCTCCCCTGCCATGGACAGGGATGCCTCCCTCTAGATGAGGTTGCTCAAGGGCTTACCCAACCTGTCCTTGAACACTGCCAGAGTCAGGGCATCCACAACCCCTCTGGGCAACCTGTTCCAGTGTCTCACCACCCTCACATTAAAGAATTCCTTCCAAATATCTAATCTAAACCTACCCTCTTTCAGTTTGTACCCATTCTCCATTGTTCTGTCACTGCATTCCTGACAAAGAGTCCCTCTCTGGCTTCACTGTATCTCCCTTTGGATACTGGAAGGTTGCAGTGAGGTCTCTGAACAACCTTCTTGTCTCCAGGCTGAACAGACACAACTCTCAGCCTGTGTTCATAGTGGAGGTGCTCCAGTCCTCTTATCAGTATTGTGGCCTCCTCTGGAGTTGCTCCAACAGTTCCATGTCCTTCTTATGTTGGGGGCACCAGTGCTGGATGCAGCACTCCAGGTGGGGTCTCACAAGTGCAGAGTAGAGGGGTGGAAATCACCTCCCTTGACCTACTGGCCACGTTCCTTTGGATGCAGACCAGGATTTCCTTGGTTTTCTGGGCTGTGAGTGTACTTTGCCAGCTCATGTTGAGTTGTTCATCAACCATCATCCCAAAATCTTTGTTTGCAGGGCTGCTCTTAATCCCTTCTCTGCCCAGCCTGTGGGTGTGCCTGGGATTGCCCCAACCCAGGTGTGGGACCTTGCACTATACTTTGTTGAACTTCATAGGTTTGCGTGGGCCCACCTCTCCAGCCTGTCCAGGTTCCTCTGGATGCCATCCCTTCCCTCCAGTGCGCTAACTGCACCGCAAGGCTTGGTGTCTTCAGTGAACTTGGTGAGGGAGCACTCGATCCCACCATTGGCATTGCTGGCAAAAGTGCTAAACAGTGTCAGCCCCAGGACTGACCCCTGAGGGACACTCCACTGCTTCCTCATGGAGGAGGCTGCATGCAGCTGTCATCTGGAGGCCACTGGGTACAGAATGTCTGAGCCTGGGCAGAAGCCCAAGCAGCCTGAGAGCTGCTCTCTTCTTGCCAAAAGATAATTCCCAAAGGGGTCTTCTATTAACTATCCTGGCAAGTCCAGAGGACATTTAATCTGCTCACTGTTTTAGGAAAAAATGAGAATCCTCATTTTGTTTCAGCAGTTGCAGTGAACAAAGTACACTTACAAGAGGCTGAGATTTGCCCTTAAATACAGTCCAGACATACAAGCTGTCACTTTGGTCTGAAGCTGCTTGATCTGAAATAGTTGTGGTTCCCATCAGCTAGAATTCCCATCAGGGTACCCGAAGTACATTGTTGCCTCTGTGCTTTTTGTAAGAAGTATTTTCCTGAAATAGACTCTTTTGGACAGTGAAGGATTTTATTTTCTCTGTTGTCCATCTGGTTCCTTCTTCCACATCTGGAATGCTATGATTACCCAATCCACAGCAACAAAGATAATTTAAGAGTCTTAAAAAGACAACAGAAGCTTGTGGAAAGGATTTATAGCTTATTAGGGTGCCTGTATATTTTTTCTCTGTCTAAAGAACCTTTGCATTATTGTGTCATTTCTAAGAATGAATTTTCCCTCAGGGAAAATTAAAATCCATCACAAAAATGTATTTGAGAGTAGCATTGTTTTCCTAGAAATCACTGTAAATACAAGAGGCACTATAGGTAAATAGTGAAGCTGTGGAGTCTGTTTCTTGGGCAGTTTAGGGCAAAAGAACAAATACTCTTCAAATAATTGGCAAAGCAAGATAATTGCTCTTATTTTTGTTGTAAGTGGGATGCATTATATCTGTGTGCCGTTGCCCATGCCCAGTAGAAAGCAGATTACATTAACGCCTTTCAGAACTGATGAAGTCTTAAGACAGTGTAAATCAAATACAAGAAATACAATGTCATTTAATACCTTTGTTGCTAGTTCCTTAACTAAGGAGAGCGGAAGATAAAAGGTTAATCAAAGGTGATTCTTCCTAGACTACACGGTGATTTTTATGGCAGGGTGACAGAAGCTGTTACACAAGGGTTTCTTTTCTTCCCCCTTCATTTTGTCTGCCTCCCCACTCCTTGCACTGTGTAAGCTCAGCAGGTCTGTGATGCCATCTGAACCTGGAAAGTCATTACATACTTGGTTGGCTGCAGTCGAGGGCTGGCATGGCCCATGAGCTCAGGGCAGTGGGGCAGGAGGTGGCACTGTTCACTCTTGGCTGGCCTCGAGTGTGCTTCTGGTCCAGAACCTCCATGAACCAGATTCCTGTTTTTCAAGGATGGCATGACAGAAAAAGTTGAGGAGCGCTCCTTAAACCGCAGAGAATGGATTTTAGTAAATTATGAAGAAGCCTGGCAGGAAGAGGTGGCAACCTCAGGTGGTAGGAGTTGTGTGTCAGAGTTCTGTGAAATGACCATACCTGGCCCTCAGTTATCAATTTGACCAGTTCAGCTGGCCAGTACCTCTTACAGGTCATCTGATTTGGTGAGAGAACAAGCATTCAAAACTCTGTTAAAAAATAATTATGAAAACATCAATAGGTTAATGCTTTTCAAAGAATTGTAGTTATCCAAATGTTATGAAACTTCTCACAAAAAAAAAATACTTTGAGCTAAGATGCAATGCCAGAAATCAAAGTAGGCATCTGTATTTTCCTTTGCTGACATGCTCCGTTTTACTTTAGTGAAGCAATACTTGCTTCCTGCTGCTGATTGCAGTCTTGTGCCCTGTTTAAATATCTTCTGTGGAAGACCAAGGAGAATGAAGTTATTAAAAATCTGAGTTTCTCTGAGTTAATTTGAAATGAATCATTATTAAACAATTCTGCCTCACAACTTTTTAGAAAGTGAGTATTTAATTGGTGCTACTCAAATGCATTTTCTTAGGGTATGATTCCCCTTTGGACATCTTTTCTCTTTAGATAATTTAGTTTTAAAAATGCTGAAAATTGGCATAATGCACAATTAAGAATAAGAGTTGCGCCACTCATTAGGGAGATAACAGCAGACTGACAGTATCATGTTAAACAGAGAGGAAACAGAGATAAGCTTTATTTCCCCCCTCTTATTTGCCCTGCCCCTGCGTGGATGCACAAAGAAGTCTGACACAAATCCAGGTACGTTTGTGCATCTGTGTACATTAAAGGGAAACTTCTAGTTAGGTTTCTGTGTGAATATAGAAAGGCAGAATGACAGAAAATCTTGGGGGTTTTTTTGTTTCTTCTTCAGAACAAAATATTTGAGAGTTTCTCTGCCTCTTTAATGGATGTAAAACGTGATGGAAGAAACATTTGCTGTGAAGAACCCAATGGAAAAGAACAGCAAATTGAAAAGAACAGTTGTAATTGAAATAAGGAAAGAAAACAACTCATGAACTGATCTGAAAAAAAATGGAGAATTCAAATTCAGCTGAATAGTCCTTTAAAGAGAATTTTCTTCGTAGTAGATCTCATTGAATCTTGCAGTGACATATTGTTTCTCTGCCTATAAAAAATTCATTTGTGCTTGTAATCTAAGACTTCTAAGGCTATTCTAAGCCTTCCTGTGCTACTGAATAGGTATACAATAAGCAGTCCATTGATTTGTGTTACTCTACCTAGTTTCAGAGGCACTTATTATACTAAACATCTTTTACTTTACTGGGCACTCTAGCTCATCTCTCTTTGTTGCTGAGTTGTCATGCAATAGTAAGCATCTTATAGTGCTTACTTTCCAAAATATGCTGTTTGTTTGTATTCTGACAATATATTCATTTTATTTCAATTTATGTATGCTTTCTGATCTTTCATGTGTTACTGTCTTTCATATAAAGCATTTTTCACCCAGCTGAGTATTCAGTCCTTGCCAGCTATTTATAATTCACTAAAAGCCCGTTTTCTGTTTCACACATCAGTTTGCATTGGAGCTAGGGTGGAATCTGTTGTGTATTTGTTTGCCATTTTCCTCGCATAGGCAAATCCTTTCATTCTCACCACGTCCACCAGGAGGTTACAGCTATTTAGTTGGTCATACACATGGACATGAAAGTATTTTGTGGAGGTATTTGACTCAAACATCTGAATTTATTTCCCAGTATCTCTTTTGTTATACCTTTCTACCTGATCCTGTATATATCACAGCAATTTCTTTCAGGGCTTGTGAGGAGTTTTGGTTAGTTCAGCCCCTATAGATCCATTAGGCTGTTGCCTAATGAATTAAAGGGTTATAAATATTAATGATTAAATTCCCTTCTCTGTCCCAGCTCTAGCCATCTTCATGTGTGAGAAATGACCATTTTTATACAGTTGACTACAAAACCTGCACAAAAATTTCAGAAGCTTAACCCGAAAATGATCCAAGGAATGACTCTTAAGACCATCTTTGGCCAGGCAGAGGTATAACCCATGTACTCTGCTGACTTGATGGCTGGATAAGACTGACCTCAATCAACTCTAGTGTCTAGACCAATTAATGAACTTGACCAGAATAATATCCATTGGCCCTTTCTTTTATTTTTAAGTGACACCTTCTGGCTTCACCAGAGTTGTAGTCCTGAGGTAGAGCTTCATTAGGATACCTCTTTTCCTGTCATGTCTGCATGCTTCTGTTCCAGTGGTTTGTCCAAAGATCCTGTGTGCTCTCTGAAGTTCATCAAGTTCATTAACTACTTCCATATTTTTGTGTGACTCTGTGTGTGTGTGTGTGCCCTAAAAGTAAATAGTCCTACAGTATTTGTTACTGGGAACTCCTTGCCTTAATTTCCTGTGGGCCTTCTTTCAGCATTATTAAACTCTTGACTTTTTAGTCTCTGGCTGTGGGTTGGTGCATGCTGTGTTTGTGGAGGAAACTGAATATCTTTTGTGTGAGAGTTGTGTTTTTATGTAAGCAATATGTTCTATGTAAAATTCACACATCCTCCATGTGTTCCTCATACTCACCTGTTCTTTTAATTTTGATGGGAAAGAGAGTGTCTCTGTGGGGTTCTGAGGATTTCCATACCTCCTGGGAGTTAATTTTGCCCCCTCTTTAGAACAGCTCAATAGTGCTTATCAGGCATCAGGGTCACTGGCATCAGGCTATGCTGCTGGGAGCTGAGGCGTTCTGGTTTCTCCCAGAAGTGAAACCAGACATCATTTGAGAGGCACTTAGCCCAAGAAGAGGATTTCCTAGAATTTTAATCGTACCCCTTATGTTTTCACCCAAAATACCGTGCTTTGGAGCTGTACTAATTGACCCAATGTTCTGGTTTTAGATTCATGGTAGTAACCCTCAGAGCTAATTTACACAACGTGCTTTGAACTGAACTTGGTAATGCAAATATAATGTCCTATTAGCAAACTATGAATGGTTTCTACTGGGATTTGTACAATGATTCTGAGTTCATTATTATGTCATTCAATACTGTGGATGAGTAGAGGAAAAATAATTAAACAAAGTAGTACTTTAAATCTCAGAAGGAATGTAAAATCAACAAAGTTGAAAACCCAGAAGTCTTAACTTGTGTTTAATATACACACTCTGTGGAAAGGGAGGGGGAAGCAAGGGTGTGTGTTAAATGCTCAGCATAGCTGCCCAATCTAATTGGATAGAAAAATTGATACGCAGTGAATCATGTATTTTCCCCAAATGATTCCGTATTTTTCCAAATTTTAGACTGATAATGTTACATGGAAAATGGCTTAAGAAGTATTTTCTTCTAATCCTCCTTTAAATATAAGTCATCTTCCAAAAGTGTTACTTGGGGATTTAGCTGTGTGACTCCTACTGATATCCCTGGAAGTTTCACGGCTAAAATGCGTATACAGCGCTTTGAAAAAGCCTCTTGCAATCCAACACTGTGGAAGCATTTGCTGTGTAAGCATTTCTCATTTCTATGAGTTGACCTGGTGTTAGCAGCAATATCTATGGGGGACCTTAAAGTTGAGAAAACTGTTCAATGTCCCTCAACTTTGCATAAACTTGCAGGCTGGTACAAGTCCACTTCTGTTAGAAGGTGGGCAATTTGTGCCAACGTTTAAAATTCACTTGCGAGGGAAGATGACAGAAAAACCACTCCAATTGTTCAGCTGACGTATTAGTCAGTCAGCCAGGCAAAGAGGCAGCAGCTCAATTGAAAAATTATTCTCCAGTGTGGTGAACTGTAGCACTTGGCTCTACTCACACTTGAAGAGAATGCCCTAGAAAGTGGGCTGTAATCTGCTTGTCTGCTGCAGACCAGTTCAGACCAATGGAGTTTCCCTTGGGCTCAGTTCTTCAGCAGCACCTTTCAACCTGCTCTTCATCATGACTTTTTTCCCCTATTTGACTCCCTCCACTTCTCTTTTCAGCACGACTCCAGTGCGTTTCTGGGCAGACTGTCTCTCTTAAGCTGTTAACTGCCCTATAATTAGACTGGATACCTGAGCAGGAAACCTGAGTCATCTTCTCTATGTTCAGACTGTGAGACTGGTGGAAAATTTCATTCCTTAGGTGTCACAGCCCAGATTTGTTGTGGTCCAGCTGGTGGACAATTCCATCTGCCTGTCCACCTTTTCCATGAAGGAGTGATGAGAAATGGGTGGATGTTGTCTGTAGAGCTGATTAGTTTCTCCTGAGAGCGTTCAGAAAAATTTACTGCTGCTCTTGCACCTTAGTGAAAAGGTTAAGAGAGGAGGCATAATTCTAATCCTAATCCTAATGTTGTACATTTTGGAATAGCCTCATAATCTGTTCTTGCTGTAGGTGTTGGGATATTCTGAAGATTGGACATTGATTTTTGCCAGAATTGGATTTCTGCCCCATGTCTTCAAAACTTAAGAAATTAAAACTTTCCCTTTCGAGGTGACACTTGAAAAATAATTTAGGTTGTGAAGATTACATCAACTAGACATGTGAAATCATGCCTAAAGAACATTTGGTATTAGAAAATGTTCAATTAAGCTATTGTAGAAGAGTCTATATCAGCCATTGGGAAGTTGTTTCAACATCACCAGAATGACCAGTAAAGTGTCCACAAACTGCTGTCTCAGCAATCCTTGCTAGCTTGTACTTAAAAATTTTCTTTTCTAGAAGTGACTTAAACACTGCAAGTTTGGTACAGACAGCAAAACCAGAAGTAAAATTCCCTGTGCTATTGAATGATTTACAGCTTAAGTGAAAGAGCAAAGCTGACAAAATCTGAAAAAGAGGAATTTGAAAGGCAGAGTGGAAACTGAAAAGGAGAACTGAGGAGAAAATGACAGAAACAGCATAGTCTTAGGAGTCAGGGAGGGAGACAGCTTGGGTCATATGGCAAATAAAATGTATGAAAAAGAAGATCATAGTCAAAAGTCAAGAAAGTGTCAGTTTCAACAGAAATTGCTATTTTCAGGGATTTTTTTTAAAAGGCCACTGCATTAAAGGATATTGCTGCTTTGTAGAATGAGTTCATTCATCCTACTTACAATATAGCACTGACTCGATATGAAGGGCATGGTCTTTAATTTCTTTCCTTTATGGACATTACATAAACAGAGGTCTTAGGGTTTAATTCAAATAAAATATTTTCTATTGATGATGAAACTGTCTACTTCAATCTAGAAAGAGGTTTTGAACTAGTAATAAAGCTGCTTTTTTCATATCTTTCTAAGCTAAATATGAATTGTCTCTTTAAAACAAAACAAAACAAAACAAGTAACCAAAAGCTTACAAGGAGCTCAAATATTTTATAGTTTGTCCAGATATGGGGAGGATGCAGATCTATGCCTGGCTCTGGTGACAGAAGAAGGTTTTTTTTTGAAGAAGATAGGAAAGAGAGAGTAGCATCAGTGAAGATTACATGGTAATGTGCAATGTACTCGAGTTTGTCTTCCATTGGAATGTCATTGGAATCTCTTTTTTTATTATGCAATGTAAAGTGGTATGTACAACTCATTTATGAAGTGCACTTTATCACCCCATGTGAAATCCTATGCCTTCGTTGTTACCACCTTAGCTTGGAGATATTAAAGCTGTTCTTTTCAAGAGTTCTACTGTAGCAGAGTTTTGCACTAGGAAGTTAATAAGAAAACTAACAAAGAATTTATAGTTTAGACAACATTTTTAAGTCACCAATTAAATTAATGATCCTGTCTTGAAAGCAGTTCAAAAAACATCTGTCCACTCAACAGTGTGCCCTTCTGTGTGTGACTCTGCCCTTTTGGGTGCTCAGGATTAGCAGAGCACTTAGTGCACATAACGTTGTTGTAGGTACATCTGTTGTGCTCAGCTGCAGTAATTCTCCCACTTACATTGTGTAAATCTCTGCCCCAGCTTTGTGTGTAAGGAGCAGAGAGGCTTTTAAGGCATTCACTGCATGTTCATAGTCTAAAGCATCATGTTTACATTGATATGTCAGGCATAGCCAAATACTGCTTGTGGGTTTGATGAAAATGCAGTTATGTGCAGGTTGCATAATGCCAGGAGGAAGCAGCTGGGGCAAAGATTCTTAGGGATTAAGGAAAGTGATATATTAAAGCACCTTTGTCCCTGAAATGGCTGCAGAACAGGCTCTGCTCAGCCTCTCTGCTGGGCAGCTTCACGTTTTTTCTTGTTTGGAAACCCTGTAATTGCACTGCAGGAAGGATGCCTGGTGTAGCCAACAGTGATCAAGTAGTTTACAAAGGGTTTCTGAAAACTTCAGTGTATGTGGGACACTGCTTCTCTGTATCATGGTCTCATTGTCAGCTATTTTCAAAAAAAGAAATTGCTGCTTCTCTGAAGTTTGAAGACCTGTTCTAGATCCTTGGAGAGAACAGCAGTACAAAAACATAAGCTAGTGCTATTTGCAGGTATCGTTTGTAAGCCTTGGTACAGGAAGTCCCTGCTTTATTTGATGCCATTTCAAGGTTGTTAGAAAATAGCTTGCAATGCTAAATACTCTTTCTCATCACTATTGCAATTTGTATTACTTCTAACCTTCAGTATATACCTTTGAGCCCCACTTTACTTTCTTTAAAATTATCTGAAGGACTGAGTCTTAGTAGCAATTTGTTTTACTATGAAGGTGTTTGTGATTTTCCTTTGTCAGTGATAGCACTGGCTTTTTTAGCACTTCTTTCCCTTTTTTGTTGCTTTTCAAAGCTCTTACGCTTGTGTGCCACTCTAATCTCTTTTAGTAACCAGATTCTACAGCAGCATTTGGGGGCCTATTGCATTTTTAAAATTTTTTTTTTGCTGTGCTGCAGTGATGTGGTTTTGTTCTATAAGGAAGTTTTGAACACAAACAATTTCTGCATTAAATAATTGTATTTGTTGAAGTAAGAATATATTTTGTCCTCTGACTTAGGGCTGTCTCTCCGTAGGTGCCTGAGTTCTTGCTAATTTGTATGGCCTGACAAGCAAGCTGAGAGAGGGAAAAAAACCGCCAGTATTAAGACTAGCACGAAATTTTGCAGAGTCCTTTTAGAGAAGAATTTCTGGAAGGGTTGCAGTGATTCAGAAAAATTTTTCGTCATCTTTCCTTTGCGACTTTAAATTAAAAATCCAAAGTGAGTTAGAAATTTAATGTAATATTTTAGTTGCAATTTAGGTACTAAAGCATTGGGTGTAATACTGCCTGCTTGAAAGTTCAGCAGAACAGCTGCTGTGTCTTTTAGAAGCCTTGATGTTGTTGAATGGCTGTGACATGTGCTCAGTGGTCTATGGATCATCCATATTAGCTGTAAAGTATCCTGTTAAGCCAAAATTGAATTGTGATTTCACTTGTTTTGTAGTTTGTCTTGTCAGACAAAAATGTTTGACCTGTTCCTCCTTTTCCTAACATAGACATTAGGTGGTGTCAGTAATTGTCATGGAGTTTAGCCCATGCATAGAGCCTTAATTGTTCTCTGTTGTTTATCTTGGATAGCTTTATAAAGGGCTCATTCTGGGTCTTTTTATCTTATCTAACAGTGTTAAAATAAATCTTAGTTCCAGGAAAAACTTGTGGCAATTCGAGTAACAAGTTTGAACTCTTCTGGTGCCTTTGCACATGTTGAGTCTGGTTGCCTTGTTCGGGTGTGTAATGATTTCCAGATGATCTTCTGTGACTACTGACAATCTACAGAGGGCAAGCTGGACACATGGCTCTCCTTGATGTTCAGGCTTTGCTTAGTAAGGAAAAGGGAAAAAAGGAAATTTTTTTTTTTTTTTGAGTGGGGAGGCTAAACAGATGGTCAGCAGAGGACTGAAGTAATAGGTGGCAAACAGGCAGAGAAGAGAACCAGGTAGGAGAAAATATAAGCAGATTGCTCTCTAATACCTCTGCCTTCCCCTTTGTTTCTCCCCAGTTGCTTAGTAAAGAATGCAAGAGAAATGGGAATAGAAAGTGAAAGGAAACTTTTCTCATGGGTTTTGGAAAAGACATACTTTTAATACTAAAGTATGTTAGTAAGTTACTGTGTAACAAAGTGTAAACAATGCTTCTGGTGGCTGCAGAGAAGCAAGCAAAACAGGATGGTGCTATCTATGTGATGGAATGGGAGAGGAAAACTCAGCCCTCACTTTCCCATAGAAGAATTCAGGAGTCTCCATCCCCCGAGGATGTTATCAGTGAAGATCTTCAGCATTCTTCCAGAAGTGTTACTATACAGTCACTCTGGACCTAGAAATTGTGCATGGATCCACATCCTATCTAGTTTTAAATAAAGTTAAACCTGTCTGCAATGAAGAAAACCTTTCTGGGGCAGGTTTGCTTATTTATGTCAGCAGTGTAAAGCAGAGAGAGAGTTTGGTTTGAGCTCAGATTTTCCTGAAGTGAGAACGTTGTCATCTGGTACCACACACATGATGCAGGAATGGGTTTCTCCCTGGTTTTCTGCAGCCAATTTAAAATTCCATTTAGTGTAGTCTGATCGTTTGTAACTTCTGAATCATTTGTGGAAAAGTAACCAAACCTGTGATAGTACATCTGCACCCAGCCTGTGGTTACTGCAGAAGGTGGTACATGCAGGGGAGAAGCTGGAAGGCCAGGAGGCTGCTCCCAGACCTGGGGCTGGACAGGTGGGTAGTCTGGTGGTATTTGCTTTGTAACCCTCCCTACACTTTTTGGAGTCTCTTAAAGTATCAAGGTAGGTCTTTTGTGGTGTAATTATGTTCTCTGGTGACTGCTGGGCCTGCTGCCCCTTTAGTTTAGAATCAGTATGCTTGCTTTGATACTGCATAATAAGACAATGCATAAAATTTCAGCTGATTTTTTTTAAGGTAGACTATTTACTGTAAGTAATTTGTCTCCTTCTGCCTGCTGCCTCCCACATGTAGCATGGAAGGAATCCCTGTATCAGGTTTGACAGATTTTGCAGAAATTTGAAAGAAGCTCAGAAACCATGTGAAAGTATGGTAATTCTCTTGAATTTAGGCAATTTAATCATCACAGAACTTGAAGGGTCACCTGTCTCTTTGGATGAAAAGTACTGCATACAACAAAGAAGGTTCAGGAGGCAGATTCCTGGAATGTCTGTTTCTCAAATGTGCCTTTTTATGCAGGGTGGTTTTCCCCTGCTCCCTGTCACCTCTGCAAACCTTTTATGCCTTGCTCAGAGACAGAATTGTCAGTTTTTATAGGCAGAGCTGCTGGCACCTCCCGTCATTTCTTTTTGTAAGATCTATTTTCTGTTTTTTATTTCTTTGTCAAACTTCTGTTCATTCTGAGATTTTCCATAATTTATATCTGCCCTGACATCTAACTTGAGAGCAGAATATGGCTTCTCTGTTGAAATCAGTATTTTCCATATGCTATCTATGTTTAGCTGTAGTTTTTTACATCAAAGGCAAGGTGCCACTTGTCTTATTGCAGGCTCAAAATCGTTGTTGCACGAAGGTCTACAAATTAAGCCATCTGTAAATACGTTGAGAACTTTGACAAAAGCAGAAGGAACATTTTCTTTGCCTACTTCTGCTATGTGTAAAATGCTGCCATCTTTCCAAATGAGCTGCAAAAACTTGGTCAAACTTGGCCTTTATATGATCTCCTAGAGAGAGGAAGCTGGTTCTCCTGGGCTTGCAGTGCCCACCCATTCCCAGCATGTCTGGAGGTTAGACTATGCTTCCTCCTGTTCAGGATGTACCAGCGTGTTCAGGAGAAATTGAACAGTAGACATTCTGTATCCACAGCTCCAAAGGGAACTTCCTGAGGAAGGCGAGTTGTTCACACTGTGCTTTCAGTTGTTTCCTGTTTCAGTGCAGTATGAGGGGCAAAATGCTATGCTGTCCTGTGTTCTGCCAATTTTGTATTTCTCTATTACTCTTCATAGATTTTTATTACTTCCCATATTTTTCCAGAGTTAGAGGGTATAAAGTGGAAATATACTGTAAGATTTTAAATGTAAGAGTGAGCAAAGTATTTTAAGACGGTGATGTTCCAGATGGAACCTTTAGTTGTTTGCTTCTATAAATCAGAATTGTTTCCCTATGGTATCAGAGCAGTTGACTGTCTAGTGCTGGAGAGGCAAGTGATGCTGATGGAAATCTTCACATGAATAAAATACAACATACTCCATCCCTCTGAGAGCTCTGAAAGCAGTGGAGTGTCATTTGACAATGGTTCCCTGAAAGCCCTCTCTTCTCCTGTGGGATGGGATTATGATTAGATCAACGTTAGTGAATCACCCAGCTGTTGTTGCAGACTCTTTTCCATCCAGAGGGGCTGAGACTGTCTAGCAGCCCTGCATGGTACAGCCCTGCTCCATTCACGGATCTCAGTCCCGGGAGAGCTGCTGCTCCTGAGCTGCCTGCCAGTGGTGTGCCACCGCAAAGCACGGCTTTCCATTCATGTGGCAGGACTGTATCCTATTCATTAGGCCAGCTGTTTACAGAAGGAGTGAAAAACCTTGTGGTTGAGTTATGGAATCATCTCCAATTAGGCAGAGATTATTTTCAACTCCATCAAGTACGATTGGGTTGTGTCTTTAAATGTCTGGCTTTAATGAGATGTTCGGTACAGATTTTGTATTTCCAGTTCACCTTTACGTAGTGTTTCTGTTTGCGGAGTAGGCAGTCCATTTGGACTCCTAAATTTTGGCCACCTCGTCTCTGGTGGCAGTAATTTCCTCAGGCTGATTTTGTGCTGTTCTGCAATGCTATTCAGAGGATTAGCACATTTCTTAGAACAAACCACAATTACTGGAAGAGACAGGTAGTAACTACATATCCCAGTATTTGCTTCATTACCGGATGACAGGGAACCAGCATAGAATTCCATTTACCTTTTTTGAGTATTTACACTTTTTTACTAAGGCACTTATTTTTGTCCGTCTAATCCTGACTTTTTCTGTTCTTTCTAATTGAGTTCCCTGGGAACAATGCATTGGAGAGAGGCCATTGTTCTTCACACAGAGCTTGTTCTTTGGGGTTTTCCCCTGTCTGTCTGCAGGATGCAAAATTCTTTACCATTCTGTAATCCAAATTCTTGTTACTGGGGCTTGATAAATCATCTTGACATGTAGCTGTGCAGCTGAGATGTCATCTCTGAAGTTTGATTGTCTTTTCAAGTGAACCTTTAAATATATCAAAGCCATTCTTCAGTTTTTCAGACTCCAGCTTCACACATTAATATTGTACATCTTTCATGACGGAAAAAATCAGAATCATTTTCAGAGAGTAATTTTCTGCTTTCATTTTCTCTTAGTATTAATAACAATTTCTACATTTAAAAACTAGAGTAAGGACAGGACAAGCAACATGTCAGCCTTGTTCACACCTAATTCTGTCTTCAGAATAGATCAATGTGTGTCCATGCTGTTATTTTATTTTTATCCCTAACTCCTTAAGTCAGGCAAAAATTTCATTGAAGCCAGTGGGAGTTTTGCTCCACCTGACTAATAAAATACTTGAGAAGGAACATAATGCTTGTGGATCAGAAAGGCTAATTTTGTAGGCTTCAGACTTGCCATGCAGGCGGGTAATGTCTGGCAGTTCTTTTTATGCTGGATGTTGATCTAGGAGCTATCGCAGCTCTTGCAACCTTTAATTTGGTGTAAAACTTCGTCATTATTCATCCACACTGTCTATCCTTAAAAAAAGAAAAAGAAAAAGAAATAATACCTTCTAGGATGGAAGGCAAAAAATTTACTTTGGACTTCGTATCTCTGGGACTCAGCAGATGACTTGTCTGGTAGAGAACTACTGACCTGTGAAAACTACTGTGATATTTACTGCCATTTTTTTAAGTCCCTTATTCAATTTTAAAGATTTATTCTTCTGAGTTGCCAAGTATCCACATCTGGAGCATCCATATGAACGTTGGGTTCAAGGTGTCTCCAGTCAGATACTCAGGTTTTATAAAGTTTTAGAAAATACTGATCATAGAATCCAAAGCATATATCATGGTCCATAGGTCTTTTTAAGTTCAGTTTATGAGCACCAAAGAATAAGAGACTGAAGAATAAAAGTGATGATACACTGTGCAGGCTCCAATAATCTTTGTAAGTAATAGAAATAGCATTACCCCACTGGGGTGGCTTTCAGATGAGAAATGACATGTGGTTTTATTTTAAAAGAACACTATATAGGTTAATTATTGAATGATATTTATGCAGCTTCTAAAATGGCAGATCTACATTCTGTAGCAATTAAAAGGCCACCACAGGACCTCACTGCTGCTCCTCAGTTCTGTCTGACCAGGACTAATTCCAAGACTGGACTTTGCTGCTGTAAGGAGGAAGAAAAGTTTAACATAAAATAAGGGAAAGAAATGCTGACTCACTTTTCTTCAATTAAGACTTCACAAGAAGAGTTTATTTTTAGTCCTAGCAAATAACCTGGTGTTCTGATCTGTGAGTATTTATACTTCTTTATTTTAATAGAGAATTTATACTTCTTTATTTTAATAACTCCCCTCAAGGCCAATATAAGATAAGCATGAAAATCCCCAGAGAACTGATGGAAAAAGGCAACCCCATTCACTTAAAAGTAAAAATAAACCATTTGGCATGCAGAGAAGAATCTCATAAATTATTATTTCTTTTATTTCTCTGTCATTTAGTACTTTCTTGGCCAGATTGAAGGCACACATAGTTTCCTGTTTGCATTTTTTTGCTTTGAAATGATAGGGAATAGATTTATTAAATTAGAACAAAAAAATCTGCTAATCTGTTGCTTGTCTTCTATTTCAATGGATGATCTAAAAGGCTGAAAGTATTTCTGTATTTGTTGCAGTGCTGTCTAGAGTATGTTGCAAGGGAAGTAACCTTAATCAGATTTTTAAGATGTGTTTTCCTTCCAGTAAAATCTCCAGGTCACAGCTTTTCCAATTACACAGAGAAGAAGGCAAGAATACAAAGCTAGTCTGGGGAGTTTTCTCTTTCAGCAGCAAAGTTTGCATTTCTTTTAATGTAGTTAAAACGTTTGACAGGAGAGAGTAGGGTTTAGTGATGTGAGGTGATTTCCAAATGAGGGTTAGCTTTTGCTGACCTACTTTTGACTAGTGGTGTATTCTTGTCCATTACTTTTTGTCATTGAATAATGCTGGTATATTAAGCTGTGTGCTTCAAGGGCATTGTAAAATTGCATGTAGGGGCAGGACTGAACTGTGAAAGTGCGAATTACTCTATCAGATCAAACCCAATTAAAAAGTGACAAGCACAGCAGGAGAAATTGAAAGCAAGGTTTATCTTTCATGTAACATAAGAAGTCACTATATCGGTTAGAAACAAAGTGAGTGTGAAACAGATTCTCCACCTCTTCTCATCCCTCTCCAAAAATTAATAATATCTGCTGACTTTATTATCCAAAAGAATAAGCCCCTGAGTTATAACATCTCATGTTGAAGGACACTGACAGTGGCAAGAGAAGGGGAAGTACAGCACCAGTACACCTTGAAGCTATTTGCTATCAAAGCCTGCACTGGGCCTCAGGTCAGCGTGTTTGGGGATTTATGGATAGGGAGTTTGGAAGAAGTGGTTGCCATTTATATAAAGCTGTAATGTGTCATTAAAGAAGGACTTGCCATCTTGCAGACTTTCCACAGTTCCACAGGAAGTGTAAGAATAAAAGCATGGTAAGGAAACTGTGAGGTTTTACTAAGTCCTGTAGTTGTTACGGAACTGCTACAAGCTGGGAAAATTTCTTTAGTCTCCAGTTCCTATGCAGAAATCCTTATAAACCCTTTTGCATAACATCCAGGAGCACTCTTCTAATGATTAGTTGGGCCTGTGAATGTATAAACTAATGCAATTGTCTATGTACAATATAATATTACAGAATCCTGCTTCCAGACTACTGGGGCTGTGGTGGGTTTGGGTTTTTTGTTTGTTTCAATTTTTTTTGTTGTTTGGTTTGTTTGTTTGTTTGTTAATCAAATAAACTCATAAAACAAGCAAAACAACCCCAAAAAAACCCCAACCAAAAAGTAAATCAACCTTGCAAAATGTGTTCTATACTTGCCATTGCATTGCAGACAGCTTCAGTGATGTGTGACTGCTGTGTGACCTGGTGAATACCACCTTCTGCAGACAGTCAGTGTTACACTGACCCTGATGTTTGCTGCTAATGGTATTACCTCAGTGAACTCCTGTGTGTGTGTGTAAGCTTTAGCACAGCTGATTTGGCTAATGCTGAGTTTTCAGGTTAGGCTTTAGTGTGTGACATTTCACTTTGTGAAGGAAAAGAACCCGTCAAACACAGAAAGAGAGAGCGCTTAATGATTGTAAGCTGTGCTTGGAGACATCGTGTTGTAAGGAAGGTGGGGGAGATGAGTGGGTAAATTCACAGGGTACCTGATCCATGTAACAAGTTTTGCCTGTAAAAAGTGATGCTCTGTAGGATGCCTCTTCATATGAAATACATATCAGATGTACAATGAATTAAGACTTTAAAAGAGACCAACTGATTTACAGTCCTACTAGACTTGGACTTGGCAAGCAGCTGTTAGGGAGGGAAAAAAAGTTGTCATAATGTGAAAATGGATATTGTCTAAAAGCCTCCATTTTCCTGAAAGAGGTTTACCTTCTATCATTGATGGAGTACCTATAGTCGTTCAAAAGAACAGCTTTGTTGTTGTGTGTTATGGTAAGTAGTCTTTTGGAGTGTCTTCTAGGTGAAGAAGTTATAGGGACTCAGACAATATCTAGGTCTGAACTTTTCAAACAAACAAACAAACAAACACACACACAACTATACCCCCAGACACCAAACCACAAAACCCCCCAACCTAAATTTCATAACAATCTTGAGTGGTATTTCTTTTTATTCTATAATGTTTGGGTTTTGTCAGAAAAAGTTTGATACAAGATTGATAATGATGCATTTGTTAGGCTGGCTTGCTTCTCCTAAAGGTAAAGAGGAGGACCTAGCTGTGTGGGTAATGTTCTTTTTTTGTGGGGATGATTTTTTTTTTTGGCCATCGTTGTTGTCTTTGTTTTTTATTTTGTCAAGAGGAAACTTGTTGCAGTGTGCTATTGGACAGATTTCTGTTTTTCTTATGGCCAGGCACTGCTGTCCCCTTCTCCCACCTTGGTATCTGTTTTCCCCCTCTGGAGGGCTCTGTATTTCACAATCGTATACAAAGCCCGCCAAATTCAAACCCCGCACCCCTACCTCATAGGATGTTTGTATCCTCCCCCTGCCCCCTTGTGTCGGTATTTATGTAACTGTAACACACTGTGCCAGGGCTTCCCCAGCACAATCCCGGTGCCGAATAAACCATCTGGGAACGCCCCTCCGCTTGTCTCTCCTTCCTTGGCGCCCCTGGATCATCGGTGGACTAGGAGAACCCCTACTGGAACTTTGCCAGCCTCCCGAGCCTCCAGAGCAGCTTGACCAGCCCCTGGAACCATGAGCGGTCGCCTGGTGCCCCCACCAGAGGCATTGCAGCAGAAACTTCTACAAACTGTGCTTTTGTTAGCCTCACCATTTTTCTGGCACAACCAAGAGGTTAATGCATTCGCTATTGATCTATTATTGTAACATAGATACAATAGACTTAAAAGAAAAATGGGAGAAGACACCCACACTATAATTTGAATGTGAAAAAGATTAATGAAATTCGTATTCCTAACTGATATGTGTAAAATATGTGGGTAAGAGATGACTTAGTTTAAAAAAGAAAACCCTCATAAAACTGTACAGTTATACCTTTACCTAACTTTGACCTTTATTTTGCAGTGACCAGTGTAAAAGAAAATGCTGAGAAGTATATGGAGATTCTGGAGGATAAACTACATAGGTAAGGATGATATAATGGAAATCCTTTGAAATCTTAAAAATGTGTGTACATGCAGCATTGATATGCATAAAAGTGTTAAGGAACTTGTATTAGAATAATACCAAAAATAGCTCAAAGTAGGAAATATTATGTGTGTTCAGAACTCTGTTCATGGCTGTGTCCAGCAGCCTGGCAATGGATAAAGAAAGAATCACTGTGTTCTCCAGTGCACGGGACTGCTCCAGAGCAGTGGTGGTCCAGCCAGAAACCCCAAAGTATTGGGGATATGACAGCTGAGTGAAAAATCACCCTTCTGCTCCTATGCAAAACCCAACCCTAATCAAGGCCAAGGAGTCCCTTATCAGAATTCTGTACACCTTTAGCAAGTAATGGCAGTCTAAATAACAGTTTTGAAAAAATGCCAGTCTGAGGTATTGTGGAGAGCAAATACAAACCAAGACAACAATAGAGATATTTTAAGAACTGAATCCTAATGCAGAATTTACAGATTTTTATGCCCTTGTTGTTTTTGAAACAAATGCTGACATTTATATTTCCTTCTCTTGCTGTATGAAAGGGGTTCTAGGTGACCCTCTCTGACTTTAGGCTTCTCCTTGAAATATGGTTAGCAAATATTACGGTGCTGTTATAATGCAATCTCCTAGTGAGTGAACTTTGCCCTGAATGAGTTTATTTTTATTGAAAAATAAAACATGTTTGTGTCTTAATAAAATGCAATCTACCAAATTAGCACCACTTCTATATCCATTACTGAGCAGGTATAATTAATAAATTGTTGCCTTTGCTATTTTTTTTTGGTTGTATTGATAGAGAGGGTTCTATATATTTAGTTTTGCTCACTCATACTTTTGAATGTAGAAATATATTTTACTCCACTCTTAAATTTAAAAGATATTCAGATCTGAAGGAAAAATGATGGAAATGGACCTGAAGATCAAGCTTTGTGTCTGTGTGCTGCCTAACCCTCTCTTAATAACATTTTTACTCCATGTGCTCCAGTCCATACATTTAAGACAAGTCTTAAGGACTTTGTGTGCTGTCTTTTTGAAAACCACACTCTTTATTAAAAATAAAGTATAGCAACATGTTTTGATTCTTCTAGACTGGATGGATTTAATTGACTTATCAGGGTCCCAGAAGGAAGTAAACCTCTCTTTAAATGTTAAATACATGGGGAATCTGTATGTTTGTTTCTCCTTGTTTATCAGATAGAATTTGCAGGTCCCAGATGGTGAAGAATCAGTCCTGAACTTGTTTTCCAAGATGTGCAAATTGTATTAGTCTAAAAATAGGTCAAGTAATTAAGGGTTAAGAATTTGTTTGAATATTGATGAAGAGAGAAAATCCTTAATGTTTTTATCAGAAAGAAGTTTCCAAGATACTATGTCTTGAAGAATATTTTGTTTTTATGCTATTAAGGTGGTTATAGATATTCATTTTTTATAAGTTCTTTGGTCTTTAAATAGTTAGCTACACCTGCTTTACAGTTTGAGCAATAAAAAAAAAGAAAAGGCAAACAAGAGCCCAAGAGACTTCCCTGAACCCTGCCCCTGCTTAGAGCAGTAACTTGAGAGAGTTTCACACTTTTGGTCTTCATATAGATGCTGAGATTACTCATTTGTGTATATCATAAGCTGAAGAGGCTCTAAGGAAAGTTTAAAGAGTAAGTTTTAAGATTACATTTTAGACAGAGGCAGAATTTGCATCTGGTTCATGGATGCACCTTTGGGGATGATCTTGAAACCAAAAGAGGAACAAGTCTGGGTAGCATGAATTCAAATAAGCCTCTAAAGCTTTTCTCCAGATGAAACATTTAATTTTGCCAGGTAATGTTTCTAGTAGAAACAGCCTAGATTCAGAGCCCTTCGATTTAAGATACAGCTTCAAAGTAAAGCAGAACTCTTAGAATTGTCATTTTTGACCACTTTGTAACAGAAGGAAAAGGAAGTTAATGAAGAAAACTCATAACAAAACAGCTTTAATGAACATTCAAGTTTAAAAAAATACCAATTTTGTCAGTTAATTTCCCTCCTCCCTCTCCATTCCCCTTCCCTTTTCTATTTTATTTTCTTAAGAAAAGTTTGGAATATATTCCTCTTGTCGTTTTTTTTTAATGATTGGAGGGAGTGGAGGGGAACCTAGCTCATTTGCTGGAGTACCTTTTGGGGAGATGGGGTTTTTGGAGTTTTTTGTTTGTTGATTGGTTGGTTTTAAAAACAAATGCAAAACTTTTCACTGCAGCCTAAAAAATGCATCCATTGTCAGGTAGCTTAATAGAATATATTTGATTAGGAAAGCTACTCTTTTGATAGCCTTGTACGTAAAGAAATACGCATTGACAAAAAATGGAAATATGTTCAGTATCTGATAGCTTCACCCCAAGGAAGGCGAACCACCCTCTATGTATACAGATAACTTGACACTGTTTTTTCCTTATTTAAAATATAGGTTATATACTGAGAGTGGACTGACAGTTGTTGAGGACAGTATCCTCCAAGAAAAGAATGAACAAATAGCATGTTTAATAATGCTGCTGGCTGTCTCTTTCCCCGTCACCAGCATACTTCAAGCCATTCCTCAAGTTTGTACATTAAATCATTGGCTGCTCTCTTGAGAATGTAAATACCATTGCCATCTCTTCCATGGTAGACCTTGCAAATTGCTTACCTTTTGTTAGTAGACAGGAGATGTGCAGAAGTGGTCAGAGTTAGGATAATGAAAGTGAGTTCAGCAGAGACATCTGCTCGTGTGAGTAAGTTTTGCATGGGTAACTTCAGCTCATCATTTCATTGTTTAGGAGGGATTGTACAGAAGTTTACTGTAGTTGTCTGATCTAGCTCATTGAAATTCAGATGAGCATCTTCTCGTGGGACCCTTGTTTTTCCACAGAAAGTGTTTTTCGGTTTTTTTTTCTCATTTCACTCGTTTCCACACCAAGTGAAAGCTCTGCTAGCACTTTATATCAGTGTCGTGAATAAAGTGTACTTCAACCATCCAGCTCTTTTAAGAACAACCAAGTTTTGCCATAAGTGAGTTTAAGTAATGTAAATGAGCAAGTGTCACAAACTGATCCTTGGAGAGGGTGCTATAAAGCCATAAAAGATTTCATCTGGAGCTGTTAGTGCCTGTTTGTCATGTTACAGAAACTCTGATGTCTGCTATGGGAGAACTGCTGTGCTAAGGCTGCTGAGTAAGGCTTTCCAAAAGCTTTTCCCTCTTGTCTATGGCGAAGCACAGGCATGCTTGGGAGTGCCAGATGGTCTGTGGTAATTTTGTGTAACCCATGACCCTCCTCAGTTGTGCTGAGGGCTGTTCCAGCTGCTGGTAGTATCTTAGCAGTGCACAGATAGGACTGAAATGTCATCTTTGCCTGCCTGCCCCCAAGACTGTGTGTTTGCTACTGTGCTTCCAAGAGACCTACAGCCCCATCCCATGCTGGATAATGATCTGATCTTACTTTGCTTACCAACAGTTCTGCTGCTGGAGTGTTAAAATGCGGGTTAGACAAAATACTAGATCCATCTAGTGACTGGTTTAGTCCCTTTCTTCTTCCCAGTTGGTCTAAGTCATACACGGCTGTGAGAACATTAGCTCCAAAATTCTGAGCAGCAGACACTTTAAATGCAGTGATGCATTCCTTTATATCTCTTGGTCCACATGGTGATGACTTCTAAATCCCTCATTTCTTGAGCTGAGGGAATTTAATGTCCCAGATAGGAATCGTGAAATTATTTTGGGGGAATAACAATCTTCAAGAATAACTGGTGACAATTACACAAAGGTGTTTTATTGAGCTAATTTCTGTGCTGTCCTGCAAGAAAGGGGAAATGCACAAATGTAACAAGATGCAATACTGCAATGACTGTATTTTGCCATTGTTGAATGACGCAGCACCAGGTAACTTTCCAAATGTGTGCAAAACCTTTCTTCTTTAATTGACTCTCTTTCGCTCTTTCTCTTGGGTTCATTTTCTGTTCAACAATGCTTGTTTTCAAATTAATGGTGCCTGTGTTTTTACTCATGGAAACAGGGTGTGAAAAATGTTGTCAAGCCTTAACTTACAGCTTGTAAGTTGTGCTCATCTGGGGGGCTCCTTGTTCACTGAGGTGTTAAGATAGTTGGTGTGATAAAGGCAACTTGCGTTTATTGAAGCAGCAGAAACTGAGCCCAAGGTCTGTTTTACCTGATCTCATCTGTGATTTTTTTTTTTTAAGAGTTTCAATCAGATGTCACTTGCCTAGTTCAGAACAAATATGACTGCAGCCTGATTGCTCGGACTACTAGGGCATGCATGTATTCTATATCAGAAACAGGGGTTTCTCATGCAGGCAGTGTTTTTAATGCATTTGAGTATGTCATCTTCACTGACATACAACGTTCTGAAGGTCCCATGCTATAAGATGACAGGTCAGGATTTAATGCCACCACATCACATTCCAGTTTACATGAAAATGAACAGTCTTAAAAGTTACTGTCTTCCCTTATTGTTCATTGTTAGCTTACATGCCACATGTCTCAAGTCTCCTTTATAACATACCAAGTTTCAGAAATGGTTTTGGGAGCAGAGCTGGGTATGAATGCTCTGAATAGCACAGCACACTGAAAGAACAGTGTTTCATGCTGGTGATGGTGTTCAAGGTGGTCTCAAAAAGGCACATCAAAAGGACTGTGTATCCTTGCAGATTTGTAGCTTTCTCTGTTGTTCCTGTCTGTATCGAATATTTTGTGTTTTAATTTAACATTGATTATATAGGGGTAGTTTTCCCAACTGTGTTGTTTGCTCATGACTTCAGACTGCTGTTTATGACTGGTCCTTATCTCTGTGAAAAAATGCCCTTGGATAGCAGTGGAATCACTTGTGTTGCCTGCCATTGCAACAAAGGACTGCTCAGTGTGATTAACTCAAATACTGAAAATTGGGAACATGTTTAGAAATTGATGCTGCTTGAAGTGAATATGGTACATAACTTGCCAGATTCATAAATTTGGAAGAAATCTTTGCACTCTTCAGTGACATTTGAAGGCATCCTGCCTGAATCATGGTTTGCTGTTCTTTAGAGTAAAATAGTCTCTCTTGACCATAGTGTGTGGTGTTATCATACTGGTGGGTACCCAAAAAGCCTTCAACCACCACCAATTAATTTTTCATGTTTGAGTAATATTAAAAACACATTGCAGTATCACCAAACCCTCATGGGAACAATCAAACACTTTACTTTGGACAATCCGTTCTCCTTGTTGTGAACAATACATCTGCTTTGTTTCAGTTACCTTATTTTTCTGTCTACATGAGACAGGCTATCATGAAAACAGGACTATTGTTTCTTAAAGGCTTATGTTTTCCTGATATTCTTTTCCAGCCTGAAAACAATGACTCTTGTCACACTACTTACTTTGCTGTGGAAAGGTTATGATACCATGAATTGAAGGACTATCACTTTCAGCCATCTAACTGGTTACAAGAACATAGGAACTTGTGAATAAAAGTAATATTTTAAATGTGTTTCTGTAGGGGAGGGGAAATATGGCAAGATTCCACTGATCTTTTGGTATTATTGTAGTGAGGGAAGTTTACTTGCCCAAAATACTCACAAATAAAAGGAGCTGTGAATAGTGAAAAGCAAACTGCTAAGTGTGTTAGTGAATAAATTACAGGTAATTTTTTGGTTGCTATCTTGGCCCAGTCTTATTTGGGAGATACATCCTCTTTCTTAATAGTTTTGGAAAGTTTCACAGTGGTGAATCCAATTAACAAAGAAGAAAAATTCAAGTATTCTTTCTTGCTCTATTTTCCCCTCTGCTTTGAGTGTTGTGTCCTTTCTTTCTTGCAGTTCTTTAATTGCTCTGTCTTGAAGTTAGCAGTCTTAGAAAGGGGAGTTTCTGATTCTCCTCCTCCTTTTTCCTTTATTGTGCCTCTTCTGTCTTCCCTCCTTGGACTTGTCTCATTTCGGCTTTGTATATTTTATTCTTACCTTTCTTTTGTTTCCTACTTTATCCCTTAGGACACCTATTTTTGCCTATCTTCTTTGTGTATCATAGGGCAGAGGGAAGTTGCATAGGAGGAATATAACAAAGCACTTTCTTCATAGAAAACCTATTCTCACCTTTAAATCACATTAGATTACTTTTCAAGCTGTCTTAGGCTGCATGACCACAGTGCAGGTTGTCTCTAAATATCCTTATTGTCTTCACAATCACTTGCAATATATTTGAAAATGTTTGCAGTTTCCAGACAACTAGTATCTTGGAAGCTCTTAGTAAATTTAAATAATGTCAGAAGAAATTTGATGGTATTGCTTCATGGAAGTGGATTAGCCTAGATTAGCTGGGTCTGGAGGAAAGGGGAGAATCTTCACTATGCCTTTCATTTCTGGTTATGGAAAGTGTAGCTAATGCCCACAGGGTGTGGAAAGGGAAATCATTGCTATAGAACTGCAGCAGATTATATTTTCTAATGATGTTTCTGCAGCATAATGTGCATTCTATCATCACTGTTATCTGGTGCCATGTCCTAGTGGAGATCCTTTGATAAACTCATGTCTGTGGCAGGATGGAACTCTTGATTCCCAGCCTTGAACTTGTCTTTCAGCCCTGGCAGAACTAATACCTGTCTATAGATGAAATGCACTTTGCACAAGCAGTAGAAATGAAGGGCAAAGAATGCAATCTGCTTCCTTCACCAAGTGAGAAAATGTATTTAAAATCCCCCAAACAAAGCAAAAACCAAACAAAAAAACCCCCCACTACTACTTCTCTGTGGCATCTGCAAGATAGGAGATAATTGCAGTGATGGAACCCACCATGTCCTTTGTGGCAGTAACAGGAATCTTCTGAATTTGCAGTGATAAAATGAATTTTTGCTGCAAGGGAAGGAGAATTTTGTATCATATCCTAAGGAACCATCTGCTGGTTCAAGGTGTGGACGGAGATTTTTGCAGAAAGGGAGGAATGAGATGGGTTCTCTGGGGGAAGGGGACATAAGACAAAATTTACTTTTTCACTTTAAGTCCTGGTAGACAATTAGTATTGCACCAATGTATATGTGTTACATATAACATTTTTAAATGACTGTTTGGCTTCTGTATGAGATGATAAGAAGTGAAGAAGGGCACAAGAATTACAAACTCAGAAATTGTTATTGTCTCTCCCCACCCCGCCCCTTTTTTTTTTCCCCTGTTCAGAGATGCTGGGTCACAAATACTGATTTTTAATTGGGAGGTGGGGGAGCTGTGGCACATGACTATACTGTTTGATAAGAAGTAGCAGAAAGCTCTATTCTTTTTATCTATTCTCAGCATTGAAACTGGATCTTTGTAGGAAAAAAAAAAAAAAGGTCTGATTTAAGGCCAGTTTTCAGTGCCTCAGAACTTTAGAAAAAACAAAGCACATGGTTGAACAGCCTTTACTAACTCACTGTCCATATTCAGGTTTCATCCAGGGCTTTTTCCAAGTTACTGAATTAACTTCAGTAGTTATTGTGCAGCATTGTCAAAGACAAGGTGACAGGGGATTTTGTTGCTTATTCTTGGAAAATCTTGCCCCCCTTCCCTCTAGGTTCTTTTTCTTCCATTAGTTTTATTCTTAGCATAGCAAAAATCATCAGAGGGCAAGGCTGGGTCTCCCCTTCTAAAAACAGAAAGTATGGCCCTTGCTTGAAAAGGAAATGTCATGAAAGTTCACAGCCTCTCTAGCTGGTTAGTAATTGTGTATTTTTTTAGGATTTTGTTTTGTTCTGTATGCCCTTTTCTTACGCTGCATTGTTCTGGTGCTGGTCAGTCGTGCCTGCAAAGCTGGAGTTCAACACTTTGCTGAAGTTCATTAGTGTCACGTTCTTGTTCTGGTTTAACCCCAGTCAGCAGCGGAGCTTCACATAGCCCCTCATTCACTCCCCACCAGCAGGACTGGGGAGAGAAGAGGAAGGGTAAAAGTGAGAAAACTCATGGGCTGAGATAAAGACAGTTTAATGGGGAAGGTAAAAGCCACACACACAAGCAAAGCAAAGCAAGAAATTAATTCCTCACTTCCCATGGGCAGACTGGTGTTCAGCCATCCCCAGGAGAGCAGGGCCCCGTCACACATAGCATTTACTTGGGGAGACAAACGCCGTCAATCCAAACGTGCCCCACTTCCTCCTTCTTCCACCACTTACATACAGAGCATGATGTTATATCATCTGGAATATCCCTTTGATCAGCCTGGGTCACCTGTCCCAGCTGTGTCTTCTCCCAACTTGCATGCACCTCTAACTTCCTCACCAGCGTGGCATATGAAAAGCACAAAAGGTCTTGGCTCTGTGTAAGCCCTGCTCAACAATAACAAAAACATCTCTTTATTATCAATCCTGTGTTCAGCACAAATCCAAAACACAGCCCCACACCAGCAACTGTGAAGAAAATTACCTCGGCTAAAACTGGCACACACAGTAGTAGTCCCCTCTGCTGCAAACTCTTGCCTCATCAAGTGTAAGTAATTCTATATCACTTTGCTGCTTTGGTGTGCTGAGATTTTCCTGTTTTGGAGCAGAAGTAAATTTTTTCTTATATTTTTCCCTAATTTCTTGTGCTCTTCTTGCATGAATTATACGAGTTTTATCAAGAGTTTAAAATTCATATTAATAATTTTGTTTGTTTGTTAATTAGTGATACTTGTAAATGTGGAGAGGATCCCATTTTATGAATGGTGAATGTCTGCCATGACTGACAGCAGTCATACATCCTTCCTCTTCCCCAGGAGTTCTTGGCTTTTTGACCTGGAAGCTTATACAATTTCTCTTGAAGATATTGGTTCTAATGTGTGTTTGCATTAATGAAGGAAAGATTGATTCAATGAGCTTTGGTGATTTGCTTTTAATAGTTTTCCATTTCCTATGCAAAAATGCTTTGGCTATGACATAATAGTTTTTATAACAGCTCCACTGTGCTTCACAAAGTATGTTCAGCCACTGACCTCATCCTAGAATTTTCAGAGGGAGTTTGAAAATAAGATCCAAGATCAACAATATGAGGATGTATTTGCAGTGTGCTGTAGCTGCTGAAGAGTTAGATTTGGACACTGTCAACCTAAAGCACAGTGGTTTCATCATTCCCTTCAAATAACAAGGAAAACATGCAGCAGGATATAGTAGTGTTAGGTGATAGGCAGTCTGAAATCTAGAAATTGAGTTTGAGAAATTCATCAAAAATATTCCTTTACAGAGGACTGTTTCTAGTAATTTTATGGGACTTTTCCCGGTCTTACTGAGAAAAATAACTGTAAACTCTTCAAGGTGCTTTTCTTTGCCCTTCAGCATCACCTATGCCTTGCCCAGCTCTGCCCTGCTGTTGACTTCTCTGTAAGCTGATTTCATGCAAACCTCAACCCATCTTAGTTGTGAAGATAGGACTCTGTGAGGGGAGGGAGGGATAGCAAAGCTGTGTGTTACCTCTGGGTCCATGGCATTAAGTACTTGCTCTGTTACCAGGTGCTCTTGGTGGCTGCGTGTAAGAGAATACAGGTAGTGAAAAGGAGCTGCTCTCTTCTGAGCTTAGCAAGAAAAGTGTTCGGTGGAGGATGTGTATTTTCCTACTGCTACTGTTTCCCAATGCACCCCTGAAGACAAGATTCAAAGCCAGTTTGTGCAATTACAGGATCTTTGTCGTCTGTCTTGAATGAGATTGCCATCAGCAGCAGTAATGGGTGTGGAGCAATCAAGGAAGATGAGGATGGGTGCCTGACATCATCTGTCTGCTGTCCAGCAGTGCTGCTAAATCCTCCTGTTCTGTCTTTGGATGATACTTTGCACAAAGCCCTGGCTGGCCAATTAGACAGAAACTTAATTAAACAAGTAGAAAATAAAGTATTGCCATCTGCATAGCCTGAGTGTGAAGACATAGGCTAGCTCTGTTTTGCATGCAATTGGGACAGTCTTTCTTACTAGCATTTGGAAGTTTTCATTAATTAATGTACTTACTATTGGAAGTGCACTGCACTAGTCTGGGGAGACACACGTGGCCCAGCAATTTTAAGTGTGCTGTCAGCAGCAGTGCAGGGTTTGTTGTAGCTAACAGGGTCCAGCCAGGGAGGATCTGTAGACCTTGCCCTTTTTCTCTTGCTCTTTTTGATCCAGAACAGGATTTGGCCCCTGAACTTGTACAGCAGGTCATATGGTGCCCTTGGATGTTTCAGAAAAACTCCATAAGCATGTGGCTATTGACATCGGTATGTGGCCCACACTCTCGATTTTCTAGGTGTGTCTTCCTGGTTACAAAAGTTGAATTTCAAGGTACATTCCTACATGATGACAATATATCACCTCTCCCAGTTGTGACTCTTCTAAAAGGTTATTTCTTTGCCCTGCTTTTTAATCATTACGTATGCTTAATTCCTGTTCAGTCAGTGGTACACAGGGTGATTCACATTCCCAAATTCACTTGACACTGAAAGTGTAAATCTCTCATCCTTTCAGAGAGAGAAGTATATTTTAAAGTGTTTTATATCAGAGAACAGACAGAGGTGAATAAAGAATGACAGGAGAATTGTAAATTCTTCCAGATGCTTCCTAGCATTGTGGTCAGAGAATGTAATAAGTAATAAGAGATCAGGCTCATTATTCTAATTGCTTTGCAATAAGAACACGTTCTTCTCTTGGTATAAATAGCCATTGCTGCTATTGCAGCAGTGTGGATTTGTGGCAGCTGAGAATGTGGCCTCACTACAAATGCTGTGCTTTTTTCCTGTGGCATACTTTTAGAAACAAATGTATTCTCTTGGATTAGAACTGGTTGTGACTTTGAAAGACACTGAATGACTTCCATTTCAGTGGAGGTTACTAGAAGTTGGATGCGTTATGGGGTTCAAGCTCAAGAAAGTTTTGTGGCTTGTGTAGCAGCTTGGCTGAACAGAGCTTAGATGAATATGTGGATACTGAGATGCATGTTTTTCAAAATTGGAGCCTAATTCATGCCTCTCCTTTAAATCTAATTTGGGATCAAATATTAAATAGTGCAGAAAAAAAAAATCTAATTCCAACAAGTCCTATCCAGCCAAAATTAATGACATTATGGGGCTTTGCTGTTATTGCAGGACCCGAAGGCAAACAGGATACAGACTGAATTATCAGAGTTAGTACCAAACTTGAAGGTGTTTTATCAGTTTATGAACGAGGTGAATGATAAACTAGGGTTGAGAAGCTGGCTTTATGTGAACTGCTTAATAAGAAGAATTCCCTAGTAGCTTTCTCCTCATCTATCAAAGTTAAGTTTTTTACTCTTAGAATAGATTATTTGTAATAGATGTTTCAGTGGAGGTAAAGGTAGAGGATCATTCATTTTTTTAAAGAGAAATAAATAGCCCTGAAAGCAGGTAGTAAATTTTTACATTATAGATTAGGTAATATAGTAAAAATAAACTCTAAAGTAAATATGGGGACAAAATTGAATTATAAATGCTCTCAGTAAGGGGCCTTCCTTCTTCTCTTGTAAATTACTGAGTTTCCTGCATTCGGCGTGTCAGTCCCATTCCTGCATCCACCCTGCATTAAGAATCAAAGGAAAAACCATCAGCTGCAGCAGTCTATCATTTTGTGTTTCCAGTGGAGAGAATTTAAGTATAACACAGTGACGTTGAATATTGATAAAAAAGTGACAGCCCATGATTAAAGTTCTGCACCAGGTAAAATAAATGGCTGGAGGATTGAAGAGAAAATGACTAAAGTATTGTTTAGTATTGTATGGTATCTTGTTTTTTAATCACACTAATCAAATGTCTGTTGTTGGTTTTAAGAACTAAATACATTGTTTTTAACAAGCGGTTTGGGAGAGAAAAAACAGACATAAAGTATCTACACTTCACACAAAATACAAGGTGGTAGTTCTCTCCTTAAGTTGCTGTATCGGGGTGGGGGGTTTTTTAGAAAATACGTTAATTCTTAGCAGACCTGTTTTAGATTTCAGTGCTAATCTTCCACTATCCTGGATGCAGTAGGTAATGTTTTAATGAGTGGAAAAAAATGTGGATAATGAGTGTAGTTGATAAGCTTAATTTTTAAAAACACATTTGGCAGAAAACATTGGCAGATATTTATTTATTTATTCTGGTTTTTTGTTTACTGAGATTACTGTAAGAGGCCATGTATTTTTACATTAATATTATTTCTTTTTTGTTGTTATTAGCTTCTTTCTATGAAAAATTCTGGAAAGGAATTTTTTAAGAAATATGAAGGCAGTTCAAGTTAATAGCTTTTGCAAGGTCTGAGAAAGTTCCTCAGAAATCTTAGAAACCATCGTAATAGAATGTTTACCATTTTTCCTTAATTATACAATTTATAGAATAAGTGGTGTAACCTCATTATGCATATATACAAAATGTCATCGTCCAAAGACACTACCCGGAGCTACCACAAGTAACAGAATGGCAGTGTTTCCTTCTAGGTAACAGAACAGGTAGAGGGAGAAAATAGAGGCAGGGAAGAACAGCATTAAGTTTTTAATTGAAAGGAGTATAAAGACCTATAAGGGTTGTCCCTGCTCCCAGACCTACAGAAATACACTGTTCCTGGAGTGAAAGTTCAGATGTGGGCAAGTGCAGATGTGAAAGAAGCAAGGACCATGCAACAGGCAGCAGCTGTCTCAAGAAGGCTGCAGTGTCTGAGTGGTTGCCTTCCAGCATGGCATTTTTCCTTCCAACATAGTGTTACACTTCACTTCCATTCTCTAAGTGTTTTTTATACTGGACATAGGGTGTCCACAGTGTTAAATATCTCAGATGAGCAAGTGTCTGAATGTACTTGGGGTTCTCCACTAGACTCATCTGAAATTTGGCAGATATGAGCAAGAGGGAATCGAACCATTGCTCTTCTTTTTGCTCACCAAGCTAAGAAGTGAGAGCTCCTAATCCCAACACAACTTAAAAGACCGTGGTGGGTGTTCCACAGCAGTACTGTAGAGGTTAGATCACTCAACAAGGACGCAGGATATCTGGCTTCAACTACTCTGCCTACTGCATCTCCAGATGTACTCTGTCCTGAGGAGATGTGGGTGTCATAGCCAATGCATTGAGGGCTGGTTTGGAGGCTCTGCTCACCTTTTCCCTCAAATCTGTCCCTTTCTGCACATTTGCCTCTGCTCCCGGGATGCTTTAGAAAACAGAGCTACTGCCATCACCCATTTTTCCAGCTGCATGGAAGTGGTGTCCACACCTCTATGCCGCACTCGTTGTGTCCTGTCTGGATGTTCTGGATGTCTTTTGAATAGGACTGATGTGCAGAGAACTTGACTGTGGCTATAAAGTATAGATATTAAAAAAGTCAGCCCAGAGCAAACTTTTCAGGTGTTGAAGATGTAAAAGTCTAGAAGTTAGGTGGGAATTGTGAAAATTACCTTCTTGGGCTTCTGTGTTTCTGGTCCAGGATATTTTCTAGTGGGTGAAATACCACATTTAAAGAGGGAGAGCTATTTGCTGTTTTGTGGATATTATTGTATGTTTTATAAAGGAGAAGGCAAGGTCGGAGAAGCAACTTGCTGTTGCTTGTGCCAGGGTAAAGTACTGCAAGCTTCAGACTTTTCCTGGAAGTTTTAGCTAGTCTCCAAACTAGACTAGGTTATCTGACAAGGGAATATGTGGAGTCTCCTTCTAGGAGTGAGTCTTGTTTTCACATAGAGAAATGTGACAATAGTGCTGAGCAGCAAACAAGTGTTATCTGTGAGCTTTGAAATAAGGGAGTAGGAAGAATGGCTCCCACACTGGGAGACAGCCACATGATTGGAACCATATGAAGTCAATTCATGGGAATTTTGGCTCCTGAGGAGAATGGAGAAGAGATGCACAATGTAAGTAACTGAATTGTTAAATTGAGGTTATATTGAAGGCATTTACAGGATTAGGGAGACTTGCAAGAAGGGGGTAAAAAAACCCCAGGTTCTGATTTCAGATGTTTAGGGAAGGTGACTTTCTAGTGTGCAGGCCAAGGGGAAAGAAAAGTTTTGCTGTTTGGGCAGAGTCCACATCATCTTTTTACTTTCTCTGTTACCAGTCTGCTGTTGCACACCAGTTAGGCGGGGAAAACACGATTATGTGCCTCCTTCCCCCAGAGCCTCATGTGAGTCACTTGTCGCTTCCCGGCTTTTTTGGAGCGCCTACCCGGATCACAGGCGACCCAAAGCCGGTGCGACCCCAGTGCCCCAGACCGTCCTTTGGGGGGTGGTGGCACCAGGAGGGTAACGGGTGACCCCACCAGTGGGTGCTGGGTTTGGCAAAGGGTAAGGGATTAGCTAAAAGGCGCAGGAATCCGAAGGAAAGGCGGGACTCAAGGTGTGAGCAGACTGTGCGGTTCATTGACACAGCAGGATCTCAGGGACCAAGAGCCCCGAGCGGAGCCCTCCACCAGGATCCCTGTTTGTCTTTGGTATCTTCCGGGGCCTTCAGGCCTTTATTGTTGTGGTGAACAACCCCAACAGTCACTCATTGTAGTCCTTGGTTTGTTCCACAGGTTGGCTGTCAGCATCTTAAAGTATAACAGCCAAGGTTAAAGAACAAGAACTGATCAGGCTGGAAACTTCCTTTTTTTTAAATGAAGAAGAGAAGTAAAGCATATTTCTGAACTAGTAAATGCTTTTTAAATATCAGAAGGCGTATTAGTGCATGACTGTGAATTAATGTGATGAATCAAATAAAAAGATGAGGCTCTGCTAAGAGTGAAGCAATACCATTGCCTTTTTTTGTCTAAGTATCATTAGAGGACACTTTCTTTTGCTTGCCTCCTTTGTTCACTGCACTGCAATTGCCTTAAGAAAAGGAAACAAAGACATAGCTAAATGTTGAGTGAGAAGAGCTCATTCCTTCCCTGTGGTGCAAAATATAAATAGAAGCAAGTGACCGAAATATAGAAAAGCTTTCCCTAGTTTGTACAGTACTTCAATAAAGAATGGGGATATTGAACTAAGTCTTGTGATTCACATTGCCATTTTTTGCAAGCCTCAAAAGTTTCCAGTAATTTTAATTGTCATAATGAAAATCCTTGTTGTTTCTGCCAGACTATTTTTGTTGCATTTTGTTTGCTTTTTTAGTCAGACAAAACTGCTTTTAGGGTCAGAGTTAAAATATGTGCCAGGTACTGGGAGAAGATAAGTACATGGTTTCCTGAATCTGCAACTTAGTGTGGCTCACCTATTAAATGGAAGTAAGCTAAAGTATCTCGTCTTGGTGATGGTTGATCTCCCCTCCTAAGTTACCTTTTGATTATGCAGTTTCTGAATAGTTGTCTTACTGTGTAACCTTTTAGCTTCAGTCTCACTATCTTGACTTTCAGTGTGAGGGTTCTTACAGACATTTCCCTTGAAATAAGCAACATCATCTTATCAACACAGTGTTGTCCTCAGGGTGTTATAAACCACTTGTAACAATATAGATGATGAGGTTTAGAAACAGTGACATCTTCCTGTGTTGATTCCAATGTGCTTTTGAGGAAGTTTTGCAGAACTTTGGTTTGGTTTGGTTTTTTTTAAAATAGAGTTTAATATAAAATCTTTTGACTATTTTTACACAGGCATGTTTTCATTTAGACTACAATGTTCAGGAACTGAATGTGCCTTTTGTATGAATGCAGAGCCCTCAATAAAGAAAAGTCATGCTCTTGTAGTTCCAGTTAGCACTATAAATAGCTTTAGAATAATGTTGTGCTGAGAGCCAGAGAGAGACCACATTGATACCTCCCAGAGTCTCGTTAAAAGGCAGCAGAGCAATGTTCTTTGGACCTCAAGAGAGAGAGAACCCTTGCTGGATATGTCTCTTGACATGAATTTCACCCAACATCACAAGTGGAGGGAAGGTACCCTCTAGTTTCCTTTTACCCTTTTACCCTGATTGTGTTTCCTATAAAACTAATTGAGACTTAGTAAAGGCAACTGCAATTACAGTGTCAATTGCCACTTTATGAAGAGAACTCAAGGATAAGCCTCTCTGTTCCACATTCATCTCCTCCTGTCCATAAACAGCTCTGTTTCTCTGACAGCTCTTTCATCATCATCAACTTGACCTAATGCAGAATTCTGTCTGCTGCGTCTTTTTGCGTTGCTGCGGATGCCTCAGCCATTCTTCAAGTCAGCTTAGGCCTGCTCTTGTAGATTCTTTCTGCACAGTATCCTTGAGGTAAAACCTGTCCCAGCTATCCATGTAGCTAAAAAATTACTCCTGTAGAGTCTTGCATCTCACTTACTTCACCATCAATTTCCCTGGCCATGACTTGACAAAAGTAGTCTTGCCCTACTCTCATTCATTCAAAATGAGCACTTCTGTCTTTTTTTCCAGTTCACTTTGTTTTTCTCCATTGACTCTCTCTGTTCTGTCTCATCAAAACTGACTATGAGCTTCCAGTGTCAGGGCTGCTCACCATCTTTCACTCCCTATTCAGTATTTTTTTTTTTTATATGAAAGGACTGACTTTCATCTGTAGATGTTAAACCACATTGGTGTTTATCATTTGCCCACTGTATTCTTATATTAGCATCTCTTACGTTTCTTGTATGATTCCTTTGGGAAGGGATGGAGATCTTGGATATCTAATGACATGTTTCACTGACCTCCCAGAAATCCTTAAAATGCTCATTCACTGTGATGCCTCAGTGTTCTTGACACCACTTAGATTAATTAGTTTCTTGTGTAACTAATTAAACTGTTGTACTGTAACTAACATTCCATGTTCAGTCCACTGTGCTTCTTCGAACATCCTCATCTGTATCCTAGCTCTTGCTGATTGTTTGAAGCTTAAGAGTTGCCTTGAGAAAAAGGCCATCATTGTAATGTGTTTGGTGTTTGTACAAAGCCTGGCACTCTGACTCTTGGCAGTTCAGCATCAGGAAGTGATTAAGGTATGCTTTGTGTCGCTGGGTCTATGCAAATGGTTGATGGATTGTGATTTGTTGTGGATTCCAGCAGATTGTTCCAGACACCTTCATTGAACTTGTCACATATGCCACTCTGATAGTAATATACAGGCAGGCATGTAACACCTAGAGGTGTTGATACATCATGAAATATTTATAAGTATAGGAATAATGTAAAATCTCATCCAGACTTGATCCATCATTTTGAAATGTTTCATACCTGAAAAATCTCACTATGTTCAGTACAGCCACCCATGGAGGCTTCATGGAGACTGCAAATGCACTTTTAGTGTGGATTGAAAATGAATAAACCAAACTCTGAGATTCAGTTGAGTTTGATTTTAGCAGGTGATGTAAAAGCTGAAGTTTTTTGCATGCTGAGGACAACATAATTTTTAATAATTATTTGGAATGCGTGTCTGTGTTAGCTATTTGCAGCTTTCAAGTAATTTTCATTCCCAAAGTGTGTTTGAAAAATGCTTTAAGGCACTGAATTCCAAATACAGACGTAAAGGTGGAGCCTTGATATATTTGGCTTTGGTATAGTCAGAATATCCAAGTGTATGTGCATTCACTAATTTTGGTTGTAAAGTTTAGGATAACATCTTAGGATCTTAGTTTCAGATGTATCAGTTTTACAGATACCATGATAAAACAGTGCTGGCCTTCAAATAAAAGCCATCTGTTAGCAGTAGGTTCAGTAATTGCTGATTATGAAAATGTTTTTAAAACTCAGACAAAACCACATTGATCAATGTGCTGAGTCATGGCCAAATAACAGCAGCCCAGGCACCATTATGCTGTACTATTATACATGCTGTTCATCTTCCCCACTGTGAAATACTGCATACATCACCATCTCTGCCCTAATTTTGTCAATAAAGTTCTTCATTAAATTAAAGAGCCAAAACAAGTTATCCATTGGAAATTCTGATTTTGGTCTCTAGAGTTGGGGTTTTTTTGGCCTTTAATAACAAACCATATATAGATGCAAACAACATTTTCAAAAAGCAAGTAAATGGGCTTATGTATGTCTGCAGGAAAATGTTTTGACTGTGTAACTATGAAAATGTGATTGACAAGTAGAGAAACAGTGGGGGTTATTTTATTTTTCTGGCTTGGTAAGTGAAGTGCTACCTGGATGGAACACAGGCGTGTAATCCAGTGAAGCATTTTCCCCCTTCTAATTAGTGATACTTTGAACTCCTTGGGGGAGACCAATTTGTGGACCCCATGCTGCATTATGCCTTCAAGGAACATATATGCTGACTCTTAAGCATAGATCAAATAGCTCAGCTTCTGAAGCCTGATTTTGCTCTCAGTCTCAATGTATTGCTGTGTGATTTTTACAGCTTGGCATCTTGTAGAATTTGTGGAATTAAAAACATACTTGTGTTAGATTAATGAACTCATTGTGAGAAGTGCAGCTCCTTTATCCTTTGGGATAAAAGATAAGCTGGTATTTAATTTAGTCAGAAAAGTTAAAATCAAATGCTTATTCTTCTTCTTTTAAGTCACTTTTAATTTCTCACAATTGTATAGTAAATGATATAATTTGAAAAAGAATGGTGAAAAAAAATCTGCAGTTATTAGCATCGAAATCTGTCTGGAAGTGTGCATTGCCACAGGAATAGCTGCTTCTGAGTCCCATCCCAGGCTCTGCCACTGATCTGCAATAGTTTAGGAAGCAATCTACTCACTTGGATCCTTAGAGATAACATGTATTAAAGGGAGATGTGACCACATCACTTACAAACAGTGTGATGCTAGTATACAGTTCTGAAAAGCTATCTACACTTAGAATTCCCATTTATTTCAGGTGGAAATAACTCTCAGCTGGATCTCAGGAATGTTATTTGTAATGTACATGTTTGGGAGATGTTTAATTGATAAAAAGTTTATAGAAGTTTGTTATTTTGAATTTACTAATGCTTCTGTTTTTGTTTTGGTGGCAAAGCAAAGTAGAAGGAAAGCAAAGCACATTAGTAAGAGATAAGGACAACTCATACTTATACTCAAAAGTATAAGACTGAAGAAAAGGGAGATTATTGTGATTTTCATCTAATCTGATTCACCAGTGCTGAAGTAAGCACATTTTAGTCTAATAAGAAATTCAGTGTACCTATTTTTCCCAAAAATTAGAGCTGATTTAATGCAGTAAGTAGTGTTATTGTTCACACATGATCTACATCAAATTCAGGAAAGCCACAGGGCTCCAGAATGACAGGCCTATATATCTGGTAGTGTGAAGGAACCTCTGGTTGTGATGGCAAGACCCCTAAACCTGTGTCTGAGCAGAAGAGAGTCTCCTGTAGCCAGTGTTTGCCATGAAGCTGGAAGCAACATCAACCCAAGGAGGTTTTTCTGTCATCAGCTTTGTAATAGGGCAATAATTTTACTGCTTTTCAGTTTGACATAGCAATGTTATCTCTATGAGAGTATTTGAGGTACTGTTAGGGTTTTCTTGTTGTTTTTATTTTTCTGTCTATAATAAGCAGTTACCCCAAGTGTTACTTGAAATAGCAACTATTCTCCCTGAACTGCAGTTTAATTTTCTTTTGGCTTTTATTTCAGCTGCGGGAGCCAGCTGCTCCAAAGAGTGTGGGAAGCTGACTTGGAGGCCTGTCAGCTGTTGATCCGAGGGTTTCAGCTGAAAGAGACCAGTTGCTATGTTTTTGAGGAAGAAGAGAACCAAATGGATGAGATGGAGATGGCTGCTGATGCCCCACCTGATTCTGAAAAAAGAAAAGAAGGTCACTTTCTAAAGAGCACAGAGTGGGGTGCTGTTTCCTGCCCCAACCACAGTGAGCTGAAAGAGGTATCTGAAATAGTCTGCAGCTGCATTTCAAGGGATACTGCTGGTTTTCCTTTTGAGAGGAGGAGTTGAATCTTGGTGATGGGTCAGCAGGGCAGGTTAAGTATGAACTTAACATCTGGCATCCAATCTGGGACACGAATTAAAATAGCTTATTAGCTTCTCGGAAGCCCTTCAACCCTTTTTCCTTTAGCCATCAGTGTTTTTAAAATGCGGAAATTATTCAGGCAATAAATACAGAATGTACATCAGGATTTAAAGGCAAAACTATTAAGTATTTAACCAAAATTATCAGTTGTTCCTCATCTCACTGATGAGTTTCATTCTGAGTTGGTTCTGCTGACTTGTTAGCCTGGATCATTGTTAGCTGACATAAGGAGAGAGTTAGTTTTCCTCCCTTAGTGAAATGGTCAAAGGCTTCGGAGCTACTAGATACTAATAGGCTTACGGCATCCAAAAAATATTAAAAGGAGGAAAAAATCGTGAAGCTTAAAAAGTTTGACAAATTTCTTTTAAGTTTTCATGTTCTGATCTGGAGTGCCAGCCCTGCTTGAAAAATCCACCACTATCAATAGTCTTTTAACTGTACTGCCTAGGTAAACAAGCTGTTAAAAAAGTTTCATCACCCAACAGCACCACTGTGACAAAAAGACCCTCCCACAGTAGTTGTTCGTTTTATTACCATGGAATTAAGTTAAAAAAAATTTAAATTACGCTTAATTGCATCTGATGTTAAGAGCCATTGAACTGTGGATTGCTCTGAAATCTGATGCCTGATTTTGCATTTATACTGGCTGAGACTCAGTGGAAAGCAGGCCCATACCTTACTATAAAATCTCCTGTTAGTAAAATCCTGGTTTTATATTGGGCTTCAGGGGTTCTGCAAGAAAACCACTGCAAGTCTTTTCCCAGGGCAAATGGTTTATGGACTGACTTCACATAGAGAATGTTTTTATTAGAAATGGTTAGCTTGGCTTTGATTTCACCCCTATCACTCCCTCTTCGTATTTTTTATGGGTCTACTGAAATAATATGAGGAGTTCTGTTGGTTATGGAAAGCTTTGCTCCTCTTTCAAAAGTGCTTTAAAGGCTGTGGAGCGTTTGGGATTTTGTGATTGTTTCTGTAGCACTCCTGATATTTGTGCTATAGATTATCACGTATTTCACCCCTGCAAGTCCAGATTGTTTCCCTGGAAATCAACCTTACTACCCAAGAATGACAACTGGGCAGCTGAAGTGAGGTGACTTCAGGTTCTGGAGAGCTGTGCAGGACTTGAAAGATGGTTCCCCATATCTTAAATGGAAGAGGAAAGTATATTTGCAGTGCTTCCATTCAGCTCCTCCTTTTGAGCTTGCTTTTCAATAGTCTCCTCTCTGTTTCTGTCAACCACAGAGGGAATTTAGGAAGACTACCCACTAATTTCAGCTCTTCACCTAGGTGCTTTAACTTTGTGGTATAAATGCCTTTGCCTGGGATCTGGCCTATCCTGGTGCATTCTCAAAACTCTGTTTTAAGAATACACTAAAATCCATTCAGAAGCTGATGTATAAACATGAAAATGTCCATCGCGGCAGGACCTGTGGAGGTACTTCTCCATCTGTTCCTAAAGTGCCCCTAGGACTGATACACTTGAAAGAAAAAAAAGAAGTTTTGCTGGTATGGGACTTCTCATGTGTCGTCCAATTTTTCAAAGGAGTAGAGCGACAGAGCTGTGTTTCATCATGGCTTACTTCAACAGCTTTCCTCTCCTTCAGTGCTGCCTGCAGCCTTCACCAGTGAGGCAAAGTTGTGTCACTGATGACTGAAACCCAGTGCCACCATAAAACTGCCCTGGCATGTCGACTGTATTTTGGCTCTGGAATTAGGGTTGGTCCACCTGCTTCTATACATTCAGGAGCTGAAATTTTTCTTTGTTGTAGGAGTATGGAAGTTTTGCCCCCCCGCCCCCCCCCCAAATGCCTTAGGTTGTAAAACTGATAGGATCTCATTAGAAGTGACAGGCAGTATCTAAACTTTCAGAGAAGAGCTGTAAAAGATTATTCCCTAACATCTCTTAGTAGTTCATCACAAGGCAGAATATAAAAGCAAACAAAAAAAACCTGACAAAAATCATGCTAACTTCTGGGTTTGAACATGTTGAAGTGCAAGAAAAGATCCATCTTGATTTGTAAATGGACTTAGTTGAAAAACAAACCACTTCTGAAGCATTTAAGTGCTCTGTTATATGGTAGTGTATTTTTTATGTGGAAGTAGTTCAATATTTGTGGCAAAAAAAAAATAGTGATGTGGTGTTTACTCTCTCAATTTAGCCATTCATATGACTTTCTTGGAAAAACTTATTCTTGTCCATTAGCTGGGAACCTTTTCATAATTATTTATCAGCAAGTGAGGATACCTAATAGAAAAGCATGTATTTGTCAAAATACTTGGTTTCATGTTATTTAACAAGGCTGTGGTGCCCCTGTGATAGGAGGAGCTTGCTGTGGTTCCCATGTTTCTGGAATGACCATTCTCTTCAACTGTGCCATGACCCCTGTTCCCCATTATTAGGGAATTTCTAGAGAGCACTATTGGCCACTGCAGCAGAAGGAAAGACTTGTGCTCTTTGTAATTAGAGGTTACTGAATTAATTACTTCAAGATAATATAGGAAAGGCTAATAATAGCATATGTGCATATATGCCTTGAAAATTACATTTCATTCCCAGGTGATTGATTTACTTTACAGTGGCATGCTATAAATGAAGCTCTCCAGTTATTTATTGTGTCATATAGAGCTAAGCACTAGTGCCAGGTGAATATTGGTTTTGTTGATTTGTACCATAAATAGTTTTCTTGCATATAACTGTATCTTACTCTATAGGTTTCATTAGAAAGCAAAAAAACACAAAGCAAGAAACATAACAATAAGAAGAAAAGCAAAATAGATGAAAGAGCCCTTCTCTTAGATCGTCAGATACTGCTTTGCAGAGGGGCCATTTATCATTTTTAATTAAATACCCTCACTAAATCATAAAATATGAGATGTTCTGGTATAAAAATATATAAGGTATAAATTCTTTGAAAGTTTGTTGGTTTACTATCATGTAAACACAGGTTTATTAACTGTCAACAGTTATTTTATAGTTTTCATAACTGTGTTTTCTAAGATACTGCTGATTTGTTTCCCCCAGTTTTTATGTGGTAGACTGGCATCCCAAAATAATTCAGTATATCAGGCTTCCTTTATAACACTGACTGTTAACTAGGGGTGAAAATCAGATGCATTGGCAGCTCAGTTTATTGAAACACATTAATGATGTTTTGTTCAAAACTAAATAAAGCAAGGCCAGCCAGCAAAAATCATCCCTGTGAACCACTCTGAGTTACTTAAATAAGATGTGCTTCTCTCAACTGCAGATAACTCATTAGACTATAGCATTAAAAAAAACACTGGAGCAAAGTTGCAGACAATACCCTCAGCCATGTATTTGATATAGATTCTTGAATTCTCATATAAGTGTCTACTTTCCCGCTTACCAGCTACATTGATGAAATTAAGATGTCCCATCATTTCAGTTGTAGTCTGATTTTTTGTGACTATTTGGGCTTGATTTTCTTCTAAGTCTCTGAAGAATTAAAGGTGGGTTTTAGTTTTCATCCCACGAATGTTCCATACTTTTAAACTGAGTGAGGTGGAAATTGCAATGGTCATTACTACATGGTTAGATGCATATCTGGGTGACTTCTAAAATACACAGTACCATTTCATTTCTCTTCATACATTAATGCCTGCTAGTTCTGTCACTGAAACCCGGGAAGAAAATAAAAACCCTCTAACACTATATTTGAAGTGATAGAGAATCAGGCATTACTTTATTCTGGCCAGGATGTGCCCAGGAAGAATATTCCCAACACACATGTTTCTCCCGAAGTTTCTCTTAGATTTTATACATTCAAGACCCGTAGGAACACATTATTTCAAAGCTTATTGGTACAAAATGAGGTAAACCCCAGTATCCAGGTTCTCATTGGGTCTGAGTTTCTTCATCTTCGGTGTTGATTAAATTTCCATTTTGTGATACTTCTTATCAGTCCTTTCCCGGAATAGGTGGTTTTGCTCTGCTCAGGGCATTGCAGGGCATTGTCTTGGGCTGATGGTTCATTATCAGCCTCTGATGGTCCTTGATGTTCTTTGCATATCTCCCGTGCATCATCACAGCCTGATGAGATGTTAAACCTATCTTTCTAAAACAAAACAAAGGAAATTCCTTCCCAAAGCAAGACCTAGCCAATTCTTACTAAAGAAACAGAAATAGAAATTTTTAAAAGATACACAGTTTCCAACAGTTCCACTCCTTATAATATCTTGCTTTATTGTTTTGCTTCTTGATAATATACGTGTAAACAAAGGCTTTTATAAAAAGCTTTCAAAAACAGCAAAATCACCGGTGATAACTAATAAACTGGGATATTTTTGTGTGCTGGGACCTCCCTAACAGCAAGCAACCTGATGAACATGGGTATGTGTGCACCTGCAGGCTTGAGTTCCTGACCTATCCTTTTTTCTTCTGCTGCTCTCTGCCATGCTGTGCAGTGCTCCCTCTTAATTGCTATGAAGGAAAGAAACACCTACTAGATTTCAAGAAAATTGAGGTGATTAAAGTTACAAGGTAAAATCCAAAATTCAGTAGTTTTACCTTCTGTGAGTCAGCATTTTTGATAGTTGGCCCATCAGAACTGTTCGTAGATAATTTCTCACTTTTTCATCATAAAAGAGGTAGAGAACAGGGATAAGGGTAAGGGCTGCTGTCTTTTCCTTTCTGCTGCATACTTCAGTTTGGCCATCTGGGATGATGTTTTGGGGTCTGTTGAAGATCACTCTGTGTTGAGAAAATGTTCTATAATTGTAAAGCCTTCATGTGATTAAGTTTTTAAAAGGTACTGAGGTCTAAGTGATACCAAATGGACAATCAAGAAAAAATAATATTTAATGTGGTGTTTCTCATTAAAAAGAAGTTATCACAGAACATGATACAACATTTTTCAGAATTTAGTGATAGCAAGCACCGAGAAAGTCTTTGTGAGCAGACTGTAACTCATTGCTGTGCATTGAGATAGCCTGTGCTACAGGAGGCAGATGTGTAATGTGTAAAGGACAAAGCCTTTTGAAAGCTAAATAACCTGTGCATTCATTTGAGCTTTAATTAAATGCTGTATTTGTGGAGCTTAGAAAATAATTTGGAAATTTTGAATTTAATCTTAGTTTTAAATGTCAGCATCAAGTATTAGTGAAAGGCAGCATTTGTGTGTTTCTTGTATTGATCCAAGCTGGAAAGGATGTCTGAGGCAAGAGGCAGCTGGCTTGTACACAATGGTCAGATCATCACTGTGCAGCCACGTTTGGAGCTGTGCCCCTCAGCTGCCTCTGAGACTGGGGTGGAGTGTCTTCTGGTAAAAATGCCAGCTCTTTAGGTAGGGATTGTAGCACCTCAGGAAGCTTAATGCTTACATGTAATTTAGCTGTAAAAATGCCATCAGAATATTAATATTACAGGCAAGAGAAATCTCAACCTCTTTTCAGATTGGTTGCTGAAAATAGTATCCAATAACAATTGTGATTTTTTGTGGCAGATCAATGATTTTGTACTTTTATTATATATGTGTGTGTGTGTATGTGTGTGTGTGCGTACCAAAGCAATATCCCTATCTCTGTTTATTATCAATACTGTCATGTGTGATAAGGATTAATGATTTCCCAATGATGTTAACATCAAATTTCTCTGCTCCTCAGACAGTCAGTGAAACATTGCCTAATTTCTTATAGATTTCACAGATGAAGGAAGTTTTGAAAGAGGAACTGACTATAGTTAGCATTTGTTGCCAATAGGGAACATCGATGGGGTCTCTCATTTCTCCTGCCCAAAATCATTTACAGGATTTGTACAAAAAAAAAAAAAACCATCCTGTAACTCTTGAATGGTGTACAGATCTGCAAGAGCTTAATAGAAAAGTTTGTTTCAATCTATAGTTAGTCCTTCAGTTTTAGAGGCAGTATTCCCTGTGGTTTTTAAGTGGGAAGCCGAAGCAGGTTTTAATAAAATGTATTCAAATATAGTTTTAACTATTGGGTGGCTGCCACTGCCCCATTACAAATGCAATTTAAATCTTTCATGCATGTGAAGAAAATTGATGCAATTGTTCAACTTACATAACTTTTTATTGCGCTATATGTTTTTTATAAGTTCCATTAAAATCATACTGTTTATATAGTATGTATCTACAGTATACTTAATAATTTATCTCTAACAGGTTATGGAAGACATTTCATTTGGAACAGAGGGTCATTTATCTGAGGTAAGTGTTTCCTAGGCAGTATAAAGTGGCGATATTGCTCAGACTTTTTGTCTCAATTAGAACAAATGACACTTGTTTTTATAGCGTTACCTATGCTTAAAAATTGCTAGAGAGTGTGTGAGTGCTTGGAAAAGCAACACAGTCACAACTAGAGTGGGTCCATTCCTTTTTTCTTTTTTTTTTTTTTCCATTGAAAAGAGTGGCATAATTGCTGAGTATGTCAGGGAGTTTATAGTTAAATCCTGTGCTAATATTTTTAACACATACCAACAACAGGATGAGCACACTGGGGCAAAGAAGAACCAGCAATGTTAGGCAGGATCACTGTAACACTGTTGTGATGCTTAGGAATGGAACAAAATCATGATGCTTAGCCTGTTTTCATGTGTGCCACTAAAAATACTTTTGAATTTATTTTTAAAGTATGAAAGCATACAAGCATACTGTAGCAGAGTGCAAGGTAATAGGAATTTTGCTTGAATGAAAATACTGAATGATTGTAATTTTACACCATTTTCATAAATAAAAGTATACCAGAACCTAGTCCATGTATTTAAGAAAGCTAGGATAAATTGAATAATGTGAGATACGTTACCTTTGAGAAAAATCTGCTTACATACAAAAATCTGTCTACCTACAAACTAAGAGTTTGGGTAATAGATGTGTAAGGAGAGTTACCCTGGTTCTAAGAATGGTACTGTTTCAGTTTGGTCCATTTTTGTATCAGTATGCCTTGGGTTGCAACTTACATATTAAGGAAATTTAGTATCCAAGCATTGTGTCCAGCCAGCAAATAAATTACAGGGAGAAGTAACCCCCAGTTCACCTTCCGTAATAGCATACATGCCTCCTGCCAAGTACAAGAGACAAGCGCTCCAAGCCATGCAAATATTAAATAAATAAACATTAAAATTTAGGATAACTATTCAGATGAGGCATTTCTTTAGATTCCCACCAGTGAATCCAAAGACTGTGGAGCAGCTGGAATGCTCCAGGAAAGACAATCTAACTGCAACACCAAGCTCAGGTTGTTGACTTTGTGTTCAAGGAGACTGTGACATGAGGGCACACCTAGGATAGACTACTTGTCTGTGTGTGAGTTCAGCATAAATAAAAACAGGAAGCCTTGAGAATGAAAGTGAACTTTGCAGAAAATGCAAATGGCCTTTCTGATCAGTGAACTTTTCTGTGAATTATAGTTAAACTGCTTGTGTCCACAGATGACATGAAATAGGGGCAGGTAATCCCGTGGAATAAAGGTAGCAAAAAGTCTGTCATCAGGGCAAAATACTGAGGGCACCAGCTTTCACAAGCATACAGGGCTGCCACTATAGAAGTGTGCACCAAGAGCTTAATGTCTTAGAGTCCTCAGAAGCAGAGAGACTTTTGAAGTTTTGAGGGGTGGGAGGGACAAAAGTGCATAAAGAGAATATAAAGCAATGGTAGAAATAAAAGAAGTGGAAGTATGCTAGAAAGCCAGATTCTACCACGCTGCCACAGCTGGATTGATGGTGACTTGTAGAGAGCTCTCCATAAAGCTATGTGAAAGTGTCAGCAGCCTGTACCATGTCAAGGTTTTGTCTAAATGTACCTTTGGTGCTCTGGTCCCCTAATTCACACTGGTCAGTCTCCCCGCTGCCTGCAGGAGAACATCCAGTTATTCACTCCAGATTGTTGCATCTTAGTGACTTGGGAGCAGAGATGGGAATGAACAATACTAGGAACCACCTGTAAATGAAATCCAGCTATGCTGACTCCTTGCACAGCAGGATGTGGACACAGGAAAACAGTTTGGTGCTTTTGTTTCTTTTTCCAAGTCCTGACCCACTGTGAGTTTTTATTGGTAAGTTAGTAAATAGCCTCATCCTCCCTCAGCAGGAGCTGGAATTGTCCCAGTGTAATTAAATGAGCCAGTGCAGTAGTGTGCTCTCATTTTAGGAAGTCTGCAATTAGGGAAGATCTTCAGTCTGCTAGGGATGAGAATGGGAAGACTGCTGTCAGGCCACAGCAGGGTGCTGGAAGGCAGTGAAAAGCTCTATTCCTGCAAAGATGCTTTTCCAGGGACACTCCTCTGTAGCTGTAATGGAAGATACATGAAGGGAAGAATTGCCAACATTGGACTGTAATTTTGATGAGTCATTTAACACTCCCATGTGGAGAAGGCAAGGGGATCAGTGCAAGCAAAGGGAGTGTGGGAAAAGCGTATTATGGTGGGAAAGAGGTAGGTCACAGCTGGCTGGAAGGCTTTATGCCTAAATTCTTGCATATGAGAAAGTGGGGAGAGTATTGTAGTGCTGAAGTCTCCTAAATATATATAACCACACTAATGGAACAAGCAAACAATCTGTAAATAGAAGGTGATAAGAAAAAAAGTAATTGGGAAAAAACCTTGATCCCTCTTCTGGGAAACATTAGATAGCTACCTCCATGGAAGAAAAGCTCATCTAAACAAAATCAGGGAGGCAACAGGGGAGTTTCTGTGGGACAAACTCTGTAGGAGGAGGAATCAGCAGATGTTCTTTGGTACTGTCTAGAAGGCATCATGTTTATAGTACAGCATGATCTTCTTTTGGTGCAGAAAAGTACAAACAGAGTCACAGACTACATATCTATGTCAGCAGTTTTTCAGTGGCTCAAAAGTTTTGAAAAGGAAAGGACAAAAGTGTGTCTAAGAATGAGCCTGAAATGGTACTGCACAGTGTAAGCGTGAAGCAGCAAGACCCCTGAGCACAGTAAACTACATTAAAGAGAAGATGTGAAATGGCAAGGGAGTTCAGGGATAAGTTGGATGTAAGGGAAAGGTGAAAGAAAGCATGTGTGTCTTCTAATAGGAAGGGTGAATGAGAAAATAAATGAGATCAGAAATTTTTTTTCTTCCTTATTCTCTGTGCTTCTGGTTTTTCTAAAGATTATAAGCTACATCCAATTACGTAGTGCTCCTAGTATTCACTACAAGGTAGCAAGAGACAAATGGAGTAAAAGATCCAAAGGCAAATGAGATGTACTCAAGTTAGGCTAGACTGATGAAATTTCTTCTGAGCACATGGGAGCCAAGGAAAACAATCTCCAAACCATTAACAAGCTCCTTTGAAAACTCCTAGAGGAAGCTTGAAGTCCCAAGGGATCAGTAAAAGGCAGACTTTGTGTTTGCCTTTAAAAAGGAGGTAGGCCAGGAGTTTATGTGCCAGTCAACATAATTCCAATTAGGATTAGAGTTCCAAATGGTCTTGATAGATTGAAAGAATAGTCTGAAATCAATAAGAAGGGATATGTTGAAAGACAGGTGCAAATTAGATTTGAGGGAGAAAAAGAGTCTGATTTATGTATACAGATGGTAAATAGCAGCTAAGTTGACAATACTGAAGAAGAAGAATCTAGGTTTATAGTGGACTACAAATATAGTGGGATTCATTACCTTCATTGTGTTGGAAGAAAGGGCAAATGTCATTTGCAGCCTCATTACTGGGAATATCAGTTGTAAGACAGAAATAATTACTGTGCTTAGCTGAGAATGCCAAAGCCTCCAGAGGACTATGGCTCTGGTCTGGACACCTGCCTGTGTAGAAGACAGGAATACAGTGAAGAAAAGAAGGAAAGGAATAAAAATAAAAGGTTTCGAAATCATAGTCTGGTTGAAAGTCAAAGTCTTCAGCTGCATAAAATGATGTTGTGTGCTGTGTAAGGGTAAAATGAAATGTAACCATCTTGGTTTGTAGCAAGAGGAAAACCTGCTCCGTGCAGGGGTAGCTTAGCCCTGGAGCAGTCTGTACCCTGCAACCAGATCCCGTGTCAGCTGCTAAGGGCTTTGCATGCAGACACCAGCTGAGGACAGTCACAGCAGGCTTGGTCACACTGCAAGTCACGGAGCCGGCTCTGGTGGGCCCTGGCTGCTTCCTGGGCAGCCTTGCCATGATGGTGTTGGTCATGAGTAACATGCATTGTTCTCAGTGGCCTTCCTCATCTACAACAGCTGCCCAGGCCAATGCACATGGGGCAGGAAATCTACAGGGGATGCAAAGCAGGAGCAAATTCTTCTATGTTCTCCCCCTGCACCTTGGACACCTCATGGTCATGCAGTTCATTTATGTGAGGGCTTGTGTGCTTAGCCTGCATGTGACTGAAGCATCTGCTCATGCAGGACAAACATGGATGGTTGCATTTTGTTTCTAGTGATTATTTAAGATATGCCCTGGCCTAACATTCTGAAGTTTCAGGTGCTGACAATTGCCATTAACTTCTGCAAGGGTCGAGGGTAAACATGCAGCACTTCTGCCAACTGTAGATCACTGTTCTAAGGCATGTGCCATAATGTGAAGCATCTGCCTGCAAGGGCATCTTTTTGTAGTTTTTATTTATGTTATTTTGAGTTATTTTAACTGTTATAGGGGGGGAGAATGTTTAGTGCAGGTGAAAGAAATCTGTCTTTGATTCTGCAGAAGGTCTCATAAAGCTTCTTATTGGGATTGAGATATTGCTGCTTGGAAGTAAGGCAATGCCCTTTTACAAAAGTTCCTCTGTAGGAAGAGTGAATTTTAAGGATATATCTGGGAATCCTCCTTCTCAGCACAACCACCAAAGACTCTAATATAGACTCTAATCCCTAATAGAATTAAGTTAACCTAGCTATTATGATACCGATTCTTTTCTATAAAATTGCTGAACTAGATTGAAGAGCACAGAGAAGGTGTTTGCACTGGAAAAGCTGATCAAACATTTTCCTCGAGGAATGCTGTCGAGGAGCTGTTGCTCACAGATGGCTATAATTACTTGTAAAAGGATAAAATAAAATGCGTAAGACTAAAGTGAAAGCCATTCCTGCTGCTCTTGATGCGATGTGCTGATGTTCCAGCAGTGCATCAGATGGAATGTTGTCTATTCTTACTGTTTCTTGCATCAGACTTTCACATCTTCAGGAGAGAATGAGAATTTCTACTATTTCTACTTTGTCTGAGAAGGCAGAAGAATTGCACCTTAAAAAGTAAATCACACCCATATTTGCGCTGTTTTCACCTGCTTAAGGATTTAGAGAGGGAAAAAAAATCCTAGCCAGCTACAATCCTTGTTCACAGAAAAATCCATAAAGGAATATTGCATTTCAGCTCTCTTCTGACTCCTGCAATCTCTCCCAGCTGCTTCCTAAAAATGCCGTTAGAGCAAAAATAAGTCTTAAGGCCTACAGCATCTTGTAGCATTGACATAACCTACAAGCCTGGATGAGTTGTATTTTATTAATAAGTTGAGCTTGAGGCAGAGTCCACTTTCCTCTCAGATATATTGTTGATCAGTGTGAAGTGCCACTTTCCAACCAGGAGCTGTTCTGAATAGTTTGTGTATCACTGACAGGAGTTTTCCTGCCTACATAGACAAATGTCAAATAAAAATTCTACCAGTGATGTTACCAGGGATGAAAGACAGTAAGATAAATCTTTTCTATCTACTTCCCTGGGCTATCAAACCTTTTTTAAATGAGGGCCTGGAGGCAGAAGCTGTGGAATTGGTTTAATATTTAGAATTATTCTCATGTATTTTTGAGAGCACTGTATGTTTCCTCCATTTTCATATTTATTTATTTATTCATATAAGTTCTGGAAAATCATAATTTATATGATGGTTCTCCTGCATTTTTCATGTGACACCTGCAAGTAAGTTCCTGAGTGTTGATGCTTGTGTGAGGTATTGGAGGAACTTCTCATTTCAACTAAAAACGCAGCTGGGTTATGTAGGTGCAGAAATAGTTCATCCATACAATATTATGGCTGTAATAAAGAGAAATTAAGCAGCATTATTAGGAGTTAAAGACTAGTTAAATATAACCTCAATCTTACAGAGCTATTTTGGTTACTCTGCAGTGCAACCATAACCATTTAGTTACGATTAAATTGGTTTCAATTGTTTAAAGACCTGAACAAGTTTGACTTGACTTTTACGCTATCAGATTTCCCTGCCTTCCCATATTGTTGTTACAATTGGTTACGTTTTCCTAATATTTATTGTTCCTTTACCTTAATTTCCAAAGTAAACAGGATTTTTCTTATATTTTTAGACAATTCAATACTTACCCAAAATGTGATCATTCAGGAAGAATACCCTGCATTTTTTCATATGTGGTAGAATGGACATATTACTGTAAGTGAAAATCGAAGTATTCGGTTGACAAGGGAATTAAAGCCAGTGAGTCAAAAATTCTATTCCTTATTTCTGAGCATGTTTTTAGGCCAATAAAGGCCTTTACTGGAACTGCTGCTGCCTAAGGCTTAGTAGTACTGATGCAAAGCACTGTACTCACATACTGAGATGTCTTTGCTACAGAACAAGCATTCACCTGAAGCCCTACAGTCTCAGGGGCTTGTTTGCTGGGTTCCTTCCTTCCGTCCTTCATAGGACCTTTCTTTACTTGGCTGTAAAGTTTTATTTTAAAAGGGAAAAGAAAATGTCAAATGTGAAATCAGATTATGTGGCAGAACACCAGTAAGTGTAATCATCCAGCTGCATTGACTGCGAATTTCAGGCTGTAGTTCTATTTTAGTCTGGGTTTTAAGGATCTGTGCACATCAGAGTGGGGCCACGCTCTCAACACAGAGCCTGTTTTATCAGCCAGGTATCCAAATGCTGCCTCCAGCATCTTTTGACCCACCTTAGATTCAGTGAGGGGTGAAGTCTAAAAGGGCCATTTTGTCCTGTACATTCATTGGCACGGTGTATAGGGAAAAATCTTGCACTGTGGATTTTCACAGCGGAGCTAGGTGAATCCAGCTGGTGTGCTTATCGGAGCTGCTCAGTGAATTCATTGTATTTGCATGTATGAGACAGGAAATGCAAGGACAGTTTTTAAGTGGAGAGAATGGATCTCCTATTACAGCAACTAATGACAGAACTAATTGTGCGACCAATTACCTGGATAAATGTTCCTGCCATAATGGTACTCTAACAGAGAAAGGGGTACCTTACTGTAATGCATATCTTTGAACATTTGTCTAAATTTAAATATACATAATAGCACAGGTATTCAGGAGTGTACTGTAACACGTACTTTTAAAAATTTGTTGTCTGTAGTAACTGATGATTTCAAGTCAGGACTAGAAGTGTCATCCTGCTTGGCAAGCATGAATATGATCCAAAATCTTACGGAGTAATCATTTTGATAAAGGCAGTGCCTTGATCAGACTAAAGTAATCAATATCTTGATGTTATAAGAGCAAGAACCTGCTTTTTATGTGTCACTGTGAGATCTGTACAGGGCTAATTCATTTTGTTGAAGTACACAGTCTGTAGAAAGCATCTGGTTTTGAAAACTTCACTTGCAGCTTTTGTTTATCAGAGCACTACTTAAGAGTTTGTGCATGAATTAAAAGCTGTTCTTCCTAAATTAACTGTCCACTGATTGTGTAGCACCCAGTGTTCTTTGCTTGTTGTTCTTATGTTTGAAATGAGGGTTATGGGAAGACTGTTTTTCTTACATGTAATTAACTGTTAGAGAAAAATCAGTGTTCAAAGGCGGAGCTTTCTCTACATGTTCATAATTCTAAACGTGCTTTCAGAGTACTTTTTTTTTTTTTCAATTTACTGACTTGTTTAGCCTAAGTTCTTTTGGACAACTGACATCTGTTCTTGCATGCATGCCACAGAATGATTCCCTAAGAGCTTTCTATTGATACAAATGGCCTAGGTTATCTCACTCCATAACAGCATATGGAGTCCTGCTGGTATGCTGAATAATAATTTAGTAGCTGGATGGAAGACTTTTGCCTCATCTTCTGTCCCTGGTTTTGAGAAAAAGACATTCCTAGTTGCTACAAGGAGAAGGTTTACTTTCTTCTCCCATGTTCTCACTTTAAACACAGTGGGTCTTTTTCACATCCATACATTCTGGGGAGTGCTGCTGTAGATTCTCAGGTTTGGTAATGCCTGGAAGTGGTGGCTTCAGTCCTGTGCACAGAGCCAGGAATGCGGCTATTGTGCTCCTCTGCGTCTAAGCTGCAGGGGTTTGCAACCTAACCTCTTAACCAACCCCACCTGTCCAGGGTCTGAGCTGCAGCTGGTCCCAGTGTGATCTGCTGGACAGCCATGTCTGGGAAAGGCCTGAGGAAAGCAGAAAGGTAAAGCTGTGTGCCCTAACAGAGGATATGCCAGCAAGCAGAGCTCTTCTGGTATTTGACTCCATGTATGCACTGTGAAAGGATAGCACAGAACTGAGGTCTGGTAAATGTGTTCACCAAAACTCACTGTTTCACAATGGGCAGCATTCCAACAAGTACTAACATGATTTCTTTGGAAGGCCTTTGATTGAAGGTTTGATTTCTCTTATACAACCACTGAGGTCTTATAGCAACAGATAAGTGCAAAGGACCCCAAGTACTTTTTTCTTTGAGAAGAAAAGCTTTCTGCAGATAGTATATGGCCACATTAGAAGCTGGCTTTATTGATAAATTCACAGACTAGGTCTAGAGACAATCCAGTTTTCTGGATTCCAGCTAATGAATTACTCTTTTTTTATTTAACATGATTACAGCAGAAGTTCATCTGGGCACCATAATCTTTTCTTACAAGTAACCACTGTCATTACTGTAGACAGCACTATGGTGCCATGGGAGGGAGAGGAAAGGTTTGTCCCAGAGCTGCGTAAATTGATTGTTTTTTTTATTTTCCTCTTCCCATATTTGCTGCTTATTTGGGTCATTTCTCAAAGTACTACTCAATGCAAAATATAAAAGATAGCAATTACCCTCATGCAGTGTATCTGAAAAAAACTTATGAGAAGAACTTTGAAACTGGTTTAAAATACTCAGTTTAAAATAGAAAAAGTATTTGCCTATGTAAGCTCTAAGTAGAGAAGCATTATATCTTGTTTAATGATAACTCTGTAAAAAAGTATAGTTTCATCTTGTAATCTCAAAGACTTTGATGCATTTTCTTTGACTGCTTGAGCAAAGTCCCTAAGTAATCTAGCCAGATTTTTCTTCAAAAATATAAGTACATTTTATGTGCATAAGAGTTACCAAAATGATGCTGCTTGAATTATTTACATGACCTAAAAGTGTAAATCATATTTACATGAACAACTTGAAATTTGGGTACTGTAATGGGGTGGTTAGCATGAGATTTCCCTCCCCTGCTGTGGTGAGACAATGGGGAAGAAGGAGAGCAGTTCAGTCTTCACACCCCTTTAATCATCTGCTGAAAGTGAGATCATGACTTTTTTTCTGCTGGGAAGAAGACTTGAGACCACAAGCTCATTCCATTTCATATTAATCACCAATTTATTATACAGAAGCAGCTTTTTTTTTCTCTAATGGGAATTTGCTTTTGGGCAATGTCTTTGCACTGCAAAGTATCATATCCCCTTACTAATATTTTATTTTCCCTTTAATTTGCTGCAAATTTGATGTAGAAAAGTGCAGTCAGCAGCAAACATGCTTTCTTTTCTTTTTCAACTTTCTGTAGGAGTTCTTCATATTTTCTGCAGAGCTGGGCGAAAAATGTGAAGCAATAAGTGAGAAACTGGTGCATCTGGAAGATCAATTGCAAAGTTCCGCTTGCAGAGTTGATGAAGGAGTTATTCATATCCTTTTTGTTATAGCTATAGATACCTATCAATCTGTGTAAATATGCACATGAAATACTTGCCTTTCAGATTTTCATGGAATGCTAGTTCTTGGTGTAGATTAGATACATTAAGAATGGGAGAATAGATTATCTTGCTGAGATGGGCATTTTTGTGTAGTAAGTTTTCCTATGGTGCGTTTTCACTGTGGTCTGATCCAGCTTTAATTGATTTAAACAGAAGTTGGTTCTTTTAAAATTAAGATTAGGCACTGAAAAGCCTTTATTTTCCTGTTAAAATCCTTTTGTTTGTAATGTTCATATAATTAAATACGTCGTGCACCAAAAACTGCATGGATACAAGTGTCCATGCACCTACATTTCCCAAAATGATTTAGCTGAATTAAATGCTACATTATTGACCCAGACTGTGTATATTTTCACCTGTAGTTTGGGGTTTTTTCTTCTTTAAAAAAATGGGCACCAAATGCATCATGCGGCATCCTACACATTTTAATCTGCCTCTAACGCTCCAGTGCAAGTAATCAGATGAGATATTGTTCTATGCATTCATTATCTCTTTCTGTGCTTCATCTGTCAGTTTTTCTGAAGATTGCTTAACCTTTATGAGGCATTCCATGGCCATTTTTAAAAATTTAAAAGAACAAAGTTTTTTTTCATTTGTAACTTTCATAGGAAAGCCTTTTCATAAAAGAGATTTTGTTCTTCTAAGAAAGGGTAAAGAAAGTAAGAACCAGTGAAGTTGAGGAAGAGGAGGGTACTCAGCTGGTTAGGATTTAGTAGAGAAGAGGTGGCAGTTGAGAGGATCATGAAGAAAGATAAATATGTTCAAGGTGGAGCCCTTGGAGACATCTGGAGGTGAGTGAGGTAATGATGATGCTAGAAAAGACTCAGTTCCTGCCAAGACAAGGTGGACAGTCCTGCTGAGGATAGTTTAGAGAAAGGAGAATAAATAGTGTGTGGAAATACCACTCTGTTTTAAGTAACTGGGCATCTACTGCAAGTCATCGCAAAACTCCTATTCTAGAAACTTGGTTTCTTGAAAGGTAACAGAAGGATAAAGTGTGAGGGGCAGAGGGAGGGAAGAATGGTGCTGGGGGAAGGGGATTTGCATCAGAGGAGAGAAACCCAGTCAGTAATCTGTCACTATTTCAAATCTTGCTTTTCTAAGCATTTCAATGTACACACAATATACAGAAAGATTATTCAACATTCTCTTCATTATATTTGCAGTGTTCATGCTCGGTTGCAGTTGTGTTTCCCCAATGCATTCTTTTCAGAGATGTATGGATGTGTCCTGTGTCTATGTGTGGAGAGCATCCAATTCCTTTCCCCCTTGTGTATATTTACTTTCAAATGAGCTTTTCTCTGTGGCCCTTATAGAAGAACACTGAGGGTTGGGGTTATGGCTTCTTTGCAGGGGACGTAAGTTAATATTCAAACTGAACAGTCACCTGTGATCATAGTTATAGTTTACTAGGAAAGGTGAAATAAACTAGAAAACTGCATTTTTGGTTCCAGAAGATAATACACTACATGTATGTGAAATAGTGGTGTTTGTATGTTCTATGGAGCATGCATATTTCTTCATAGCTGTTGAAACTGCAAGAGTTAGTTAAAAAACTAAAATTAATAATTGGAAATTTCAGAAGAGTTGTAGATTAGTTTCATTTTAAGCCACAGTTTTCTGATAGAGATCTGACTTCCTCTATCAGTGAAGTTCAGCTTGTGTTATCTAAATACAGAAATGCATGCTGTGTGATATCCTGGTCCTAGCAAGACCATCAGTCACAAAATAAGAAACCATGTTTAAAACATAGGGACATACAAAGAAGCAGTTCAGCAATTCAGCTACCCCTTATTAACATTCAGTTGCTATTTCAGAGGTAGTCCAGATCAATGTGCATAAAATGTTACCATCTGGTACATGTAATCACTGTGCTATACTTCCAAAAGGAATGAGAAAAATAGCTACCACAGTGCTACAGACCTGTAGATTGTTGTTTGTTTTCTAAATAAAGACTACTCAGTGCCTATAAAATTAGCTTTCACTCATTGGTAACTTGCCTGTATTGCAGGAACTAGCACTAAGATAAAAGACAACAATTAGCCTCAGTAGAAGAATTTATGGTTAATGGATTTGTTGTTTGCATGGTAATTTATTTGGTTTTAAATTAAACAGTTTCCTATCACAAATACTGGACAATCATACAGTCTTCATCAAAAATCTGTAGAACTCTGAGAGCAGAAGCTTGAATACCTGAAATAGTAATGAAAACAGGATAAATTTTTCCAAGCCCTGTTCACTGGTTATTTTCACCCTTCCCATCATCCTCCCAAAAAACTGCCTTACACGTAAATGTTACAAAATGTGTTAGGTCAAAAATCTAACTGGGGGCTGCACAGATGTAAATTAGTCCTGTGGTCTGATTATTAAAAGACTTCTAAAGACTCCACTGAGAAAAATTCCTGATGCTCTCGAGCCATTTGCCAATGTTTAGTGTGTGTCATAGCTTTGATTAATAATTAAGTTTGTACTAGAAGGAAAAACCCAGATGTCATTGTTTTTCATTCTATGTTTTGATGGCATAGCACACTAAAATCAACCATGCTGCTCATCATAAGTGCCAGCACAACCTGAAAAAAGGAGAAAACCAGTGATATTTCTTGTCCCTGAGTATAGGCACAGTCCCACTTGCAATTCTAATTTATTTTTGAAATCTTTCACAACAACCATTAAACTGCCCTTTTGTATAAAAAGCATCAAACAACAGGGGCATGGGACTGGATGCTAGAATTCTCTGTAGCGGTAATACTACATAGAATTTAGCAAATATATCAAACCAAATAAACCCACAAAATATTCAATTATGGTTGATCATTAATGAGTGTATGAAAACAGTCCACATCATTAATTGGAAAAACCAAAGGATGAGAGGTGACTCATTCTGGTGTCTGCAGAGCTGATGAGAGGTGTTACTTTCCTTACAGTGAAGGCCTGGAATTCCCACTAAAATTAAATGGAGCCTATATTGCAATTTTATAGTCATTTTTGTTCTTAATTAGTAGTTACATTTTGATAGACAATTTGAATGCATGTAATAATTCCTCTTGGTGGAAATGCTTTGTTGGAAGAAAACCTGGCTGGAGCATTATTATAAAAACTATTTTCTTTCCTTGCCGTAAAATGGGTGTTTTAATCAGTTATTTTGAAAGCAGAATTTTCTGCCTAAATGTTCATTAAACATTGAAGGTCACTTTGCTAACCCTTCACCTTTATCCTGCAGCAGGCTCCCATACAAGTCTTGCTTTACACCAGAGTAGGTTTTCAACAGAATCATGTACAATTTAGCCCTGTCTCTAGCTCACTGAGGAATCTTGCTCTGGGTGAACCTGTAAGAGGTTTTGGGATCCTCCAAGAGTCAGAGGTGACAAAGGCATGCTCTTTGATTTTATTTTAGATGACAGGAGGGTGAGCCCTTCCCACTGTAAGATCAGAAACTGCATTTGAGCAAAATGATCCCATTTTTTCCAAAAATTAAGTAAGTCGCTACAGTAATTTGATCTGCTTTTTATCTGCTTGCAAATAATGGCCTCTGTCATGATGCTCAAGGTTTTTCAAAGAGACAAAGTCAAATAGGTGAAAAGCTTCAAGCAAGACAATTTTAGAGCTGCGGCATTGTTGAATATGGATTGTGTTTGTGTGAAGCTGTTCCTAAGTACTTTAATTTACTGCTTATTTGACACTGGGAAGATTTTTTCAGTTTTCAGAGGAAGACAGCAGGACCAGAAAATGTTCCTAGTTGGAGTTTTTTGTTTTCACTCCTGCCTTGGATACTGGCTCAATATTTGCAGCACTGGATAGAGAATTTACGCATGAAGGACACATTTGCATGTGGCCCCATGAAAACTGTTTATTTGCATTTTTAAAATGGGTGAAGCTGTTTATCCAGGTATAACCTCTGTGTATGAATAGAGATGCTGTGCTCAGCCCTATACCATCTATTTTTCTTAGCCATAAAGGCTCATTGGACAGTTGCTTGTCTACATATGATTGTGGTGTTATTTATGAGATCATCTTTTTTGTTGCTTCATCTCTCTGTTGGTTAACGGGTTTTTTTCCTGTCTTCCTCCTTTTCTTCCATCCTTCAAGATTTCTCATCCACTGTCACTGAAACATTTCAATTTTGCTTTTTCTGTCTACCTGAAAAGAATTTTGTAATTGCTTGGGATATTACAAGTAACAGCATGTAGGTCAGAGACTACACATCAGAATTAATTAAACTTCAGGAGTTTCATGGTGTTCATGGACCACAGAATTTATGTTTACCTGTTAGGTTTTCAGCAGAGCCTCATGATTAAGTTGTAGAGGGGTGGAGAATCCAAGACTTAGAAGAGGATAATAATATTTCTTACTTCAGAGAAGATGCAAAGCATAATTAATTTGTCCTTGTACTATGCTTTGTGATCCTGGGATAGGAGAAACTTTGGGTGTACTGCTACTACTTGTAATTAGAGACAGAAGTCCTTTAGATTAACAGAGCTGTCCAGAAATTAGAAGTATGCATGAACATATTAATAGCAAAACATTGGAGCAAATGCATGTAAATACGCAAAGATGAAATTTTGAGGAAGTGATAACAGAATCAAAAGCAGACAAGACTTTTCAAAGATGTAATAATGGCTGCCTGAAAGAGCTGTGGTTTGTATAGCTTTACCATGGTCCACAATTTTTCAAAAGTAGCAGCTTAGTTTTTACAGTCACGTAACCTGAGGCCATCTTTTTTTCTTGACATTGCATTGACATTGGGGTCAGGTATAACAGCATTTCCTAATGTAAGAGCTCTGCAAAGGACAAAGCCTGTCCTTGTGCTTTATCCTTTCTGTGTGTTGTACTTTTGAAACTGAGTTGTTTCGGTATCATCCTGTTTCACTTCCCTTGAAGTGAGGTTCTGAGATAATTTGATGGCATACTGCTCAAAATGAACCAATTTCTGTTTTTTGAGGTGTTTGCCCTTCAGCCATACCTGTCCAGGAGGCCTCACTGTGGATGGGATGGGCCCTAGGGCTTGTTCACAGACTTGGACAGTGGTTTAGCATTGCAGCAGGCTCTGACTTGCCTTTGCTCACTTTCTTCTTCATATAGTGTAAGCTGTAGAAGAGAGGATAAAGTTGATTATCTCATTGAGCTACACCCAGTCCTTGCACTTCTTCCAACAATGGATAGCATTGCTGATTTAAGATTATCAGCAGAAAGGCCAATATATTGACAGTACAAACTTATTCCCATGAGAGGCCAATGGTAGCACAAAAAGCTGTACTGCCTAGGAGGTCCAACCTCTTAGAGGCTTGTGCATATGTCAGCAGTTACTACTATCTCCATGAATGTCCTGCCTTCATCTGCCAGTCTGTTCGCTGCTGCACCCCTCATATTATCATTGCCACCACCTGACACCCAGGTCCCTCTTGTCATTGTGGAGGAGGGGAAAGAGGGAAGTGGGAGGTTTCTTTCAGAGGCTGAGCCATTAGCCATCAGTTTCTTCCTGAATTCATTGCAGGAACCCTGAACTAGACAGAGGCAAATAAAAGTGGAAAACTCTTTCTTAACCAAATGAAGCATTTTGTACTAATTACTGGATAGTTTTCAGGTGACCTTCTTTCTTCTAATGCACAACAGTACCGCCTTGCTACTGCCCTCTTTGCTTTTCAACTTGTTCAAAGCATTCCCTGTGGAGTCTTGTATAGCTTTATATTTGTGTGTTCTGCACTGTAATTATGATGATAATTCAGCTAACATGAAAGCTTTCTGGACGTAAGTGTAGCGTAAACACTTTCTCTGCTATAAGCTAATTTTGCTCCTTACCTAGATTCCCACCCCACCTTGCACCGCACACGTTGTTGAGCTCACTAATGCCACACAAGCTGTGGTCATTTGGCGTTTGTATCAGACTGCTCCTGCTGCCCTGTTGCCTTCACCTGGGATCTGATCTACCCAGGTCTGCGTCTCTGGTGCAAAAGTCCATCCATCAGGGAACTCACAGCTAGTGTTGCTGCCTCCGTGGTACAATATTTTTTATCTCCTTCCTCCCAAGAGAACAGTATCCGAACAGTATCCCCCATCCCCTCCGTTTTTTAAACTGCTAAATAATGCTGCTTGAGAACTTGAGTTTGCCTGCATTTTTCTTTTGCTAGCAAGTGTGAGAAATGTATTAATATTTAATCCAAACAATTTGGAAGAAGTTGAAGCTACAATTAGATAGCCACGGCCATCTGTTGTGAACAGCAAAACAAGAATGTACTTAATAACTTGGAAAGAGAAAAGGGACTGCCAATCACCTATAGATTATTCCTTAATAAAGCTTGCACAGTCTCTGCAGAGGGAGATCCAGGTGGTGAAGGAGACACTCCAGACCGTGCTGGTGCAACTTCAGTCAGCCAAGGAGGCAGGAGAAGAAAAGGCTGGAGACTTTCTCTGTGACAGCTGGTGTCCAGGAAAACAAGACTTGAAGGAATAATGAGCAGAAAGAGCTGGTAGGATGACATTAATTCATAAAGGGCTGCTTTTAGTAACTGAATACTGTTTTACTAAGCCTCAGGGATCTCTTCTCTCCCCTGCATAACTAATAACTAAATCAATTATGGAGAAACAGAGCCTGGAGGTCTATCATCAGAAGTATGCTATGCAGCCTCACATGTTTTGGCACAGATTGGGAAACAGCTTTCAGAGCAGAGCAGCTCCTGTAAATGTGTAGATTACAAATTGATACATTTCGAGTGAGTCTGCAAAGTTGCCTTTAATGTCAGTGAAGTGTTCTCCTTGAAGGCTCATAAACACGATCTTCCTCTACTCATGGATTTTTTTTCTCCTGATTTAAAAATGCAGCATTAAAGCTGGAACATCTAGTATTTCTTGAAAAATAGCTCTAAGAATAATAAGAACTTTTTTTTTCCTTTGGCTTTAACAGCTTTCTTACACTGAATGTATTTTCACATTCCTGCCAATAATTAAATCAATAGGGTGAAATTCAAGCTAACCACGTTCTTTCAATTGAAATTTGGACCTCATTTGCTCTGTGGTATTAATGACAGTGGAAGTAACTAACAGCAGCCCCTGTAGGAGTAGTTTAACTCAATTAATTTAGGTATTAAAATAAACTTGCTTTAGTATTACAGGGGTTGTAAAGCAAAAAAAAGAATCCTATGTTGATGATTTGTGTTCCTTATATTTAAATATTGTATGAACAATAAGTCATTTAAGTCTTCTTGTAAAGATTACTACCATTACTACCTTACAAGCTTCAGAAGGAATGCAAATTTTTTTTTGCAAGACATGTATGTTGATACATACACACACATACTTAAACATGAATTTTTATAGGAAAGAAAAGCAATGCTCAACTGAAGCCAACTGGATAATTGTTCAAAAGAGTTAACATCTTCAAAAAATCATGTATACTTTTACATTGATACCAGTATATCTCTGATACCATAAAAAATTCTGTTTCTGCCGTTTGTTGCAGAGGGAGAAATTTTTTTAAAACTAAACAACCTCTGAATTTTTAAAAATACAATAGAAAATATCTTGCGACTCAGTATTGTACTTTTTTGATACTGTTTTTCTGACATTTTTAGATTTACTCTTCTACTTCAGTTACTCAATTTATAGCCACGTTGGTTTTTTTGCAAAATTGGAAGGTCATTGGACTACTTTCCCACTAAGATTGTGTGTATTTGCTTACGTGTTTTAATGCTAGCTGAAACTTCTACCTCAGCATTAAGTACATAAGGAGAGAGGAAAATAGTGCCAGGCAGCTGGGACATACCACAGGATTCCAATTGCCTCCAGGAGCATACTGTTGTCAAACCAGGGCAGCAGACCTCAGGTGGTTTCTGTAGTCATCAGATCCTCAGGGTTGATTTACAACCCCGTAATTCAGAACATGGTTGACTTTTCTCATTGTTTAATATTCGGGGCAGCATCCACGTTGTGGTAAAGACTCTTGGAGCTCCAGATCGCATAGACTCTGCTACTTGGTTCCCAAATGGAGATCTTTTGCTGTTCTGTTTGACACATTTATCTCTTCACGTCTCTGTTCAATACCTACCTCCCCACCATGGCTCTGGCACTTCCTGAAGCTCCCCTGAACAGATGAACAAGGTGTGTGCCTCCAGCTTAAGGTAGGACACATGGCAGGTGGCACCCTGCCATTCAGCCCATGCACAGGACCAGCTCCACAGGAAAACCTGCCTGCCAGAAAGCACTGTGGAAACACACCCGAGTTCAGGTAAACAGGAAAGAGAGCACACTGACAAGATACATCTCTTAAAAGTGTTTCTTTAAGACCCATAGAAGCTCCTTGGTGTTCAGTACCACAGAGGGCCCAGGTACTGCATTTCCAGCAATGAGCATTTATATAGGACCACGAGGACAGTCCCAGAGGCCAGTACACTAAACTAAGGTTGCATGACACCCCACTCTCCTACACTGTGGAGTTTTGTCCTTTGAATACTTAGTGCCTGCAATGTGAACAGTTGTTAGGCCATGGAAGTGCCTTAGAGCCAGGATCAGCTACAGCTGAAGCATCAAGTCTGCAGTAGCAAGGGCTCAACAACAGGAATAGAACCCAACCATCACAGGGGCAGGAGAACAGCACCCTCATTTCTGATAGCAAGGTTTCTTGAAGACATTCCTATTCAATTAAGAAAATTGTGTGGCTTTTGTGTTTCAAAGCTTCAGAGCACCGCTGCATTTTAATAAAAACTCAACTTAGGCAACCACTCTTAATAAGACACTGAATTTCTAAGGAGAAGGGAATCTGAATCACTCATCATTCATGTTATATTTGTATCTGTTAACATCTATTTTATATGTAACATGGACTACTACTACTCCTTTAATTTATTGTTCCATTAACTTCACTGTTTGTTGTGGGAAGTTAGAGCCAATAACCATCCCTTTTCTCAGACACATTTGATAATAAGCATACTTAAAAAGAAAAGGTATACTGTGCAATGTATCAACTGCCTTTTATCTGTGAATAGAAAACTTTCAAATAAAGAGAAGTATGTTTTTAACTAACCCAAAGTCTCTTTGCATTCTGTGCAGTGTACAACATTTTAGAAATTTCATCATGGGGAGTACAGGAGAGAAAAGAAGAAAGAAACCATGTGTGTGACTATTATTGTGCTGTTGACAGCAGTAATTCATCTGCTTGAGGGAGTCTGTTATGCCTTTTGGAAACAGTATAAAGACATATTCAAGACTAGAGTCTGACAGCAACATGTAGCTGCTTTCAGTATGAGAGGGAGAAATAAGTATCACATGTGAACTGTACAGACAGGTAAAACCTGCACTTGAGTCCCATCTTAACTCAGTCTTGCTGTGCAACTGCATCCTGCTTGCCCTCCCTCAGTTCCTCACCCATGGATAAGGTTTGAAGACTATATAAGCTAATAAAGCTTTGTGTATTAACCTGCTGGCACAGCAGTGGAATAATAATTTAAATTGAGACCTTAAGACAGAGCCAAACCATTCACCCAACACTGCCAAGCAAGTCCACCATTAAACCACATCCCTGTGTGCCACATCTACACATCTTTTAAATACCTCCAACACTGGTGACACCACCACCTCCCTGGGCAGCATGATCCCATGCTTGACTGCCCTTTCAGTGAAGAATTTTTTCCTAATATCCAACATTAACCTCCCCTAGCACTTAGAGTGCATCTTGAGAGCATTTCCTCTTGTCCTGTCACTTGTTACATGAGAGAAGAGACCAACTGCCACCTGGCTACACCTTCTTTTCAGGACGTTTTAGAGAGTGATAAGGTTCCCCCCTGAGCCTCCTTTTCTTCAGGCTAAACCCAGCTCCCCCAGCTGCTCCTCATCAAATTTTTGCTCCAGACCCTTTATCCACTCCCTTGCTCTTCCAAAGCACACACAATGGACAGCTCCAGGAGAGCTGCAAGATGAGGAAAAGCAGCTCACCTCCGGCAGTCCCTTGCATGTGTTTTATAGGAGGAGCAGTTGATTGAGTTGAATACTCCCCCTTCCCCTCCCCCCCC
>VYZT01005960.1:113482-142184 GCA_013400735.1 Pomatostomus ruficeps
TTAAAAAAAAAAAAAAAAAAAGACATTTTTAGCAGGCAGCGTAATTATCCATTTAAATTTTTTTTCTCCCAGAAATTGTGAATAAAGCCCTTCTGCATCCCAGATGTAATGCACTTGACTTAGAAAACACCACAATTCAAGTTTATATAGCCTGCATGATACCTGTAGAACTGAGGAATAGTCACAGTGCTTTACCTTTAATACATTAATTTTCCTTAATAACTTTTAAAAATAGAGGCACAGAAAGAAGAAATGCTTTCATAAACTGTTGTTTAGGTCAGAAGTGGAGTTGGAGGATAGAACAGCTGGATGTCAGCAAGCTGGGAAAGCCTATTTCCCTACTCTCTGATCTTGACTTTAGCTCAAATGGGCAAGTAAAACCAAATGCTAGGGAAGTACTTCTAGTACTTCTTGTAAATCTTTTCTGAGAAGGAAAGACTGAAGCTATTACAAAATGCTTCACAGCCTGATTAGGAAAAAGCCTAGGGTTATGAGCCAAATTTCTTCCCTCGCAGGTGCAGGCAGGTTAAATGGGCTAGGGACACATGCCATGGCGCAGTACCAGGGAGGACAGGCCACCAGACTTGGTGGCCAGGGAGCAGAGGCAGTGCCACAGCACCTGGACAGCACTCCAGCCTGAGAGGCAGCACAGCTACTTGCAGCACTGCTCATCATCCTCTTCAAGAGAGGAAAACCCAAAGAAACTCAACCAGCACCAAGCCATCAGGCACTGCTTCTCTTGGCTCGTAGTGCTGATCAGTGTAGTGCTGCTTGATTTTGTTAAATGAGAAAGAAAAGGTGAAAAGAACAGCCTGCCTCTTGCAGCCATATGTGATTTGTCATTGCTAATTTTCTATAATGAACTGTGGCAAGTGAAGCCAGTATCTCTCCATTAATCCTCATGGGAAATGTTTCTTCTCTGTCTTCTCATCAAGTACCCCAAATTCCTTGAATGAATACATGCTGTAGCTGTACCAAACACCCAACTGTCCCTGGAACTTCTCTCTAGTCTTGTGAACTGAAGGCAGCAACACAGAGCAGCGCTTCCAGCACTGTAATACTCCATGGTTATGACATGGGAACCATAAGGCATCACCAGTTTTATTTCCTTCCATGTGTGGGGATTTTATTTTCCTGAATTAGAAATGCAATATTGATTGGGTCTACTATAGTGAGGAAGAAAAAGAAAACAAAAAAACAACAACAAAAACAAACAAACAAACCAAACAAACAAAAAAAAACCAACCAAAAACCCCACCAATTAGCAATATTGTGAATATTGTGTTCTGAAAGAAAAATAAATCACTTGGTTGATGTCTCCTGTTCTGCCGCCTTAGTTCTTGGACTTTAGGAAGTTCTTCCCAGAAGATACATTGCGGTCAGCAAAACAATCATTTCTTTATTCACTTTCCCCATAAATTGGTAACAGAGCCTGCTTATCTTTTGCAAGAGATAAGTAAGCTTCAAGTTTCGCCTCAAACTGTTAATAGTCATTGGGTTATGGAAAGTGTTCTTTAGTTCTAGGAACTAAATCAGTAGAAGAAAATATTCCAAATTCCTGTGTGCAGTCCTCTACAGAAACATAAGCAAAGTGTCTGGTGTCTCATGGTCAGGAGCTCCCAGGGTGCTTGTCTTTTTCTACAGTCAGTCCACCCCGAGGCAAAGGCTCAGGCAAACACATGTGCTCCACATTCATCCCTCTAACACCTTTTACATATGGTTTATGCATGTCCTAAGTAGTGCACTGATTTGAAAGAAAGGAGTGAACTTCATGCTGGAATTCAAGGCTTTTTCCCCACTGCTGGTAGTCATCTTTTCATTTCAGCTTTGCTCTTTGATCTCCCTGCACAGCATCCTGCCTCCGCTATTGGCTGGCACATCAGCTCTGGGACAGGTGTAGTGGTGGCAGTGCTCATCCCTGCACTCTGCACATGTGGATGGGCAACCACCCCCTCCTCGCATGCATCCTCCATCCAAGAGAATAAACAGAGCCCAGATGCTTTACCCTCACTCCTCTGGGTCAAAGCCTGCCCAAAGCCTGATGCTCAGGGGAGGCAGGCATGCTCATCAGGGATTGAGGATCCCCAGGGCTCAGGTCAAAGCAGGCAGTTTTCAGCCAAGCCTCACACACATCTGCTTCTTGAGAGGTTGAGGCCAGCCAGGCAGAGAGCAGAACCATTTGTCTCTAACCCCACACCCCAAGTGTCTGCTGATCTCCCTATCACTGCAAAAAGCACTGACAGAACACCACCAGACAGGCAAGAAAGTATAGTTAAACTGGTTAAAGTAGGAGGCAAAAGGTACATTTTGGACAGGCAGGGGCTTGCCCCAGCAGCTCTCCCGGAGGAGTTAATCACATCACAGAATCACAGGAAGAGCTACAGGACCCTGTTGGCATCACACACATCTGAGCTAGGAAGCTCAGGATCTCACAGGGGATTATCAGCTACAGTGGTACATTCACACACCTTCCTTCCCATCTCTTCAGGGGCAAAGCAAGCTCATCTGCCTGGAGATACAACAAAAGCAAATTCAAAAGTCAAGGATAGCCTGGATCTCCATCTGACCCTACCAAAGCTGGGCTTTCAGCACTGTGCCAGTCCCAGCTGGAGTTAATATATCAGTCCTGGATGATTACTGTGTAGCTCAGTTAGTGATCATTAAAGGCTTTAGAGAAAGAGGAGAGATGAACCTCTCATGCCTGATAGGTGACTCCAAACTATCCCCAAATCAGCAATTAGCAGTGCTGCCCAGTGCTGAAAGTAGACAAAAGGGCAGAGGTCCTGGTCCCTCAGGGCTTTTAAGCACATCAGTGATTTTGAGAATGTAAACCTGAGTCTCCTGTGAATTTTACCAGTGCCCTTATAATAACAACACTATATGCTGTCAAGGCTGTCCAAGGTGAGCTTTCTGGTGATTCTTGCTTCACTAATGCTAGGATGAAACCCATGTGCCTCTCTGGTTTTGGTGAACTCACCAGTCAGGTCTTCTGGCCAGTCTATGGGAACCCCCTAGGCAAGGATGCACTGTGCATCTGGCACAGGATGTTCAGACCCTGTTTTTCATGTATGTCTCTCACTTTGGACACCAGGTTGATTTTGAGAACACCTCCAGTGCTTCAATGAGGCCTGGGGTAATTGAAAAGGCACCATAGTCCTCTGCAGATAGGCAGGGCTTTGCATAACCCTGGATTGATGAAGAGGAAATAAGGCTTGTGAGACATCCTCCTTTAAGCATTTAGCATAGGAAAAGGCAGAATTTGTGTGGCTACACAGACCGCAAAAGTCAGCACCCACTAGAGGTCAAGCCTTTCCTTATGACTTGGTGACAAGATTTCAACCATATGCTCTTGTATCAGTGGGCCACTGGAAGCAGTTTAATTCTCATCCAGATTGAATGAATTGCCACAGCAACTCCCAGCCAGTGGCCAAAAGTTACATTGAGAGTCACCAAGAGGTGGAACAACTTCTCCCATGCAATTTGGGGGTAAAAGTAGGACTTCACAACTTTTACTATGCCCCACATGGAAGAACAGTGTTGTTCTACAACAGGAGGGAAGGAGTTTCAGCAGGAACCTCTCACATGGATGAATCCAGCAAGCAGGTCCCCTTCCTCCAGCCTCAACTACTCCCCCAAGGGCCTGATACTGATTTTCAGCTGTTCTTTCCACCTTCTGATGCTCTCTGAAGACCTTGCCTCCTTCTTCAGGTTTCCCCTTGCAGATAGAGACCTTCTCTAGCAAAGTAGACAGTATAAGAATTTATATGAACGATTGTCAAAAGGAGAGCTTCTCCTGCTCTTTAATATAAGCATTCCCACTGTCCCCTAGGCTAAACACTGGGTCTTGAACCAAACCCCACCTGCCATTCCAGGCATCATTTGCAATCTGACAACTTTAAAATACAAGCAATAGTTGAATTTGGGTGGAGGGGCAGGGAGGAGGAGATGACTAGAAGATCTCCAGAGGCCCCTTCCAACCCAAACCATTCTTTGATGGGGGGGGGGAGGGGGGGGGGGGGAATCCCAGGAAAAAAACCTCCTCTACTTTGTCAAGTTTCAGATCTACCAAGTGTTCCCTGCCACTTCTAATCTTCTAATCACAAGTCAAAGTAATCCTTTCAGAGGTTTTGCTAGAGAGAGCATTAAAGTGTGCAGGATCATGTGGAGTTCTCCAAGGAGAGTCACAAAGTGATATCAGGAAAAAAAATGCAGGCAGGAGGCACACCACTGACACGGCTCAAAAGTTCTGCTATTAAAATGCTACATAAACCCAAGATTAGAGAGATACTGACAAAGGATTCTTGTTAGAGCAACCAGTAAGTGCATTTCACTTCCAAATTGCATCTGCACTGACCCAAACGTAAGGTTTAAGCCCAAGCAACTATTTACAATTTACTTTTGGTGTAACAGCTGAGCTGCTTAAGGGAAGCTTGACCTAAGATGACAAGATAGAGTTCCAGTGTCTGCAACCACATCCCTACAGCATCTGACCTCTGCTTAGGATCCTCATGTGCCTTTACCCTTTGAAATTGGTATAAGATGGTCCTCTCTTAGTTCATCACTTCTGCACTCATAAAATAACAGGAATGATGGCATTTGATACAGAAACTCTGCACCACAAGATAGACATTGCAGCAGAAAAGTAAAAGCCTGAATCCTTCAGCTCAGGGACTTCAGCATTTCAAGGTAGCAGCAATGATATAATTGGATTCACTAAGAAAAGTTTTACCTTAGTTTTTTTTTTTATTTCACCTTTCATCCAAAACAGTGTTGTGAACATTTCCCCCAGCTGAAACCTTTTCCCAGGTTCATTGACCAAGATAAAAACCTGTGTCCAAGTGTGGAGAGAATCTAAAAAACAGTGGTTCCCCACCATTTGCCTGCTCTGCACAGGAAAGTCCTGCTCAAAGGATTTCCTCCACCTACTGCTCATTTCAATTCTGCACCCCACATTGGAGGCACCTTTTTCATTCCCTGCTTATCCTCTCTCCTAGCTGATAAAATGAGTAGCATACACTTGCCAAGAAGCAGCCCAGTCCAAGGCAGCAGAGAAACCCTCTATGCCACCCACTCAGGGGCAGGAGTAAGGAGTTTGCCATTCCCACCATTGTGTCCCATCAACTTCACACTGAGAGGGGGAAGGAGGGACTGTCTCACCAATGACCCACCAAAACCAAGAGAAGTGAATGAAGTGATTAGTAAACCTCAGTTCCTAGACAGATGTACCACATTTCATGCAGCAGTTAGTGAAGAGATTGTCTAGATAAGGGTAAGATAATCAGGACTGGTTGGCAGACTGCAATTCCCTCTTTGGAGGGCACAATATCCAATCCACAGGGCCATTTCCTCCTTCCCTGCCTCACAGCCCTTTGATACAACTAATTCCTATCTGCACATAAAAGACTCTGTTTCCATCATGACATGGGATAATTAACTGATTCTGACACAGTAATTAGCTGGTAAAAGTAGGTCTACATTTTCTTACTTAACATAGATGCTGTAGTTCTTGTGCCAGGGAAGCTTCTGCGTGTGACTGGGCAGCCTCACTACACTGCACCACTCCATGATGCCAAAGAGCAGCTGTGCATAAAGTGACAGGATGCTCTGCATCAGCAGATGCAAAGGGACACAGCAGGACTAGGGTAAAGTCCACATCTGCCTCAGAACTCACTCCACCAGTGAATCTCTAATATCCTGTTCAGCCAAGTCATACTTTAACACATCAGACATGTTTTGTATGAAAGTTCTGGCACATCCGTATCTGTGTCAGATGATGCTTAGCTGGCTTTAAAGTAGCTCTGTGATTCTAGGAGCCTGTTTCAACCATAGCCATGTCACAGCTGGTGGTGCCAAATAGTCTGCAGACACAGAATAACAGCTCTATTGAGCCCCACTGAACCAGGGAACAGGATACACGTCCCCAGGAGTGCTGGCAAAAGCAGAATTTCACATGCCAGTTTGAACCACAGATATCAGCTTACCCTGTAAATGTGACCAAGTTTTAAATCTCAAATGCTCTACACAACATGGTATTTCTCCTCACCTTTCCCCCGTTCCTCACCCTCAGGGCCATATTGCCCTCCTCTCTGTTTCCAGCTTGGAGACTTCTAATGAAGTTTTAGTACCTCTCTTGACTCTCTGGTGAGCAGCAGGTAAATAATATTGAGGAACAAACAGTATCTTCTGCCCAGAGCAGATGTACTAAATGACTAAAACAGAGAGAATGTTTAATTTTGGAAAAGTACCTCTAAACTCTGTCAGGATAAGGAATACCAACTGTCTTGGAGCAAGCCAAAGACTGCTATCCCTCTCTAACACCCATCAGTCCTCACACTCTGAACTAGGTCCAGTCATGGTTGTGTTAAGTCAAGCAGGTCAGAGCTGTCTATCTGCACCCCTGTGCTGGGTGTCTGACATGTGAACCAGTCTCTCTCTCTCTTCCCTCCTCCCATACCTCTTGCTGGAGGGACTGAATCCCAGTTGCCACCAAAAATAATGTCAATTTACAGCCACTAGTGTCTGGGACAAAGACTGGCCATGCTCTGGATTGGCTTCTGGATTTTGGTCTGAAATAAGAGTGTGGGTAGGGTCCTGAGAGGGGTACTAAAACCATCCATGTTTTCCAGAGGAACACATGAAGTCTGCTGAGAGAAACCCTGTTGTTGTAGGCCACTATGAAGATGCCACCATCTCATAGCAGATGGCAGCATCACATGCTGAAGCATTTTTTAAAGTGCTTTATGTGCCAGGAAGCAGTCACATCAGGTTAACAGTTCACAAGCACACTGAAGTTCAGAAATTAATTTACTGCTGTTTTAACACTTCCCAAATGGCACTTGTGAGCCTGCTGCCCCTCCATTACTATATTGCTATTTCCCTGCCCCCACTAAATGGAAAATGCATTTTATGTGTTTTTTCCCCCCCAATGTGAATTCCTAGAAACACTTGATTGTTCAGAAAGACTCTTCAGGGTTACTCCCTGGCATAACTCATCTGTCTTTTGTACATCTTTAAAGAAAACACTTTGATTAGATCCAAGGTCCAACAAATAATGGTTGCAGAACTCACAGAAATGTGACCTTCACTAATGGGCTGTAGACAACATTAGTAATGCAAACTCTGTAACACAAAACATAGTCCAGTCAAATACTGAGCTGGGGTTATCAGCTGAGGTTGTCCCATTGCTGTTCTCCATTAAGCCTGAAGTGTTCAGTACCAGATATGTTAGATGTTCACTTCACAAGCCCCTCCAGCATTCTCAGTTTCAGGAGGCATGAAGGATGCTCAACAGCTTAGTGAAAGGGTCAGTTACTTTAACCCATGCCCTGACCCCTTGATGTTGATGATTTTCACATATATCTTTCAGCCCATTTAATAACATGTAAGGTGTTAACAACTTAGCCACAACCTCCTTGTTGCAGGTGGATATGTAAGTAGTCACACTCCTCAACAGCCTCTTTAGAGAATATGACTTCAATGAGCTTATGAAAGTGTTCCCTCTGTCCCAGCAGAGACATTAGCAAGTTAAAAAAAATACTCAAATAAATTTTACTGTCAGAGATTTCTGAGCAATTACCAAAGCCAAGAGGGAGAGCTGGGATTCAAAAAGTGAAATGCGAGTGAGCAGCCAGAGCTGAGCCAGCCTCTGTGGGCACTGAAACCCTGAAATCGCAGTGTTAAGACAGAGAATGAGGAATGTTAGGAGTCAAACAGATGAAGCTGGGGTGAGCTTAATCCCAAAGGTGAGCAATGTAAAGTGTGATCACTGATTTTAAGATGGCTTGCATCTGCATGACCAACACCACAGTTAGAAAATAAGAACACATAAGTAAATTCCTGGACTATATTTAAATAAATCCCTGATTATGCTGTGCCCTAATGCAAGTTCAAAGAGTGGTAAAGTTTTCCTGCCTCCTACATGTATAATTGAAGCTACCATACCAAAAAGACAAATTATCACTGTCAACCAGGACCCAGACTGTGGGAGGGCAGCAGCAACTTACTAGAAAGGTCTTCCTGGTGTTGAGAAAAAAGCCACAAGACATGTACTAGCACATCATGAAGCACTACCTGATAATTCTGTATTTCTCTTGCCCAAAATGGCCAGGTCCCATGGGCTACAAATTCATGGATTAATATAATCCATACAAATGTAATTACAGATCTCTATGGCTCTTAGCAAGCTCTGCATACTGGCCATGTGCAGAACTATGAGTAGTTCTCTAATCTCATTTTCTGATTTTCTTTTCTCTGCAAAAGCACATCACCAAGTCTTCCTTTTTCCAGACTGAAGTTTGATGCTTTTGATCTCTCAGGATTTAAGACTATGTTGCCTACCACAGAAGCTTATTTTTATCTCTTCCTCCACATCCCTTTTAGTCTGTATGGGCACAAGGAAACATTCAGGACAGACATCAGTCAGATATTAGCTGCAGGTCTGTCCCAGACTTCGCACAGACACTGTGCTGGTCTCAGGCTGAGTGCCATGTGTGGGTACAGCTGGCAAGATCTGGACATTGGGATTGCTACTGTAACACAGGTGTTTGTAGCTGGCCCGTGCCAGCAGGCTGTACAGGACAGAAAGACCAACTCTTTGCCCTGCCCTCCCATCTCAAACACCTTGTGCAAGGGCTGGCCCAAGGCACTGCAAACATGAGAGCACAAGCACAGAGGAAGGAGCATCACCCTCCTCTTCTACAGGCACCGAGGAAAGGGGCTGCTTTTCAAGAAGGAAGGGATCTCCCTGGAAGGCACCATGATCTGAGACACAGTCCAGTGGCCAGTCCAAGCCCTGGACAATCCTATTCTACACCTGCCTCTGGCCTTCCATGCATCTAGTTTAGGTAGCTAAAACTTAGGCAGGGTTTTAGCTAGGGTTTTTGGGGGGCATTAACCCAGAATTTTCCTTGTCGAACCTGTGGCCTCCCCTAGAATACCCGTGGGACTCCACTATCCTTGTATTTTCTCCACAGAATCTGCTTCCAGTTCCTCCACTTGAGGCCTGGCCTTATATTTGGATATTCCTAGTGCTGGACAGGAAGATCACAGTGCTCTGTGATGCTACCGCGGGAGGAAGAGCACTGATTAAATTGGCAGCTCACCCTAGCTCTGGTGCCTAGTTACACTGGGAATGCAGAGGAGGGAGGCAAGCTCCAAGGCCAATTCAGCACCTCTCTTACCCACCAGCTCTGCGGGAAGCCTAGGGAGGCCACACAGGTAACAAGCTATCGAGTGCCGGTTCAGCCCAGAGGCTGCTTCAGGAAGAGGCAATTAAAAAGCAGCCGTCAGGGCAGCCTGTCACCCGCATCACTCTCCCAGACGTCAGTGGGGGTGTAAATGCTGGCAAAGGACGCCCTTTCTGACAGCCCCAGGCCTCAGCACTCCACAGTGGACGGGGAACTAGAGCAGCTCCCTCTCACACAGACAACACACTCCATCCCCACACTGCTGGGACACCTTTGAGGGGTGGAGGCAGAGCTCGCTTTCTCTGACCTATTACATTAATGGCCCCTGTGATGGAGACAGACGAGAACTATGCCAGTTAATCACAGTTGTAATGACAGAGAGAAACAATCCTTTTTCCAGTTGAGGTCAATAACAAGGCTCCCATGGGTACCTATGGGAAGCAGATTAGGACTGTTACAGGAAATTAAGATGCACACGGAAGAGTGTAGAAGAAACCCTAGAGAAGAGTTTCAAAATTCTTGCAGCCTGATGAGAAATGATTCACTTATTTTCCCAGGTGTATTTTAGGAGAGGAGCCACAGCTGTCCCTGTGGAAGAAATGCCATGCATTCACTGGTAATAGGCAAATTGCTCAGCGGTAAAGCCCTTCCCTTACTCCAAGAGATGTAAATTCATATATCATTCCCACCTTTCTCTCCAGGTAATGGAGGGCTCACTTTCAGTGCACTTCACCTGGAAAACAAGTAGGGAGCTGGTAACAACTGTCCTTATTATCTACCAGGGTATCAGATGTGGTATGTTCCTTTAGCACAGACTCACAGCTCAGATGTGGGGGAGTTGTGCTGGCATCTGAACCAGAGCAGCAGCCCTGTTGTACAGATGCCAGTAGTCCTAAAACCTCAGCTCAGAACAGGGCTCAAGGCATGCTGGACAAGAATAAAACTTTTTTGTGAACAGATGACATTTTCTGCAGGCAGAAAGGTCTTAACTTCAACAACTGTGTCATGGTTGTCCTGTGCAGGGCCAAGAGTTAGGTCCCTTCCAATTCAGGACATTTCATGATTCTACAATATGCTCCCAGCTGGTGAGAGTTTATCCCTTCCCAGTCTCTACTAGCATGCCCAGTCTGGAGTCAGAGCTTCATCTCTCACATGATGAATCATATCTCCCAGCAAGCCTCAATGGCCATTAAAGCAAAATCAGTGCCAGCCTGACTTGTCCTCTGCCTTCAGTGCAGTCAGCAGCAGAGACAGCATTCCCTGCTTTGGGCCAGTCCTCTCCCAGACCATGTGCTCAGGGCCTGCTCGCCCTCCCCTCACATGCAGGTGGCCTCTGCCATGCCAATTAGCATCAGTTCTGATTTTTCTTCCTGATGAGAACACATGCATTTGGGACAGAAACCAAACAGCCTGGCTGCCTTCACTGAGCAGACGGGTCTTGGACAGCTGATGCTACATTATCAGCAAGGACCACATCTGAGTACTGGCTCATTAGTTATCTGTCCTCTGACCATTCAGAGCAAACCAAACAGGAAATGCTTGTGGTTGAGAAAAGCTGCTCCTTTCCAGGTTCAAGGCTGAACTCCATTTTCTATCTTCCAACACCCAAAAAATATTTGTTTTCTCCAGGTAGCTAGGTTAGGACTACCACATAGGTCAGTTTAAGCCAAAAGAGTGTAGTATCCCATGATAATGAGCTTAACATTTCTGCCTGACAGCCCAGTGATGCAGGTAGCATTTACACACGGAAGACCAGAGTGTATGCTGATACTCTGGGCTGCTATCACCTCCCAAATTGTGCATGGACAACAACAGAAACCCACAGATCAGAACTTACTCAGATAAGAGTATTTCAAGTGAAAAAGTTGACCTCTATGGCATGGCAGCTCCTTACTGTCTGCACTCCTGGCTACCAAATGTAACAGCATAACGAGGGCACTGGAGTAAAGACTTTGCCTTTTATTTGGGCAACTCCATAGATAGAAAAGAATAGAAAAAACACTGTTCTCCTCCCAAAAAACATTAAAACCCTGTGATTAGATGTCTCTGAAGAGCTGCATCTCACTAGCATTTGAGATTGTATCCCAACAGGAATACAATAGCTGTGTTTCTCCTATATTGTCTCCTTCTATATGTCTTACAGGACCCAAAGAGGCTCTACTGGATTTCCAAGGAGAGGAGTGCTCAGGCTTCCCAGGTTTCTAACGAAGCTGCAGGTGCTATGATCTGTGAAGATGAGGATCCTTCAGGTCAGGTGCTTACATACATATTTTGAGACAAGTTTGTTCCATTTAGCAGCAGCTTGGATTGAGGATCAGGAGATCAGCTGTGAAGGGTTGAACAAAATGACTGCAAAGCAGAAAAGGCTTGGCAGTCCCAGGAAGAGCCATGCCCCAGAAGGCCTGGAAACAAGCAGAGACATGAGGAGTGCAAGGTCCTGCTTTTGACCATCCAGTGTTACACTGGAAACATCTTCATTTTTAAGAACCGTTTCATAGAAGATACTCAATGAATTAGTGATGGCAAAATCCTGCAAGTGCCTTCAACCTTTTAATCTGACTTTGAGTCCTTTCAGTTTGATTTCCCAGGTATTGTTGCACTTCCTTGAGGCGCCTAGAGAAGAAATTCAATTATAGGGCTTTGTTCAATCTCAAAAGTCAGCTCAAGAGTCATCTCCTATATTTTCTCTTCCATTGTAGTTATGGTGAAAAGGGATCTTTCAGACCTTTTTTTGAAATGCTGACATAAAAGATCTAAGATTAGGAAAGTACATGCTTGCTATACAGCTTTAAGGACTCCAGCAAGCTTCTCCCTTATTTAGCTACTATATTCAGCTCTCAAACACTGCACAGTCCGTCTTACTCTTACAGACATTAGCGGCAGATAGAGAAGGGAGAGGAGAAAGGATGCAGGGGTACCCAATTCTTTACCATACAGAACAGTAGTAGGTTTCAAGTGAGAGTTCTCATCTGTCCCAAACATACAACAAAAATGCATCTGGTGAGGGGAAAAAAGTGAGCATTTGTAGCACACAGGTCAGAGGCAACGTGGCCCTCTTGCCCCTCCTTTACTGGCTCAGTCACAGAGCATCTGCAACAAATTAGTTTACTTTGGTGCTTTGCAGCCCCCTTGCTGCACGCAAACCGTGTGCTCAGCATCTGCTGCCTTTCCTCACAAGTTCATGGTGTATTTTCAGCCAGTTGTCACAGCACCTATGACTGCAGGCTTTCAAAGTCTTCCACAACTGTGTTCAAGATGGATCTTGAATCCCAAAGTTGACACAAGACCTCTATATTAAATTCCATACACTGTCCAGATGAGAAATTTGGCTTGGCTCTTCCTACAAAGAAAGCTAGGTACAGAACTTCAAAGGATCCATGTCCCCTTCAAAAGCTATAGCTTTACATCTTCCTAAGGAGGTTGGATGGTTAAGTCCCTACTTTGGAATGCTGTAATTTTGAAATTTTATACTTTTCTCTACCATTTCAAACCCTAGGTAGCATGTAAACAAATTCATTGTACTACACATTTTTACTACCACAGAGCAGCAGCTATAAGTTATGAAGGAACAATGGTTTTGAAATTGCTCACCAGAAACCCATCAAGAGTAGTGCTGCATAAAGATTTTTTTCTCTTACAAATCCATAGCTTAAAGCATCTATTTCAGAAAAGGTGTCAGCTTTTGATGATTCTTTCACGTGCAAGGTGCAAAGCTCAGAAGAACATGATGTAAACAGGAAGAGGATGCAAGATCTATAAGCACAGAACTGCCAGATATTGACGTGAGTTAGAGCAAGTCAACAACTTTTCATCCCTTAAATTCCTACTTCTCAAAGCTTCCTGCTGCAGACAGGCCCTCCCTCCTTTGTCAGCACCTCCTGTTCTGTTTCCTTTGCCACTAGCACAGAGGAACACCCAAGCACACCCTGCAAACATACTTCAGTTGGGAATTAACTCATCCAGCACTGTGTGCCAGAGAGATGAGATTTCCCTTTCCGGGATGGGGGTAACTGTTCTGTGCATCAGTGTGCCATCATCACTGGGAAGTGGCTGTGGAGCCTTGAAGGCAGGAAAGTAACTAGCAAAGGACTGGGAAAAAGGAGCAAAAAAACTGGAGCGCTCACTTTTCAAAATGCTGTTGTGGCATGCAGCAGCCCTCTGGAGACTGGGGCTATGAGGCCAAACCCACGGGCAGGAAGAGCTGCCTCCAAAACCTGACCTCACACCAAACCAGCTGGTGCTCTGGGGAGCTACACTAGCCCACCTTGATAACCCACCTTCTAGCACCCCTTTGCTGGGGTCCTATTCTCAGCTGGGTTTGGGCCCAGAGCTCAGCGTGCCACCCCTTGGCTGCTGAGGCAGGACATGCCCTTCCCTCTGCTTTTGTCCAAGGTTCAGTTTTCACCAACAGGAATTGCTGCTCTGGAGCACCACAATTTGGTCAATGCTGTGGTTACAGGACCCCAGTAGAGCTTATGTTTTTTCATTCACTTAAGCCTGAAATAAATGAACAATCCTGGACAGGAAATCCCAAACATTAAGCAAAAGGCCTGGGATAGCTCTCATGGGTTTCCTCTATTATATACAGAGAATTCCTCTATTATATATAGAGAATTATACTGCCCCTTTAGCATATGAAGCATCTCAGATCCCACAGTTAAAAAACTCTCTGCTCTCTAAATGCTTCCTCCACACACTTGTTTTTCCTGGCTGCCTCTTCAGCACAACCTTGCATAACTTGGGGTTTCCTCCTCACCCAATACTTCACAGTAGGAAAAGATAGAAAACTCTGAAAGGTTAGGAGAAGAGAGGCTTCATCCTCCTTCAACAGAACCAGCAGGACAAGAGGTGACCCCGTGCAGATGTTTGTGCTCTTATGACTGAAGAGCAGCTCATGATGAGCAAGAATAAATATATAACAACCAAAAATCAAGATTAAAATGTACATCACCAGTAGTACTGCCATTTACAAGGTGTGTGCATCTGACAATTTGTACAGAGAGGTAGCAGACAGCATTTAAAATTTCACTGGTAACACAGATATGAATTGGCCTAGCTTTAATGACTTTCATCTGTCATCTAATGCTTCAGCTTGGTTCAGTGAAGGCTACAACTTTTCTTTTTACTGACAAATGCTGTGTTCTGTACCCATCTTTGCTATGCACTAGGAATAGCTATGTGGAGGAAAGCTAGCAAGGCTAAGTTCCAAGTGAAGGGAAAAACCAAACCTAGCAACAAACCCAGCCTTTCCTTGGATCCCCAGCAGTTAAGCACTGAGGCACAGGATCTGTCTGCAAATTTATTGAATGCCAGTGACTGCTGGAATCAACCTGTATGCACAGACTTCTCCAGGACTGCTCCCTTCCTGACTGGAGCAATTCAGCAGGAGCCAGATCACACCCTGCCCCAGCCTGTGCTGCAGCTGGCTATCCCCAGGAAGTGCAGGAACAGCAAGGAACACAACAGCATGATGAGAAGCTACAGGGGAGACTGGGACAGTGGCAGGGACACGTTTCAAGTGCTAAGTTATCCCTGCTACTCACTGCCCTCCCATAAAGCTTTCTGCCTTGCTGGTACTCGCTGCTCTCACCCAGCAGTGAGAGCAAAGTTCTCATCTTTGAGGGAGCTGATGGTTTTCCCCTTCCCCACTGACAAGAGCACCTAGGCGTGGGCTCCTACAAATTGGTTTGATGAACCTGGATAGGGGAACTGCCGTTGACAGAGTAAAAGCCATCAGCCAAAACAAAGTTCAGCTCAGATCGAGACTGAGCCGCTTTCAAGCCTGACTAACCACAAATATGAACGACAAAGCCTTCCCTTCCTGTGCACCTTCTGCCTCCCCTTGGATCGTGCAAGAGCGGAGGGTGGATGCAAACATGAGGCCATCTTTGACTAATTCTGTGCTTGAACAAGAGCCAGAAAATACTGGAAACAGATGTTTCTAGGGGGATTTTTTTTTTTTCCTGGAAGTTTCCCATCTTCTCAGAGACAGTCCTTAACTGAAATACTGTCAGAACCTACAGAATACTGCCATTAGAACTGTGCAGGAAATATTTTTCCTATCCTATTAAAATAAACCTTCTTTTTGTACCCCTTTTGAGGAAATTGTGCTTTGTTAGCCTTCTTACACAAGGAAAGCAAAGGAAAGCAAAACAAAGTAACAGAAAACTCCATCAATTAAGAAACCACCTGTGTTTTTCACTATAGCTAGTAAACAAGCAATTACACAGAATATGCAGAATTGGAAGGACCCACAAAAATTACTGAGTTCAACTCTTGGCCCTGCACATGACCAGCTCAATTGTCACACCTTCCTTGGAGGATCAGGTTCAAACTCTTGATCTCCCCAAATCAGTGAGGCTTTAGTCTTGCTTTATATCCCTAATAACCTCATGAGTCTCCAGGCTGCTGATAGTTCACTAATGATATTTTCAGGGGTTTTGGACAACATGAAATTCTTTAAAGAGTGGCAAACCTGCCTGGAGCCTGACCTCTGCTATGGAGTTGGGATAGGGAAGTTCACAGAGTACTTCTTGCAAATAACTCAGAGCCATGGAAACTACCAAAACATAAACCAAAGAGTTTTCAATGGTGTTGACAGACGACTCCAGATCATTATCTAGCACACCAATTACATCAAAGTGTGAGAGATCACCAGACATATGCAAAATACCTTGCATCTTCTGAGGAAATAACTTACCAAAGACAGGTAAGAAAAGTGCCCCAGCCTGTTATTCCCACTGTATTTCAGTCCAAATGTATTCATCTTGCTTATGAAACTTGAGAGGGAGTTTTCACACCACACAAATTCAGGGATTCTTCCAGCTCATGCCTGGCCTTGTAAGCTGGGATAGGTGAACTCCACAGGCAGGACAAAACTAGTTTGGCAACTTTGCACAGGGAAATGGTTGCACTGATAGGCAGGAGCTTTTGAACCAGCAAAGGCAGACACCCAAGTTGTACAGCTATTATTATAGGCAAGGTGTTTTGGAAAGACTTCCAAAACTGCTGACCTAGGAGATCTCTGGGAACTATTTGTCATACTGCTTTGTAGTTGTACAGGAAGTCTGGGAAGGCAGAACTTTACTTCCCTGTGTTCTCTCTTCATCCCCCTTCTTTACTCACATGAAGGGAATGTCAGGAATATCCTAGTAAAGCAATTCTGTACATGGTCCGGTACAGCACTCCAGTAACTGCCACTTTTGCCTTAGAACTTTGTCTTTTTTCTTGGGAATAGCACTGAAGACAACAGTGCATATTTCAAAGCTTGTGATGCTCCAGCACAAACAGATTAACAACTTTGGGCAGAGAAAGTAATACCTTAGTGTTATGGATAGTCAGATCCCAAGAACAGATTTAATTCCTTAGTTCAAGAATGGGGGGGAAAAAAAAGAAAATAAATCTATTCTCAGTGTCTTTAACCAGGCTGTGAGGCATAAAGGCCTTTTACACAGAAGTCATAGAGACAGTTATAAGTGGCAACACATTTGTCCTACAGATCAGAAACAATAGTTTCATTTTGCCTGATCTAGATGGAATCAGATTAGTGCCAGCATACCACAGCAAGATCTCAAACTACAGGCTATCCTTTCAATCACAAAACTAAAATAAATTTGCACATGCTGATGCAGAAAGGTTCTTTTATACAACTTCCATATATGTAACTAAGAAACCACCAAAAATTAAACCAAGTGTTAGTTCATCCATATGTCTGTTAATGAATGTATAAACCAAGTTGTCTCAGATATCTGTTATCTCTACCTTAAACCAATAAAAAAATGACAATTTTGATTTTTGAGGGGGTATATCTAGCCACAGACCTGATTTTTGACTGGCAATGTTAATGTGACTTAAGAGAAGTTAAAGGCACTTCTGCATAAAACTAGAATAACTCTTGATAGAATCTACAAAATCCAAATTAGCATATGCCCAGCAGAGAAAAAAACATTTTCAAATGGGCAAGCTGAGATTTGTTTTTTTCTGCCACCTTGAAAGAGATTGAAAAAACAAATTGTATTGTATTTTTGTTATTTTTTCACAGGGCCATTTCCTAGAGTTCATTAAAATGTGGGTGCTCACAATATCATGACTAAGCCTTGACTTCTTTCACTCTGCCAGTTCATACTACATGGAAAGTCTCTGTGCTCATTTCAAACTGTGGAGGAAAAAAAAATTATGGGTCTAACAAAGGGAGAAAGAAAAAGGGTCATGGATCCATGGCCTTATGGTGAAAGTTTCCAGAGGTTCCAAAACCTGACGAATTCAATTACATTATTATCACAGACACTCAACCTTCCTGAAAAACTAGTGTCTTAAATAGAATACCTAGGAGATAATCTGGTATTTAAAACCGAAGTCAGGTACTCCTCTGATCAATCTTCCTGGTCACCATTTGCATTGCTGGGGTAATTTGAAGCCAGAAATTTTGCTCTGCAGCCCCTTGAGGATCAGGCTTCATCACCAAATGCTTACCTGTTGCCCATTATTCCTTCTAGAAGCCAGGAGAGCCAGCATCCCTCCCTGCCCATCCCAACCTGACACACCTGTAGTACACATTTTCCTCACAAGCCAAACTGTAACAACAACCTCTTGAGTGGTTTTTACTTTTAAGATAGACCAGCCTTTTTTTCTCCTTACCCCCTCTCTGGTAAGGGCGGGGGTAGGCTCTGGATAGGTTAATTTTTTTGTTCAAGGCTTGTAGAACATGGTCTGGTTAAAGGCTGCAACAGATGGTGAAGAGGCATTGTGGGAACAACAGCAAAGACAGTGGGATGTACCCAAGACCAAGATGATGATGTCACAGAGGAGACATCAATAGCAGCCATGCTGAATGGGGTATCATTTATCCTTGTGGAAGACAAGACATGGTTATCTTGAGGGACTGTTTAAATCCCACTGCATCCTTCCAACTATCATCCTGCAGTTCTGGCTGTGGAGCAATTCCATTTCCTGTCCTTTAACATGGCTAGTTTGGCATTGAGTAGGGCAAGGTACTTTATTGCCCATGTAACTCTCTGTACAGTGAAACAAGCAGTCTCACACAGAACTAGGAACCAAAGAAATAAGTATTCTTAAAACTGGAAAAGAAATGGCATGAAGTACAATTGTCTAGAAAAAGACAACAGGGTGAAAATCAGGGTCAGAGCAGGAACAAGGAGTTACCCTGGCCATCAAGCACTGCTAATTGCTCTGGATGGTGCTTACCCCCACTTGCAGAAAGAGGGAGCAAAAGCAGTTTTCCTTTGAATGCCAATCAGGTTCTTTACTAGATACTCTTAAATCTAACTTTATACCCTGATTGCTGAAATTCTGCCACATTAAAGTGATTCTGTGAAGTAATACTGATTTATTCACAATGCTGCTATTTAGCAGCCAGAGCATCAGAGCAACACAGATATGTTTTGATTTCAATTCAATTGCCAACAGAGTAGAAGTCATAGCACAAAGCTGGGTTATGCACAGCACAGCTGTGATAGTGGTCACACCCCAGCAGCTCTATGCCTCCCCTTCCCCAGTTTCAAGTCCTTTTGGAAAAACCCCTCTGCCACGTGGCCCTGTGGCAATACACAGGGGCTCACATGATTTACACAGGCAGACCCCCAAGAATGAGGGAGCATTTTCACTGAGAAACAGACTGAGACCCCTCTTCACCCACAGAGACAAAGCTGGTTTCTGGAAGCAGTACCAGCTGGAGAGGCTGTAGGAGATGGGGTTTGAGGAAAGGGAAATACCATGTCCCAGGAGGACACAGCCTCTTCACATGAAAGAGATCTAAAAGCTGAGATTAAAAAACATTTCAAAAGGAGCAATTCCCTTTTTGGATGGGAAAGGAGAAGTCACCTCAGGCCAAAGCTAAAACAGCTCTTCCAACAGATTCATTTCAGCATAGCCAGGACCAGTCCCTCCAAGCAAAAGGGATGAGTGGCCAAACCTCAATAGTTAAGTAGATTCCTACTAGAAAAAAATTGCTCTCAAATTTAACTCCACGGCAAACTTAAATATCAGAGCACCACAGCTTCAATATGCAAAGATACTAGTGCCTTATCTGAAAATAACACTTTTCCTATCAGGCAGCTAAAGGAATGCTCAGATACAATTAAAAAAGGACACAAACACTTTCAGCAGCCAGCTTTTCCATGCTCTGTTCTGCTAATTGTAGCCAAGCTGCTGCACAAGGGTTTAACAGGTAGAAATAAACACTCACCAGTAATTTTTTGCAGAAATCTATGAAGCTCAATCCATAAAATTGCATTTGAATCTCTTGGCATCTACAGCAGGCACCCAAAGTCAATCAGGACCCACCTCACTTCCCAGCAGGACTGACCTTATTCCTTAGCCCCATACAGAAGCACCTTATCACTAGAGACAGCTGATGAGCATTCACCACATTGCAAGTCAGAGGATTAATTACAGCTTTGACTACCACACTGGTAAATTAAATTACCTCCTTCAGGTAGCCTGAATCAGCAGGAATATCCCATTCCCATACACAACGACAACAGTAGTAGCCCAGGTTAACAGCTCAGGCTACCACTCTACTAAAAGTCTTGATTGTTGTCCTAATCCCCTTTTTTTTTCAACCTCTCTACATAACAAAGAATTCAATTTTGCATATTCTAGACACTGCTTTTTGCCCAGAATCCGAGGAACTCAGTGTTTTGAGAGGTCTGTATCTTACCTGGAGGGATAAGCAGAGCTTGCTAATATGACAATGCTGTGGCACAGAGGACTTCACCAGGGCTCTTTGGGGAAGTGGCTGCATTACTTTAGTCTCCCTGGGAACCATCTTGGCTCTGATGAGCTGCCCCAGAACTGCTTCTCTAGTGCTGGACAGGTGCTGTGGGCTCCAGAGAGCCATTTTCTCCCTCCTCCTTTTCTCCCTTGTGCCCAGGAAAGGCCTTTTTACTCCAGGTAGTGTGCTACTACAGGTTTTGTCACCCTCAATTCAAAAATAGTAATGCTGTTGAAATAAAGGCATCCTGCCCTGCTCCTCCTAATTCTTGGAGACAGAAATGAGGCCACAGCATTACTTATTTTCCGTTCTTGGGTCCCTGGGAATCCCTAGGAGCCCATCACCCTGCTCTTGGGCATCATCCCCAGCCAGCTCCCTGCTGGTTCACAGCTGCTGAGCAGTTGAAATCTCAAATAGTAAACACAGTTGTTTTGTTTTACATCAAGGTTGCTGTGTGTCTCATGCTCCATCTAACAAAATGCAGTGATTTTTAATATCTTTTCTCAGAGCAGGATTTTATAAACCAGTTGATTGTTTGAAACAGCTTCAACTATGAAGCCACAGAAATTCCCCTTACTAAATTTTTTGAGTTCTGAATCACCATCTGGAGGAGCCGCCTGGCTGTGGGGGAGGCCAAGGGATCAAATTCAGATTGGAGGCCTCACTTGGGAAGACTAAAGTTAGGTGAGAGGAATCCCAACCAAGATGCTGCAACAGCTGCTGAGAGTATTTCTGGAGCAGCCACCAAATGAAATACAACATGAGTTTTTTGACAGGGTACACTGCTGCTTTTAGAAATTAAGCTTTACAGCCCTGTTCCTGTTTTGGAATTCTTTTAATTGTGTGGGAGATGCGGGATGTACTTTGGTTCAACACCTCCAAGAAGAAATAGGTGCCTAAATCCCAGTAATTTCAGTAGGAGCTGAGATCTTCCAAGTCTAGGGCTTTGGAACTCATCTAGTTTCCCTCTCCAGTGACCAGTTTGTCTGTACACATAACTAATCAGAACAAATTAGTAGACTCCATGAGTTTTTTTCAAGCAGTATTAACTGAAATTTAGGGGAAAAACCCTCCTCTCCCATGAGGTGTCGATTTGCCTGTGGATGGAAGGAGATGTCGCTCCCTGCATGGTCACCCCTGGCTGAGAAGACCAGTGCAGGCAGTGGTAGACTCAGCACTGGCTGGGTGCTAGGCAGCCCCTTCTGCTGCCTGACCTGACTGTGGCCTGCTCTGCTGGCTCCCTTTGCTCAGCTGACCCCCTTTGCTCAGCTGACCCTGCCAAACTTAATGTAAACTTTGCAGATTGTTTTCTCTCATACTCTTTTCTATCCATCCACACTTACCACTATTGCTGGGTAGTAGCCATATGTAAATTACGACTTTATGCTATCTGTGAGCTGTGAAATTACCTACTGTTAGCAGTCATCCTACACATCCTGTTACTGCATCAGTGTCTAACTGGTTTGTATGCTGATTTTTATTTTCTGTTTTATTCCCCTTTGTGAATACAGCCCAAAAGGGTAATAGTAGATAATCGGTCGAATAGTTTTCTGCAAACTATGTCTGCGTGCAGTGAAAATGGGTTCTGTACAGCCCCAAACACTAGATTGTCTGTTGGCAATACTACATTAAATTTGGGATGTAACTGGGATATCCTGTCTACTTTTGCTTTCTCTGAACACTCTAAAGCCATCACATGTGAGCTGTCCTGGGAGGAACTGTCATTTCCTGGTCAGAAAGAACTGACATTTCCTAGACAGCATTTATTGTAAGCATCAATGAAAATTTACTCCTACACTTGATACCCACTGGGGTAAGGGTAAGGGTTTTTTTGAATTATTGCTATTATTATTTAGAAATCGGGAAGAACAAAAAAGATAATTTAAACGATCATTGAAACATTCTTAACCTTTACTAGGCGTATTTTTTGATTGAATTTTCTTATTTTAAGTGGGAAAAAAACCCCAACAACAATGACAAAAAAAAAAAAAAAAACCCAAAAAAAATCAAACCTACATACAACCCAGAAAACAAGATTAGGCATGTCATGCTCATGACAGTAGGTTAAGAGAGATCCTGGACTGGTAATTTATCTTGCAAAATCAGACAATGTGGAGCTGTGAAGCAAAAAAGTCTCAAAAATTGTAATTCCCAGAAATGTTAATCTGGTTTATTACTGGCGTTAAACCTATGAATGGGGATAGGAAACGGTGGTTAGACAATAACTAGTCCTAGCAGACTGTCAAGTGCTCACCAGATATTTGGGCAAACCAGCTGTCTATCATGCATGGCATCATACAATTCCTGGCTGTAGCTCTGCACAGATGGCTGCAGCGTTCTGCTTATACCATAACGTAATGTAAGACAGCATAGCATAACAGAACACAATGTCATATAACATTTCATCCTTATATATTTTTTGCATTACAACAAACCTAGCATGGCATGGTGGCGGACCCCATTTCCCACCACTTCCTACCAGGAGGTGATGTGGGCACAGAATGGCAGGAGTTCGGAGTCAGCTTCAGATGTGAATGGTAAAACAACAGTTACAGAAAGAGATGTGTTGTAGACCATGACAAGTTGCACTCAGAAAGGAGCCCAGCTGGAGTTCAAATAAGACATGACTGCAGATTTGAAAAGACCTTTTTGCTGGAAAACAGCTTGATCTTGCCTGAAAACACATACCAGACTGCTGAAATTTCTATAAGCAAAAGGAGGAATCTGGCTGTGAGTAAAGTGATTAAACAACAGCTTTAGCATTCGGTGACAAATGTTTCGGCAGCATCTGAAGTCATTTGAGGGGCCCAATACTCCTTTTTTTACAGAGTGCCACGGAGACAAGAATGCCTTTAGAAAAGCAGTGGAAAGCCACTGCGTGTAAAAGCAAAACCAGACTCACTCTGATGCTCTTGCTCATTCTCAGCCACTGCTTTTGCTTCTGAGGGAAGGTCCTATTTTAAGCTGTTTGAAGTGGTGCAGCAGCTAAGCAGTTTGCTACGTGCCAGAGCACGTGGGAGTCTGTGGTGTGGAAAACTGGGCGGAGGCCCAGCTGATCCCTCTCAAGCCACAAGACCTGTTGTCTTTGGGCCCATCTTGTAAATTTTTGAGGATTCTGTGAATTCTGTGAAAATTTTACAGCCTTCAGCTGCTGGAGCGGGAAGTGGCAGTAGGAGCAGGAAGGTAGACAGTGGAATAAGAAGGAACAAGATTATTTTTTTCCTACTAAAGAATTGGCTGACTTTGGCTAAACTCAAACACATTCATGCACTCAAAGTTGTCACTGGCATAAGACAAAATACAGGAAAAGTTATCTCAAAAGTGGGTTAGCTTTTTGTTGTGGTTTAACCCCAGCCAGCCACCAAGCCCCACGCAATCGCTCGCTCACTCCTTCTCCGGTGAGATAAGGAAGAGAACAGAAAGGGTAGAAGCTAAAAAACTCATGGATTGAGATAAAGACAGCTTAATAGGAAAAGCAAAAGCCATGCACACAAGAAAAGCAAAACAAGGAATTAACTTGCCACTTCTCATGTGCAGGCAGGTGTTCGGCCATCTCCAGGAGAGCCCCATCATATGTAATGGTTATTTGAGGAGACAAATGCCATCAATCCAAATGCCCCCCCTTTCTCATTCTTCTCCTGCTTTATATACTGGGCGTGATGTCATATGCTCTGGACTATCCCTTAGGTCAATTTGGGTCACCTGTCATGGCTGTGTCTCCACCCAGCCTCCCATACAACCCAAACTTCCTCACCAGAAAAGGTCTTGGCTCTGTGTAAGCTCTGCTCAGCAATAACACAAACACCACTGTATTGTCAACCCTGTGTTCAGCACAAATCCAAAACACAGCCCCATGCCAGCCACTGGGAAGAAAATTACCTCAGCTGAAACCAGCACACTTTTGTAAGGAGATAAATGAAGTGCATTGGACTAGACTTGTTTGTAAAGTGAATACTAGATAGACATAATATTATACTATTTTTGGATACTAAAAACTTGTCAAACCTTCTAAGACAGGAATTCCTCAAAAAATGTTTTTCTGTTTTTTGGTACAAACATTGAGAAAATTAATTTTCCCAATGCATTTCTCCAGTTAAGGGCAGCATTTCGTGACTGAGAATCTGCCTGAGCCTTTCTGAGTACTGGGAGCACTTAAACTAACCAGCTAAACCACCTCCCTCTTGGCATCCCAACTCAGAAAGGCTCAGTTGACATAAGAACTTGTAGAGCCCAAGCCTGGCAGATGTGATTTAGGACACATGTGAATTACAAAAACTTGTTCCCTAAGCACCATCCTAAGAGGCCCTCACAGGGGCTGTGAGTTGCTGTGGTGGGAGGAAGTGTTACTGGCATTGGCTTCTCAGGACAGAGGAGAGCAGTCTTCTCCGTGGCAGCTGGTATCATGGAATTGGCAGAAGGGAGAGGAGATTCCTGTTTGTCCCTTAGAAGCCTATGCTGCTGGGGCAGGCAGGGCCTTGCTCAGCCTTCAGTGCAAACTGCAAAGTAGTCCATCTGTCCACCTGGGATTCAGTCACTACTGCACATTTTGAAACACTGAAAAATGCTTGCTTAGGGTAAACCCTGCTTTGAAACCCTCATCCTCAAGGTTCCCTGGACAGAGGTATCCCTTTGGTTTTCAACAGAGCAAAGCTGAGGGTAGGGGTGTGGTAGTGGACCATGTCCAAGATAGACCACATTTGGGAGGAGGTATCTGTGAGGCTGCTTCTTCCCTGGGGCTCTGACAGAAGAGAAGTACCAAGGACTGGCCATTGCTGAAAGCCGCTTTTATAAACAACGCTGAACGCTCTTATTTGCTGTTTGTAATGATGCCACTTATTCAGAAGTGCTTACAATGGGAGCTCCCTGGCCCACCCTCTTCCCCATCGACCTCTCGATGGCATTTGGCCCCCATTGACCTCTTGATGGCATTTCGCCCTGGGGGTATCCAGCCAGGACTGGGGCAATACGGACTGTAGCACCTGTACAACTTGACAACGTGATGAGCATCTGCCTGTTTACAGTATATTCCTTTGTATCTGGATGGTGTTCAATCAAATCCTCGATAAGCTCAAAGAGTGACGGGGATATCCCTGTTTATAGTTGTTTAATTGTTTTGCATGGCTTAGAACAGCAAATGCAACAAGCACAAACAAGCAACCCATGACAGGGAATGCTTCCCACCAGCTCCAGGCAGCATCTATGATCTTCACATAGCATGTGTTTGATTTTTGGGAGGGAAATGAAGCAACTGGGTCAGGATACTCTTTTAATAGGCAGGACTATTGCAGGAAAGCCATGTAATATGCTGCTAGTGACATGCTAGGCAGAAATGACAGCAAGCTCATGGAAATATATGGAAATTTGACATTCCGCCTCTCTGTCCCCCTCCCCACCCTCTGGTACCTATGACTTTGAATCTGCTTTCGAAAGCCCCTGCTGTGCAGGGGCTGTCCATCCATCTGGCAAGGTTACAAACACATTTCAGTGCTGTCTACAACACGCCTGATGTAACCTTCTTTCTATAGCCTCTGCTCTCCTCCTCACAATTTTTGTTTGATATGGAGGAATGAAGCCTTGCAAAGCAAACCCAATGAACCGTGAAGAATCACCAGGCTCAAACTGCTGGCTCCCAAGAGGGAGAGGGGGATGGGGGGAGAGCACAAAAGGAAGAAAGGGGAAAGGAGGTGGAAGAAAAAGCTAAAAACCACAAAGATCTTGCAAAGGCAGGGTGGGAAGAGAGGATAAGGAGAATGCCAGCAGAGATGGGCTGTGCCCTCTCTACAGGGGTTTAACACTCAGTTATTACTGGCTTTGCAGCTGTATTACATCTGTCAAAATCTCAGATTCTGCCTGTCAAGGTATTTACATTATGCTCACTCATGACAGCAGGACGCCTGTCACCAGCCACCCTTCTCCTATCCAAGGCTGTTAAGGAGGGAGAAAGCCTTTTTTTATTTGTCAGTTGTGACTTCTTTTCTGCTGTGAATCTTGCCCCAGCCAGATCACAGATGGTCACTACAGAAGCGAGGCACAGCAGCATTGCAGCTCATGATGGTTGTTGTGGCCACTGGCGAAAGATGTTGAAGTTCCCTTGTTAATCAAGAATGGCATTTACATATTTATCTAAGAGCTGAAGTGTTAATTTAGTTGCTCAGTAATTGATTTTGGTTTCTTTATGGCACTGAAGCATCCTGTTCTTTACACATTAATCAGAAGTTCTGTGGTCCGTGACTTTAGGACATTTTATTAGAAGTTAGCTGAAGAAAAAAATGGAAACATTCAAATCTCTCTCTGATATGACTCTGTGGAATAGCTGTTTACAAGTTCAGAGCCAATGCATTGAATACAGATATGTGAGTCAGAAGCATGTAAGACTGAAACAGACTCTTGGTTTTGTTTTTCTAAGAAAGAAATTTAAATTGTGCTGATAATTTATGGAGGAAGCCTAGGTCTTTCTAGCTTGATGTCTTTGAATGACAGCATAAACAGAAGAAGTAGTCCTGAAAAATCTGCAGAGGGGAATTTTACCCTCAGGACACACAGAGCTTTCCTGGCAGTTTATTGAAAGGTGGTAGGAGACTGGGACACTAATGATGGCCTGATCTCCAGAAGGCCAACTTCGGCTCCTGGATGTACCTTGCAGGTACTGTTCATATTCAAGTGCCAGTCTGGACAGTCATATATCTTTCAGAGGGGAAACAAATGTGTTAGTAACTAATATAGGAGCACCTTTCCACTTTTCCATCTCGTTTGTTTCAAGGGCAGATCGCATTCTGATTCAGGCTCACTAAAAATATTCCTCTCAAAAAGAAAATAATCTCCTTTGCCCCAGCTTTAGAGGTGGTGAAACTTCCTGACATGAGACCTCACATGGGCCGCCAGCAGATTTCCACTGACTTTTGAAAAAATAAATTAATTTTTTTGATTTCCACTATTTGTACTTTGCACATACTAATAGAGGAGCACACACAAAGGTAGGGGAAGAGCTGTATGGGTGCTGCTTTTGCTTTTATTTGGAGCTTCAAGGACAGTTTGAAAGGAATGCATGGGCTGCAAAACTCCCAGCCAGATCTGCAACCTTTAGAGAACTTAGAGTTCAGCTGGAGCCAGTGGAATCATCTTCTTTGGTAGCAGCTCATAATCTGACTGCAGGCTTCTGTGTTTCAAAGGGGGCTAATAAGGAAAACATTTCCCCTGGAAAAGGAAAAATATAACCCTTTTAAAAAGGGAAATAAGGAAGACCCAGGGAACTGCAGACAGGTCAGTCTCGTGTCTGTGCCTGGCAAGATCATGGAGCAGATGGGATAGAGCTCTCCCTCAGCAGTTTGCTGATGACACCAGGCTGTGTGGTGGGGTCAACATGGTAGAGGGAAGTGATGTTATCCAAAGGGACCATGACAGGCTTGAGATGTGGGCCTGTGCAAACCTCATAAAAGTTCAACAAGGCCAAGTACAAGGTTCTGCACCTGGGCCAAGGCAATCTTAAGCACAAATACAGGATGGATGGAGAATGGATTGAGAGCAGCCCTGCTCTCCTTCTCTTCTCTGCTCTTGTGGGACCCCACTTGGAATACTGTGTCCAACTCTGATACCCCCAATGAGAAGGACATTGACCCATTTGGGTGACTCCAGAGGAGGGCCAGGAAGAGGATCAGAGGGCTGGAACACCTCTCCAATTGGGGCTTTGGGGTTGTTGAACCTGAAGAAGAGAAGCATCTAGCGTGACCTTATTGTGGCCTTACAGTACCTCAACTGGGCTTACAAGAAGAATGGGCACATTCACAAGGGCATGTAGTGACAGGACAAGAGGACTGTCTTTAAATTGAAAGAGGGTAGGTTTAGATTGCATATTAGGAAGAAATCCTTTACTGTGAGGCTGATGAGGCACCTGAACAGGCTGCCCAGAAAAGCTGTTGATTGCCCATCCCTGGATGTGTTCAAGACCAGTTTGGATAGGTCTCTGAGCAACATGGTCTGGTGGAGGGTGTCCCTGCCCATGGCAGGCGGGTTGGAACTAGATACCTTTAAGTCCTTTCCAACCCAAACCATTCTATGATTCCTCACCAAATTTGCATCTTTTTCCCTTTCTTTGCAACTGGAATCAGAGCTGAGTTTTACTTACTCTCTGCTGAAGTGCACAGGTTACTGCAAAGTCAAAATCCATTTACATAACCCTAGAGGAAGATCATGTATCTGCGTGCAGCCTTTCGTATCTATTAAACTTAATTCAGTTTGCCTGGAAACAAGTAAGAGATGGGATCATTCATGTGTTGTATTACTCCACTTAAAGGTCTTTTAACAATTTGCTATTGTTTGAAAAAAATTGCATGCCATCTCTATTAGTCATACTCTTCCTCCTAGGAACATAACCTCAATTAATGTTACTAGGTTTGCATGCCTAATGTGTTTGGTCCCACCTATTTCATTTGTGAACTGCTTATTTTCAATAACTGTCTTAAAAAATGAGTACTTCATTACTTCTACTGTGTTGCCTCTTCACTAAATGCCATATTTATTTTTTTTCCAAAGTTGAAAAGATGAGTAGAGCGTTTTGACTGCTCTGTTTTACATGGTGGCATCCCTTGTTTTAAAAAACTATAGATACAAACACTTGTGTGGTTTAACCCTAGCTGACAACTAAGTAGCATGCAGCTCTCTGCTCACTACCCTATCCTCACCCTGGTTGGATGGGGAGAAGAATCAGAAAGAAAAGGATAATGAGGTATGAACGGTTTAATAATTAAAAGAAAATGAAATGAGATTATTATTATTATTATTATTATTA
>VYZT01005961.1:0-107100 GCA_013400735.1 Pomatostomus ruficeps
GGAGGGGGAGTCGGTGTGTGGTGCACGCCGCGCTCCCAGCACAAAAGCCCAGGGAAAGAAACTCTTGGAAAGCTGGGAGCGAACGGTGGGGCCGGGCAGGAGCAGGTCGAACCGTCCGGGTCTGTTCGTCTCCACTGGATGAATTTTGCAACTGCGAAGGAATTAAATCCGATTTTCTTGTTTTGTTTTTTCCCACCCCCTACCCCCAGGATTTTTTTCTTCTTTTTTTCTTTTTGAGAGCGAGAGGGAGGGCAGAGCCGCACTTCTCCCCCCTCTTTTCACGCGCTCGATCTTTTTATTTTTATTTTTGTTTCCCTTGGGGATAGAGGTGCACGCGAGGAAAAAAAAAAAATTAAAGGACTATGTTTGCTTCGTGGCTGACTTTCGCCGTGCTCTGGGGAACTTTCTGTGCAGGTAAGAGCCTTTCGGCGTGTTTACCTCCCGCTCGGGCTCTCGGTCGCGTCTCCAAATGCAGAATTGAATGGGCCGTGCGGTTATTTGCAGCCACCCTCCAACACCCTCCGAAGCAGAGCAGAGCACCCGAGCTGGGGAATCCCCACACCGCTGCATCGGGTTAATTTCCTTTATTATTATTATTGTTGTTATTATTATTTTTTTTCTTTTCACTCCCTCGTCCTCCCTCTCCGTTTTCTCCCTGCTCGCAGGACAAGCCTTCCCGTGCTGCTTTTTGTTCCCTCCAGGCAGCCTGTGGGAATTCATGGCAATGTAAACACGGCGCGATCTCGAGGAAACTTTGCAAAAATGGGCATTTACTTCTGGGCGGGGGCGTGGGGGAGAAGTCGAGGAGGTTGCGGGGGGGAAGAAGTTGGGAGCAGCGGGAGGAGACCTGGGGGTCGCTCCGGAATGGTGCGGGGTCTCTCAGGTAGTGGCCATGTGTGCGCCCCGCTCCTGCCGGGCTGCGGTTGTGTAATCCGGGGGGATATAGGGCTCCCCCCCTCCGCCCCGAAGGGAGCCCTCGGTTCCCCACCAGCCCCCTGGGGCGCCGCGGTCCCGTAGGGGTTAGCAAGGAACGAGCCTCTTGGGGCTGGCTGGCTCCGCGGGGAGCTGGGAGAAAGTTGGGAAAAAGGGGGTGTGTGCGGCGGGGGGTGCCTGGGGAGCATCCCTCCGGAGGAGGCTTCTGTGGCGGAGGAGGGTGTTTATTTTGCAGCTTCTTCATCCCATTTATTTTACGGACATGGGCTGGCCCCCAAACTTCATCTCCAACCTGCGGGGAGCGCGTCGTGCCGAGGGACGCGGGTGGAAGTTCGCCCAAAGCCCGGGCACAGCCAAGGGAGTTGGAACGGGCACCCGGGCAGCGCCTGGGGAGGCGGGGAGGGGTTTCCATGGGGTGCCCCATCCCGCAACCCTCGGGGGGGCGGGAGGGGTCAGACCCCCTGTGCTGCCTGCCTCCAGCACTGAAAACGCAGGCACGCGGGATATCCCCACGCTCCCCACTTTCCCTCCTTGATTGAATTCTTGGTTTTTTTTATTATTATTATTTTCCCCATTCCTTTTTATCATTGCTGCATTTTCCTTAGGGAAAACCGGTGCAGCAGCAATTTTGCCCCCCCGCCTCCCCCTTTTGCCTGGTCACCAGGACCCCCCCGGGGCTGAGCCCGCAGTCCCTCGCAGCCCCCCGCCCCGGCGCTGGGCAGTGACTTGTTCCGTTCCCTCCGTCTCCCAGCCGGCGGCTGCGGGAGGGGGCCGGGGTCGAGGGGGGGCTGTTTGTGGCCGGGGGTTCCCGAGGGCAGGGTGCGGGAGGCAGCGATGCTGCTGCAGCCGTGCCCGCTCCGCGATGGGCAGCCGGGGAGCTCCCGGCGGCTTTGCCATCGCGGCTGCATTGTCCGGGTGGGGGCCGGGGGAATTTCCCCGCGTGTCCGTGTCCCCCGCCCCGGGGAAGGCGCTGCCCGGCGGGGCCGCGGCGCGGAGCGGGGGGAGCGGGCGCGGAGCCGGCCCCGGGGCGCTCCTGCAGCCGGGCTTCCTTTGTTCCGAGTGCCCATTAAATATGCGCTGCCACCGCCTGCCTCTGCCATTACCGGCAGTGCCAGCGCTTCATTATTTTTTTAAGTCACACCGAAAGTGTGTGCGAGTGGCAATAAAAAGGGAGCGGACAATAAAAATTAAAAAAAAATAAATTAATGTCTTAGCGTGCAAAGCCAGCTCGGGATTTTTTTATCTGATGGCTGGGACACTTGTACGCAGCTTTGTTTCCATGTGTTGGGAAGGGGGTTGTGCGGGTTTGTATTTACATAGCAGTGCTGAGGAGAGCAGGTATTTTGGAAGGAGCAGGCAGGGGGGTGTGTGTGTGCCAGCAGCATTCCTGGTGCTCGGCGTTGCTATCACCACAACAGCTCTCCTGGCTGGAAAATTCTATTATGTGCATAAAGGAGATTTATGGTCAATGTATTTTCTTTCCATATATCTTGGAATCCTTTTATCTCGGGTGATTCAATAAAAGAGATGGCTTCCGGATTTTTTGGTTTTGTTTTGGGTATGGCGTTGGGGTTTGGTTTGGTTTGGGTTTGGTATTTAACCTGATCCTATGGCTCTGTGCAGAGTGACTAAAATCTAAGTTGGAGGAAAAAAAGCAATTGCGTTAAAAAAAAAAAAAAGCGCCCATAAAGCTTCTTAAATGTATCATGTTATGAAAAAGATAATCTGACAGGGCATACCTATGCTGACTTTTTCCTCCCCCCCCCTTGAAAATACAATAAAGAAACCCCAGAAAATGAATATATAATTCTGTTTATTTGGAAAGGTCCTCTTGAATCACTAAATCAGTGCATTAGCCATTCCGTAAATCCCTCCCTCTCTTCCTCTCTTTTAAAGCCTTTCTGCCTTTCTTGTGATATTTATGAGTATTTATCAACGTGATCTTCATTGTCCAGTTTTTCCTAAAGCTGTTCAGTAAAAAGAAAAAAAAAAAAAAAAGGCAAACAAGCTCAGATACCCAAAGTTGGAATGTGTTGCTGGGATTCAGAGCACTGGGCTTAGCTCAAAGTATGTCTTTTGTGTGTGTACATGTTAGGGCTCTGTGAAAGTGGTGGGCTTTTCGAAAATCGCTTGACCTCCATTGTTGATGCCTCTCATCGTTACCTAGGCTGGCTGTAACAAAGCAAGCACAGGCTGCTGTTCTTTAAAAAAAGATAATAAATCTGCTGTGCTTAATTTTTTGGAATACTGAGGATTCATTGAGGAAAACATTATGTTCATTTTTAGCCCTTTGTTTGCAAATTCTCTGCAGCCCAAATGTTCAGAAATCATGTTTTAATCGATAAGCTTGAGAAAATACAGAAGGTGTAAAAGGATTTGTCTTGCAGAATGCATTGCTAACATGTTTTCCGAGCCATTACATTACTTTTATTTCGGTGCAAGTTTAAGTAATGCCATGCAGCAATGAACTGTGCTGCAAATGGATCTGGTCTCCTCTTTCACTGTCTTGTATTTATCCTCTTGTGCTTGAGAAAGGGAATAAAACTGGCTTCATTAGCTTGCTAATTAAACACAATGAAGTGCGTGGCCCAAGGTTAATGGCAATGGCCTTTAAAAACACAAAACTCTTGAACAGGTGTTTAGGATATATATTTTTTTAATCTGCTATCAAATCTAGATAATTATACCACTGAGATAACCACTGTCAGAGTTCTGTGGAGAAGAAAATGCTGTGTTAGGGACGCCAGTGATCAGTGTATTATTTTTAGTGGCATTATTTATAAACACCTCTCCAGGTCCTGCACAACCTGTGGTTTAGCTCCCCTCTTCTCCCCCCTCTCCGTTTCAAAGCATCTCCTGCATCTTCCCCTGGGTGTCTGTGGACCAAGCAGCGTTAAAAATCCTGTATCCCTGGACCAGAGTGAGGGTCTAACCTGAGCCTGGGGAGTTAACTGAAGTATTCACAGGCTGAAATTTCTGCCATTGCTGGTGCCTTTGAGCAGTCCGTGCGGGCTGTGAGGCTCCGGCTCGCTGGATGCGATCGGCAGAAGCAGCCAATTAAAGCGGAGGGCTCGCACTGCCCGCGTTCGAGCTGTCACCAGCCTCCTGTCCACTCTGCTCTCCATCAGCTCAAACACGCTTGTCAGGTTTTTTTGTGCTCCGTGTGACGCAACAGTTGTGGACCTCCCCTGCTGACACTGAATAGATGGTAGAGAAGAAAGAAACAGGCCAGCCTCACTGTTTTTTCCTTTCCCCCGTTTTTTTTTCCTTTTCTGTTTTGTTGTTGTTTTTGTTCTCCTCTCTCCCTCCCACTATTTTTCCCCTTCCCCATGCACACACTCCTTGCTTTGCAGATCAGCCCAGGAGGGCTCCCTGGCTTCTCCAGTTCCAGGGAGCAGGACCAGTGCGCAGGTTGAGATGGAAGAGGGCGTCTTTTGGAACACTGGAAATGGGATGGTGGGACTGGCCCAGGAACCTTGCTGCTGTGATTTACATCGTGCCTGTCCATGGGGTGGGTCCTCCTGCAGGTGTAAAAGGAACCAAAGGATGTTTATTTATCAAGAGTGAAGGAGGTGGGTGGCAGAGGTTTTTTGAGGCTGGGCACCTGTCAGAGGTGTGTTTGTGTGCTCTGCCCAAAGGTGCCTGCTCCTAGAAAGCCGTGACACCTCTACAATAAAATAAACAGAAGTCAAAGTTACTCTATGTTTGGGGCCTTGTAGCAGAAGGTGCTTTGCTTGTCATGTTTTGGGACCTGTTTTTAGAAGGATTTCTAAAATTTACTGTTAAGAGTAGTTGACCTTGTGGTGCTGCACTAGAGTAGTCAGGATTAAATGAGATTTTAGGAGCACAGGATCTTTCCAGCCCCATGAAATAGAACATGTTGCTATCAAACACACTCAGGACAGTGGTCTAAAAGTTGTACAAGTGACTTGATAATCCCCTGCTTCTGACTGTGCAGGGCCCAGGCAAGGAAGGACCCTGGATGCCCCTTCTGCAGGGAGCACCACGCCCAGTGCCAGGCACGGCCTCTCCTTAGGGTGCCTCCCATCCCCTGCAGGGAAATCTGTGTGTCCAGCCCTGTCAGCTGGCACTGGAGGAGTGTGGCTGTAATTTGGGGTGGGTGCAGCTAGGGCAGAGAGCCTGCTGGAGTTCAGTGGTGATCTAGACACAAGTGAAAGCCCTGATGGGGTGGTGCCCTCAGCTTTGGCAACTGGAGGAGTGCTTGTGCGCTGAAAGTCTTGTGAAGACAACTTGGGCAGTCAGGGTTGGTCGGTGCCTGCTGCAGGGTTGGCATTTTGTTGCTGCTGGGCTGGAGTACTGGTGTCACCAGGGCAAGTGGCCGAGTTTCCTGGGTCCCTCAGTCACCTGCAGACAGTGGGGAGGGCAGTGAGGTGACAGTGAGAAGGGCAGTGAGGCGGGCAGTGAGGTGTGCAGTGGGGTGACAGTGAGGTGTGCAGTGAGGTGACAGTGAGGTGTGCAGTGAGGTGACAGTGAGGCGCTGTGCCCTGGCACCACTGCGGCACCGGGCTCCAGCGCTCTCCCTGCAACAAAACGTTGTGGGAAGTTGGGAAATGGGAACTGCAGAGTGTAATCTCTGCTTTAAAGAGGTGTTGTCTTTCTCTTTTATGCCTCCTTGGCCTTTGGTTTTAAAGCTAGCAGGGGAGTGTGATTTTCCTGCCTGGCCAATAGCGCTGCCTGGATCTGAATTATTCAGTGTAGCACTTGGCATTCTGCACCCTGTTCCCACTTAAGCTCTTTTTCGCCTGTTCCTTCATGTGGAGATTTTCACATCAGTGAAATTGGATGTGTTTAAGAGAGGTGTTTGTGGCCGAAGTATTCACCAGTATAAGCTCTACTCTTCCCCTTGCCTTTCCCCTCCATTAACCATTGAGGATCAACTAATGTCTAATCTCTTCTCTTCATTATTACTTCATTCTGAAATAATTTTGTATCTCATTAGTCATTTGTTCCTTTAAGGTATATTAGAAAAATACACATCACTCCCCCCCAATCTTCTTCGTAAGGTTTCTTGGAGCCACTGAAGTCAGAGGGGCAAAGAAGTAAATTAAAGATGAAACACTCTGCCTGTGTTCTGCAGACCCAGCACATTTTATGCCTAGATTTGAATATAACTGTTGGTCTTTTTCACCAATTTCATGTTCTTTTCTCTCTGTCATCTTCCTCCTTTACTATGGTATAGCTTCAATTCAAACTAAAGTTAAGAGCAGCAATTGTCAGTGTACAGTGTAAAATAATAATTTGCTTCCCTCCAGCACACAAGTGCCTCTTATTTTGCCAGTATTTGAGTCTTTTACTCTGATTAGGTTATTGCATTGGTCCATCATGCTACTTAAGAAAAAAATCTGTAACTGGTGTCTAGGTGCCTCAGAAAAATACAGCTCCTCTTTTTGCAAAGTGCTGTTTGTGTAGAGAGAAAGATCCTGCCCCAAAAACTCTGAGCAGAAGGGCCAAGAGGGAGAAAACTCTGCTGTCTGCAAGTGCTCCCTGCTGCATCGTGAAGTGGCTCACTCAAGGTCACACCAAATTTTTTGTACCTGTACTAAAAAAATAATCTGCGTGAGGAAATGTTTCCATATGGGGTAAAATCAAGCTTTAACCTGAGTGTGTTCAGCCCACCTTATGTGATTTTTAACTTTCTTTTCTTCTGGTGACTGTACTGGGTTGGTGTTGGTGCATTTGTTGGTCTTGGAAAGATCCTTTTCTCTTGGACTGGGCTGCCTGCAGGCAGGGACGGGCTCATGCACACAGGTGTGCAAAAAGAGATGCAGAGGAAGGAGCAGCCTGTTTGTGCGTGGCTGGGGAAAGACGCGAGTGACCCGTTTCTCATCAATAATTCCGCGATTTCCACCTTGGTGTGCCGTTTCACCACAGATTCGGTTTCGGACTTTGGGGGAGCCTGGCTGCAGGGCAGGAGGCAGCCTGGGCCTGGAGCACCCTTTTTTGCCTCATTGTTGAGTTTGGGGTGTATTAAGGAGATCAAATAAACCTTTGAAAATGTTTTCTAGAAGTAAAACTTGTATCTCTGGATGTTTCATCTGGGAACATAACAAAATTTTACCACTTATTCCCTGGTGGGAGTGACTTCTCTGAGACCTTGGAAGTGATTGGCAGGGCAAGATCATTGCTCCCCATCCTCTTGGGTCCATGGTTGGTGCTCTGACAACCACACTATCCTTTTTTGTAAACCTGGAATTAAATTTGCTGGGGAAAAATAGAATGTTCTGGTAATTTTATTGAAACAGAAGTATCATTTTGGGGTTCTTTCTCCTCTCTCAGTCTCATAGTAATGTATACTGTACAAGTGCCTCCTCTTTAAATAAAGAGAATAAAGCACGTGCATGAAAAGATGTAGTGCTTTACAATCTGAGCTTCATTAATTTTCACTGAAGTGGATACTCATGCACATTTAGATGTGGATTTTGAACTGGACTCTTTATGTCTGATATGTACCCTTGTGTGACAACAGGAGAAGAAAAAGGTGCTCCTGGGAGCAGAGGGGGCGAATTAATCCTCCTCCAGTAAAGCTGGAAATGGAATGTATTGCTGTCAGTTTGACAGAGAAATAAACAAAACCTGGGGGAAATGAATGTGTCTCTGGCACTTTCCAGACCGACCCCAAATCCCAGATCTGTGCTGAATGAGTCCCAAACCATGGCAGCAAAGGCTGTCATTTTTAAAATTCCATGGTAGGTGACATTGTAGGGTCTTAGGTGCTGTAGCTGCCTCTGCCTTTTTGTTTTTTAATTATTTGTCTTACTTAAAGCTTTTTCCCGTTATAGAACTTGTTTTCTTAATTGCAGCAGAACTTTAAATTTTCTGTGTGGTGCCAGTAGTGCTAATGTAATGCTTCTTCCTAATTTGTTTCTCCAAGGTGTGAGATGATAAGCCTTTGAGTGGATGAGAGGGATAAAGTTAGCTCCATTTGTGCCTGATCTATCAAACGGTCAATCTAGGTGGCTAACCCTGCTTTTCTCCCACATTTAGCTATTTAAAAATGCCTCATGTGATGTGTGCAACTTCTAAAATTTGGCTTTTAGGAATATTTTGCTCATACATAATTTACCTCTGCAGACTGCTTTGAATTCCTGGGGAGGGAGGAACGCAACCATGAGTCTGAAGTGAAGAAATGTTCAATCAAAACTCTTGTCTCCTTTTTGTGACTTTTTAAAAGCATTTCAGAAAATGAGACTATTGCAGGGTTTTTAAGCCCTTTTAGTGCTGCTCTCATGTTTTGCAGTCTCTGGATTGCATCTGAGGGCTGGTGGCTGTTGCTGCAGTTTGGCTGAGCTGTCTGCAAACCTCCCCCTCCAGTTCCTCTATTTACCCCTGATGCTTTCTTTTCCTGGGGAAGGAAGGCATTGGAGCATTGCATCAGTTGATGTCCAGGCCTTTCTCTGAGGCAGCAAGCTGAGCTTTACAACAGGAAAGTTGTGAGGAGGCTGTGGGACTGGTCTTGGAAGAGCCTGTGAGCTTTTTAGGCGCTCAAAAGTGAGAAGACTTTGCTTCAGACCTGTCACATGGGTTTGCAGGAGTCCCTGTACTCAGCAGAGGGAAATACAGTTGATTCGGGATGCAGCTGCTCAGCAAAGTGCAGATTTTTGGTTATCCTGGTGGTAGCCTTGTCCTCACTCTTGGGACAACCGAGCCATGGCAATGCGACCTTCAGGCTCACAGCTCTCTTCTTTCTCCAAGTCTTTATGTTTTGGGTTTTTTTGTTCGTTTTTTCCCCTCTGTTCGGCAACTGAAACAGTGGGATTTATATGGCCACTTTAGTTCCTGAGAGTAATCAATGGGTTAAGAATGCTAATTCCCCTGTATATTCGCAGGCTGAGAAATTCAGTTGTCCTTGGGTTTTTGTGGCCAGAGTATCCAGTTACAGCCCGGCGGCAGCCATTGGGCAGCTCTTGGGTGCACAAAAGTTTGAACTCATAATCCTTTGCTTTCACATGCAGCCACAGCTTATCAGGCACTTTTAGCTTTATAGGACAGTTTCTGTTAAAGCACATTCTTACACCTGGGGTAAGGCATTTTTCCAAATTCCTGTTGCAGTTGTGCTGGAAAACACTCACCTGCTTGGCTCCTAAAAAGTGAGTTTTTGTGGTGGGCAATAGGCACTGGTGCTGGCACACCTGAAACCGTCCCCTGCTGTGAAATTCCTTTTTATGTAAGGAGCCCGGGATGCAGATAAAGCTGAGCACAACCTGAAGCAGGGTGGTGCTTTTGATGCGTGGGCTGCCTTGCTGGGATGCTGGCTCTGGCTGCTGCCAGGTGTGGTGTGGAATTGAGCGTCCAGGTCTGGTGAGAATCCTGGAGCCACAGCATCACCATCTCTGTGTGGAACCTCAGGTGGGGATGCTGCCATGGGGTGTGTCCTGCCACTGAGCTGTCTCATCCATGCTCCTGGGCTTGCTTTGAAATATTTTGAAGACAAATGTTTAAAAAAAATCCCAAACCAAAACACAAAACCAAACTTCCATCCCCAAAAAAGCAAGCTTTAGAAAAAGCCCCCAAATACCCCAACAATCCCAGACTCATGGAGATGAATGTTTTGATCTGATTGCTGTTGTTTTACTGGCATAGTCTCCTCCTCAGGCTTCTGGATCATTTTTATAAAGTGAAAGCATGAAGCTGGGTCCTGTGGAAGGGCTCAGTTACAGCAAGAAATTCCCATGTAGGTTTTAATCACCTTTTACAGTGTCTAGAACAACACAGTGACCCTCCAGCCCCAATTTCCAGGCTTTTTTAGGCATGTGATAAAGACTAATAATGCCTGATGGAGCCTTCTGATGAGCACGCTTGCTGTCACTGGGCATTTCCTCTTGTGGGTACAACTTGGTGGCACAAAGCTCATTCAGCCTGAATTTTGATGGATGCAAAAAAGAAGAAAAGGAAAGGGAGAAAAACCTCCACCCACTGAATGTGCTGTCCTCAGGGCTGCTGTCTCCTGATGCCCTGACACTCTGCCTGTTCACATTGGCCGGAGATTGGCTGGATGTGCCTATTCCTGGAGGGTATTTTAACATTTATATTGTGCCTTAGATCACTGTGGAAGTCTTTTACAGCTAATTTTTATTGCTGTAGAAAGTTTTCTGTAGATACATAGCTTCTGTTATCATCTAATGGGACAGAGTTAGTGTCGCTAAAAGCAAACATGAGAAACTATTTTTTTTTAAATTGGTAATAGAATTTCCTTTCCCATGCAATCGTGTACAGATCGACTATTTATTACGTAGCAGCTAAAAGAAGCCCTCCAAGGTAACTGTGAGCCTCAGAGGTAAACGAGATGTATCTGGCTGGGTAACTGTTTAGGCTCCTTCTCAATGAATCCCTGGTGAAAGCAGAAACCCTGAGTGAGGGACGTGCCCTTCTCCTGCACCCAAGAGTTGCCCTGTTGACGTCCCCGATGCATTTTGTACATGGAAATGATTTCGAACGAGCTAACGTGCACAGCTTTGAAGTGTGGTACAGCAAAATAAAGTTGGCTAAAAATAGGTCTGAATATGAAAGACAGGCAAAAACTGGGAGCGGGGGGAGCTGAGAGTCGTTTTACAGGCATTGTTGATAGAATTTCAGGGTCCCGAGCAGGGAAGATGAATGTCTTTCTGTTAAAGTAACAGCTGCTCTCTGTCCATCGGGATCCAGTGTTTGCCGATCCAACTCATAATAATTAAACAAAAGAGTTATTTCATAGCAGCCTTGGTGGGGGATTTATGTCGGAATTTTATCTTTCTCGATTTAGACTTTTCTTGATCTAATTAAGAAAAATATGAAGTTAGCCTCTCACCTGGACAGGGGCTCGCCCCTCATCAGATCCATTACAACTGGGGGGAAGACGTCTGGTGACTGGGCCATTCAGAGTAATATTAATTAAACAAACAAGAAAAAAATCATTAAGTTTCTCTAATGCACTTGTTCTTTGTGAGCTTTTCAGAGTTTTTGTGTCCTGAATGGGTGATTCAGGTGTTAGTACCTCCCTAGTATGGCCATGTAATGCAACATGCAGATTTCTTTTCTTTCCTTTTACTTTTTAGCGGTTTTCCACCACCTCCCCATCTTGAGAGCTAGCAGGTCTCTTGTCTCAGAGAAGAGACCCAAAGAAGTCTCAGATGCAAAGTGTAGCAGCATTTTGGGAATGGATCTGCATTTTGGGAATGGATTTACTTTGTGGGACTTTATTCTGGCGCAGTTAACTCTGCAAATCCCTTTGCTGTGGGTCAGTCTTAGGGGCAGAGAGGTCAAGAGCACAGCAAAGCTTCCTCACCCGGTACCTTCTCATGTATTCAGCCACAACTTTTAACACAATTTGGGGTTGCATCCTCCTCTTTGCAGAACTCTCCCACCATGTTCTGTCACCTCCCCCTGCCCCTGTGGAGGGTTTCCAGAAGATTGCACTTGGAAATGGCTGGTTTGTCACTTCTTTTCATGGCAGTGGCACAGGTTTTTTAAAAACACGTTGAAACTACCATTCCTTGAAGATCACAGGCTAGAATTTATCCGGTGCTGAAGTACCACAAGCAGCCACCTCAAGTCCAGGGCTCCCATCAAAGGATCCTTTCCCAGGTCTTAATGGAATCCATGCCTCCGTGTAGCTGCCTTTTGAACCCTGTCTGTTAATTTAATACCATTTACCCTTCTCCAAAGGAGAGTAGGCCCAGTTGGATGGTAAGGTTAAAACCCGAGCTGTGCTATGTTTATATTAATAATTTCCACTGGTGAAATATGGATCTGAGACTTTGCTCATTCATTTAAACCCCATAGTTAATAGGCAATAGTGGAAATGTACCATGTACATGATTATTGCAGTGACCTGATTTCACATGCACTTCTGATCTGACTTCTGGAAAAAAAAAATAGAAAAAGAAAAAAAGCAAGAATTATATATAAAATTGATTTTGGGAGCCCTGTGAAGGGGAAAGAAACCACTTATTTCAACCCCCAAATTCCTCTGAGCTGTAGAAACATTGTCAAAGTAATTGTAGCCTTTTCCATTTTTTTTCTGTGTAGATTTCTTTCTGTGTAGTCTCAGAAAAAACTGTGCTCTGTTGATGGATGTCACTGGTTTTTTACTTGTGACAAATATCTCCCAAGGTATTGTCTGAGTGATGTAAAATTGGTTCATGTGTAAAATTCTAGCTTTTCATGAATACTTTATCATGAATATGTGCATGCCAGGTTCTTCTGGATTAAGGTGTTATACCTTTAGTGGTTTGCTGTGGGATATCATCTTAATCATTTTTGCTGTAATTTAACCATCTTAATTAAAACGGCATTGAATTGTGGAAAGTAATTTGGGTCTGGAGAGCAGTGGGTTTTGTATTTGTATTTTTTTTTTTTTGTCTTGTTATATGATGGTAATGGTCTTGGCAAGGTTCTGCTAAAAATTAATGCAGTGTTTAAAAACTCATGTTGCCAAGTTAGTCCAGTATTTCTCCAGCTAATTGTGGCCTTGAAGAGTATAATATAAAAGGTCATCTTTGTTAGTGAACTGCAGGCTTCTCCTGCGAGACAGAAATCCATGTCCTTATCAAGGATGAAATCTTGGCTCCTTGGTTACACAATTGAGCTTTGCTATAATTTGGACATCATTAGGCTCTTTATTAAAGCAGAGGAACACTCTAATCAATCTTGGTGCTTTGCTTTCTTAAATGTACTTCTGTATCCGAATTCGCGTTACGTATGGCTTCCCTTTCTTTTCCTGCTCTGTCAACGCCACGAAGGAGAAGGGCCTGAAAAATGCCATGGGATGAAAAGTTGCTGGTTTTCCTCTTTTTGGGGTGTTCTTTCCCAGAAGGCTCCTGTTTGTGGCAAGGGTTATGAGAGCTGGGATGTTCAACCTCCTCATCTTGTGTTGAGAAGTAGGAGGAGACATTCTGGAAAGAGCAACCACTCAGTTTGATTTGTGCTCTTAAACAATAAAAAAACCCCATAAAACTCCACAAAACCAAAATTTATTAGTGGTTGGCATTACTTTTTCTTTAAATCCAAACAAAAGGGGTTTAATTGTTTTTTCGGTTGGAAAAAAAAGCCTCCTACCCAAGCCAGATTTCTGTTTCTGTGGCACATGGTCACGGGGCAGAATTGTGGGGGAAAGAAAGAGGTTTGTATTGTGCTATTATCCCTTTTTTTTGTGTTCTGGGATTTGTTTTCATTGGGATGTTGGCACTCCCAGGAACGTATTTTTGTGGCTCTGACTTGTGCATTGTAGAACATCGCCAACGCTTGCCATTTCTTTGTTTGATTGCTGTTTCTTTAACCAGCAGATATTTTTCTAGTTGGATAGATAAATGGATCTTTCCCAGTTACTGGCAGTTAGATCTGACTTTGCACAGCTATAAAAGCTAGATCTGTGCTTCAGCAGTGCTTCTTTCTCAAGGCTTTGGAGACTGAAATTTGGTGGCTTCCATCACCTCTCTTTGGATGGATGATGTGACAAACACTGCCTAGCTTTGCAGACAGTCACTGTATGTGCTGTGGCTCTGCTCAGATAACACATTATGCCTTTAAAAACAAGTAAAAACTGGAAAACGGACTGGGCTGTGCTTGCAGATGGAGAAAGCTCTATCCAGGGACTTTGGTATCTAGCAACTTCTTTTCAGGAGTCCTGTTTTTCCCTGAATCTGCTTACAAGGGTTCCCAGCCTCACACTGGTACCACCATCAGCAGCTGCTCCCTGTATGTTGCACGCTGAGGAGCTGAGTGGCATCAGAAATGGGTTCTGCACCTCATTTACAACCCCCTGGTTGGTACTTCCCCATTTCCTGCCTAATGGATACATGTGCTTTTCAGGAGCTCTCCCCTGGATTCCCTGGTTCGCGCAAAAATTTGCTCTGAGTAATTAGGAGAACTGAATGTTTCTGCTCTGGAGAGCTGAGCTTCCTCGGGCTGCGAGTTTTTAATGAAAACTTTAGGTTATGAATGTGTCATCATCTCATTACTGTTCCTTACTGCGTGGCATCCTGTTGGTCTGAGGTACTTTAACTGTCTCCAGCCTAAATGGAGTGCTGCTTTCGGTATTTATAAACTTTACAACTGTTAAACCAAGCCAAGCCTCCAGTTTCAGCCATGGCAGCGGGGTTGAAGACAAGGAGTTGTCTCTAAGGAACACAGTCTATTATAGGTTGGGTATAAATCAACCTCTGACTTGTGGGTGTTGGGAGGAAAATTTCCTTGGGGACGAGTAACCCAGAATCCGCCTCCCATAAATCTGCTTGGATCTTCTCCCGAAGCGTGTGGAGGTACTGGAGAGCTGATTATGGATGTAGACCGTGGATCTGAGAGTGTGAAATACTGCTGCTCGTCCCCTTCCATCACCACGCTGGACAGACAGGTCCGAGGAGCAGATTGTTTTCAATGTGGTAGAAGTGACGAGTTCATTGTTCTCTTCCCTCCCTCCCAGTAAAACCTGCAGACTTGGCTTTAGATATTGGGAACTGAAAGCAGACAGCAACAAATATAACCAGGATGGTTTTATTTTCTGGGGGTTCAGGTGCAAGAATGATTGTGTTTTCATGCTTTTCTACATTTCTTTTCCCATTCCTTGAGGGCTGGAAAGCATTTTTCTTTAAATGAAGTGTGATGTTTTACATTTTCTAAATGTCCTTGAAGGATGTAGCAGCAAAAATCCAGCTCCTCATGGGGTAGTGAGAAATCCTGGGAAGGCAGAACAGGGCAGGAACCGATGCCACCATATCTGCAGGGACAGGTTGGGTCTTGTCAGCTGGCCAGAGGCAGTGCTTGTCGTTGCTTGCTTTCTTCAAACAAAGAGTGGTTTTGTTGTTTTATGGTACCACCCCATTGCCAGCAGTTCTCTTGGTGCTGCAGGTTAAGGTACCACTGGAAGGATGGGTTAGGTGAGAGTTCTGCACCTGTGGGGACTTTCCATGTGGAGCAGAATGTGGTTGACGTCCCTGAGCATTTTGAAATGGAGGAAATTTTCCTGGGAATGGCAAACCATTCCTACTGCAGCTCTAAAATGCTGTTTCTCCTCTATGCCAGAGAACCACCAGCGATTAGGGCAGCTTTGTTCACTTCCCTTCCCTGGTGGGTTCATTGACCTCCTGATCCAGTAGGCTGCAGGATCAGGCAGCTTCTGTAAGGTGCTGGCCTTGTCCCTACCTCGTGTTGGTCACCTCCTTTCACACCTGTGTCCATCCTGGTTTGCTCAGTGCTCAGATGTGGAGTTTACAGGAGGTTTCTCCTAATGGAGACATGGCCAGTAGCAAGTGATACATGAGCTTGGTTTGTGAGTTTTTATTAACCTTTTGCTTTTATCACATCTCGTGCAACTTGCCTACTTCTCTCATTATTTGGGCTGTTTTGCTTTTTGTTTGTGTCCTCTCCACCTTTCTTTCCCTTTACAAGAAGTTGTCTGTTCCAGCTCCAGTAATTGTTCCCTCACTTACCAGAACAAAAGCAGCTGAGCCTGGCGGATTTTTTTGTTTGTGTGTGTGCAGGGATTTTGCCAGGGTATTTTTATGGACACTGCTGCTGAGCTCATCAGCAGTGCTGGGCAGGAGAGCCAGACTCTGGTATAGATTAGATATCTTTACAGATTTTTATCTCCAGTTTGAAGGGAAGGGTGGCCTGAAGTCAATCTTCATAGTTCAGCAGAGGAGAGGAGTGATGGGGGCTGTGGGCCGAGACCCTCTGGCAGCATCTCCAGCACTGGAGAGGTCATCCTGCTGTGATGGTCCTGTCGATCCTTCTGTGTTTGCAGTGAACTCTTCCCTTCCCCTTCCCAAGTGCTCATTGCTCCTCACAGCTGGAGGAGCCTGCCTGGAACTGGAACACCCTGTACCTGCTCATTTCCCACTGCTTGTTCTCGATCCTCTCCATTGGCCAGAGCAGCTGTGGCTGCCCCATCCCTGGAAGTGTTCAGGGCCAGGTTGGACGGGGCTTGGAGCAACCTGGGAGAGTGGAAGGTGTCCTTGCCCATGGCAGGGCATTGGAATGAGATGACCTGTAAGGCTCCTTCCAACCCAAACCATTTGAGGAAGGATCCTCTGACTCACATGTTGGCGTTCTGGTGACAATTTGCAGTTCGTCTGTTCTCCTTAAAACCATGCCTGATGAAAACTTTTTATTTCTCTGTCTCCTAAGTAGATGTTTGGGGATAGATGCTTGCAATGCTTTATGCTTCTTGCTTTTCCTGCTCCTTGTCTGCCAAGAGCCCTGGAGAGGAGCTGAATCAAACCCTGCGGCTGGAGCATCCCCTGTCCTGGGCTCATCTCCTGTTCCCAGCAGGACCACACTGGCCACATTTTTTGCAGTGCCCGCTGTGATTCAATCCATTTTGGCTGCAATTTAAAATTGTTGCAGGGTCCTCTTGTGTGACACTCCTCCCTCTCCCATCCTCTGGGTATCTGGGACAGGGTTATCTGCTACAGCTCTGTTGTCTGGTGGAGGATGAGCTGTCAGGAGTTACATCCCAGACAGGCAGCAGGTAGCTGGACTGAATTAAACTGGGAATGCCCTACTAAACTCCTTCTCCCTCCCCTCGTGTCTTTGGAAATGTCTTTTATCTGGACTGTAAATTAAATTATCGTTGTTGATGTGGCTTCAAAGAAGCAGCAAGAATGAGTTGATGGGAGCTCCTGAGAGAGGTCTTCCATGAAAGCTCCTCTTAGTAAAATGCTCTGGCATCTTTTTTCCTTTCTTCCCTAATTTTTTCAAAGTTAGAATGGAAATAATAATTCCATGTTTTCAACTTTCACGATACATTTATAGAGAAATAAAAGTCCTATAAATGTCTTAAGTATTATCTCTTCTTGCAGGCTTTGTCGTAAAAATATTTATTGAGGTTTCACTGGCTTAAAGTGTTATGGTCAGCACCGTGAACGTAATGGTTTTGTTTAGGTGTTTCTTCTTCAATGGCTCTTAAAAAAAAGGCCTCAAAACCAAAACAAAGTAAAAAAACCCCTTCAAAATTGGAATTACTTGTTGACCTGGCTTTCTGATATTTATTTACCACAGATGAACCTGAAAAGGAAAAGCAGCAGTTCCCTTCTGTTGTCAAAGCTGATCTAATGCCAGAAAATAAGTGTTTAAAATAATACTACAGTTTAATGGCACACAAAGTTTATTTAAAAAGATAAGGTATAAAAGGAATAGTTTTGTGGAGGATGTTTTTCTTTGTTTTGTTGTTTGTTGGGGTTTTTTGGGGGGGGGAGGAAGTGTTGTTTTTTGTTTGTGTTTTTGTTGCGTTGGTTTTGTTTGGGTCATCACAGTTTTGGAGCTTTAGAGGGTCCAGTTCCCAGGGAAGAGAAGGAAGGGGAGCATGGGCCGTTGACACGATTTAGAGAGGAAGGAGTGGAGCAACGGGAAGATTTGCAGGAAGAGAGACAAGGCGGCCTGTCAGTGCTCCCATTATTTTCTGTTTGTCCTCTTCTGCCTCCGGATCTTGAGATCACGTGACTTAACGTTGATGGATGGAGCACTTAACATTGAGGGATGGAGCACTTCTCCTGTGAGGAAAGCTGAGAGAACTGGGATTGTTCAGCCTGGAAAAGAGAAGGGACCTGTGTGACCTTCTGGTACCTCAAGGGGCTGCAGGAGAGCTGGAGAGGGACTTTTGGGGGAGGGCAGGGAAGGATAGAACAAGGGATAATGGCTTCAAACTGAAAGAGAGGAGATTTAGCTTAGACATTAGGAACAAATTCTTTACTGTGAGGGTGGTGAGGCCCTGGCACAGGTTACCCAGAGAAGCTGTGGATTCTCCATCACTGGAAGCATTCAAGGGCAGGCTGGATGTGATTTAGAGCAACCCGGTTTAGAGGAAGGGTCCCTGCCCATGGCAGGGAGGCTGGAACTACATGATTTTTAAGGGCCCTTCCAACCCAAACTGTTCTATGATTCAATTATTTTATGGCATCTGCATCTCCTGCATGTCTGATGATCCCTCTGCTAAACCCTTCCTGTTGAAATTCTGGCTTTCATCCCTCAGGGCTGGACAGGGGACACTCAGGCACGCAAGGGTGAAGGAAGATGGTGGCACACACTGGGGTGGGGGCATGCCTAGGGGCTGGCCTGCAAAGGGGGGTCATTGCAGGTTTCTGGGATGTGAATTAGTGATTATGAAATAACAGGGAGGTGTTCCTGAGCATTCTCAGCACTGATGCCCCTTCGAATTTCTCCTGCAGACTTTGATTCTTTTCAGATGTGTAGCTGAGAATATTCATGGGCAGTGGGGCATTTGTGGGTACCAGGGCATACTTGGAAATCCCTGGTGTTCAGGAAATACAGGGAGAAAAAACAGCTTGAAAGTTATGTAAGTGTCTCAGGCTGATATCTTTTTAGGAGATGCAGCTACCTAAATTTTTCTTACTAATTCCTTCTCTGAAAAGACATGAGGCTCAACCCTCTTGTGAGCTGTGGTGGCATTTAGCCAGGCATGAATGCTGGGGCTGACGCAGATCAGGTTTTGGTGCAAGAGATAGATAGACTTTCTGGAAGTGACTGATGAACTAATTCCCCTCATTTGTCAGTAAAAGTACAAACTTTGGAAATCTTGCCCCTGCGTTGGCCAAGAAAAGACAAAACCCAGCCGTGGAGAGTTTCTGTAACAGGGATATTGCTTCAAAACCCAGCAGTGGTTTCTTGCTTCTTGCCTGCCAGAGCACATTGCAACTCCTCCTCCTCAAGTGGTTGCGGTGGCTGACATAAATATTTTTCAAGCAAAAAAATAATCTTTTCTGCAAAACGCGGGGGTCACTGAGTGTATGTGCAAGCCTTCCATCTGTGAGGGGAATAACGTAACCTGTGTCCTTCCAGGCTTCACCTCAGCTGATCTGTACCACATGTCCTTCAAGGTAAGCTGGGTAAGTGGCTCGCAGTCAGAGCAGGGGGAGAGAAATCCCATTTGAGGCTGACCTGATGCCATCTGACATTTCGCTTATTTGAAAAGAGGAGGTTTGAAATGGAAGTGGCGGGGCTGGTTTGGAGTTGCTTTAGACCCTTACAACATATTAATCTTCAGGTTGAATTACAGCCATATAAAATTAGGGGTTTTCCACTCTGTGGCAAGACTTATTATTCTTCCATAGGTCTCCTAAGTTTGGTTGGGTCCTTGACATGTTTGGTGCCTTACTTGGAGCATGTTGGGATGCTGTTGTGTGCCTAAACTCGTGCATCCATTCTGTCAAACCGAAAGCTCCTTAATGAGCCCTCTGCTTTTATGGAGGATGTGGTGCATGTTCCCAACTTGTAAGTGGGGCCAGTAGATTCCTGCTCCCTTTTCAGCCCTCCATCGTGGAGGAGCTGCCAGTTTGCAGTGTGCTTCCAAGAAGAAGGAGTTACCAGTGCATCGTGCCTGTGCTCCAGCAGAGGCAGTCCCTCCCCTGGGAAGCATTCAGCCAGAGCAAATAAAGCACCTCTCCGTACTGTAATATTTTTCTTTTCAATGGGGTCTAGTATTTATAAGCCTGGGTAGGACTTTCCAACTGCTGCTCTGCTTGCTTTTTTTGGTCTTGGTGTAACAGCGTTGGCTTTGAGGCATCGTGATACTTTCTGCTGACTTTGTGCCAGGGTGAGGGTTTCTTGGGCCTGCCATCCAGCTTTCCATGACTGTACAGTTTGGAGCGTGCCATCAGCAGGCAACAGATATGGGCAGTCCCGCCTTGGCGTGGGAGCCACTGCGAGCCCTGCCCTTATTCCAGCTCCTGGAGCTTGGACTGGCAGAACAGGTGCAGCTGCTGCAGAAATGTTTGAGGCAATGCAATGCCTGTCGTTGGGAGCAGAAGTTGCTGAAAGATCGTGTTTTTCTCAGTTTTCATTGGCGCATGTGGTATCTCCAGGAGGAGAGGCAGCAACTTCTCAGTTCATCCCGTTTCCCAAAATCCAGCAGCTGCCTGGTGAGCTGGCTGCTCCTCTGTCCCACCTATATCCCACTTGGTGCAGCAGTGTGCTGGGCTGGGGTTGCATTTCTCACTGTGCTCTCTGCTGGGTGCAGCAAAGAGTGGGAAGAGCCGGAAGAAAGGTTCGATGGTCCCTGTCCCACGAGGATGTGGGGTGGGGAGCTCTGCAGCCACAGGCGAGCTGGGTGCTCTGCTGTTACACTTCCTGCCCACACCCCCTTCCTTCTACAGTTGCGTCTCGTCCAACATTCCTGATTCTCCTTGTCCCAGCACTCATCTCCCTGATACCCTGCTGGGTGCCCTTTAAACCACACTGTAATCCCGACATTGGCTCCGTGTGGTCTACGGGCCACCGGCCAGGCTGTGGGACAGGAGCCACTCTCCAAGGCACCGCTGTGGCCTTACGGATACCTGCACAGCCACCCCACCCCAGATGGACATCAGGATGGGCCAAAGGGGTATGGGGACGTGCAGCTGGTGGGATGCGGAGTGCAGCAGAAAGGTGGAGGAGATCTGGGGATCCTCAGGGGAGTCATCGCAGGGGAGCAAGGGGACTTGCACGCATTTGGAGGGTGCACATGGTGGCTCTCCTGTACCCCTTGTTTCCAGGCACTAATGTGTGTTTTGGAGAGGCAGTCAGGATTTTCTTTCTAAGAAGGAACTGCTCTGAGTAAAAATCCCTATGTGGAAAAGCTGCTGCTGCCCTGGTAGAATCACGTTTGAGAGTGCCATCTAATGTGAAATCACAGCTGAATCAAGATTTGCATCTTTCTTCTTTCTTTTTTTTTTTTTTTAANATTCCTAAAAATCATCCAGACATTTTCTCCTCTTTAAAAGCAGCAGTGCTCAAACCTCTCCAGCTGCCGTTATGAAATGAGTGAGTTATTCTAGCTAAATTGAGTAGATTGGACTGGAAACACTTCTGGAAATACTGTACAGGTTGTGGACCAGCTGTTGGCAAAACCAGCCAGGGTTTCATACACAGTGAGTCCCAAAAAAAGAAACAGTATTTTGCCATAGTGATTTTCCCCCCTAATTATTCTGCTACAAGCACAATCCTGCACTTTTTAATTAAAATTTGAGCTGTGTCAGCACTGGGAGGGGGCTGTAAGTCTGCAGCATGAAAGGGCAGTGGTTTATTCATGGTGGCTGGTTCCTGTGCCTCCATCAGGCGTTTGGTGACCTGAGACAACGGCATGTGTGAGGGGACAGAGTGGAGGGAGCTCCTTTTCCTCTGATAGCAGAGTTTTCCTTGCTTTTCCACCCCTGTGATGGGGTGACTCTTCCTCTGCTGCACTCAACTGGTGGCCCAGCAGCAGAGGGAGTAGAGGAAAAGTTTTCAGTAATTGAGATAACTCGGCAGAACATCCAGCGGGGAGCAGGAGGGGTCCACTGGGGACAGGTACACCCGCGCTGATCCTAATCCAGCCTGGCACTTGTGAACGTCTCTGTTTCCCCTAGTGGGCTCTCCTCATCTGCCTCAGCCTAATGCTTTCAGGCCCAGTCCAGTTTCTCAGAGATTTTCTGCCCTCCCAGGAGTATATCTGAACCCTTTATCTGAGGGCTGTGGCTGTGCATTGAGGGCTCACCATCCTCTTTCCCTGCTTGAGCACTGGGGCAGGGGTGGTGGACTAGATGAGCACAGGACAGCCACAGAGGCTTCTGAGTTACTCTTCTCTTGTCAGAAATCCTCCCAGCAGCATCTCCCATCTTTGGCCAGGAAGAATATCATCAAGCAAAATGGAGAGAGCCAAATTCTTGTTTGTGAGGCACATGTCCTTTTTGACTCCTTAAATATTTCCCCTTCCCAGGCTGAGTCTCCTCTTAATCCATCAGGTTTTCAATCAGGCACACACAGATAGGAATTTTGTTCTTGTTTTCTTGCTGTACTTGCTTGTTGTCTGCAGTCAGGTACCCAGCCAGGTCAGCTGGAGACAGCTGTTCTGTGCAGGAGCAGCAAAGTCCAGACACAGCCTTGCCACCTCTGGCTGGGGTGAGCTACTGAAGGAACTCAGCCTCAATGCCGTGCTCTCAGGGAAGTTTAGCTGTTTAGACAGGGCCACAAAGATGATTAAAGGGATGGAACACCTCTTTTATGAGGAAATTCTGAGAGAGCTGGGATTGTTCAGCCTGGAGAAGGCTCCGGTATGACCTTCAATATCTGCAGGTGGCCTACAAGAAATCTGGAGAGGTTCTTTTTACAAGGACATGTAGTGATAGGAGAAGGGGGAATAGTTTCAAAATGAGCGTAGGTTTAGATTGGATATTGAGAAGAAATTCTTCGCTGTGAGGGTGATGAGGCACTGGAACAGGTTGTCCAGAGAAGGCCAAGTTGTGTGGGGCTTTGAGCAGCCTGGTCTAGTGGAAGGGCATGGCAGGGGGACTGGAAATAGATGATCTTTAAAGTGCCTTCCAACCCAAACCATTCTAGGATTTCTATGATATTTGAACATAAGGGAGACCTTTACCCCATTCTCCTAAAGGAAAAATCTCAAAATGCTTTAAAGTGTTGTGTTCAAGAGTCTGTAACTTTCTCCAGCCAGTTGACCAAGAGGATGTCAGAACTGGGGAAATGCTGCTGGTTACATCCCACCTGCTGCTGAGTTACTAAAGAAGTTTTGACTCCTTAGAACCACTTTGAAATAGTCTTTGCGGGTTGAGGCATTCCTGTCTGCACTGAACATAGCATTTAAAACCAAAAGAGAAGGTGGATGCTAGCCCCTCTGTCGCTCCACAGAAAACCTTGGAAAGGCTACAGCTCCTTGCAGTCTCGGCCAAAGACTTGCTTCCATTTTGATGCACTTTAGCACAAGCAGGATGCTGGGAGTGTTGGCAGCTTGTTTCTTGTTGCAGAGTGGCAGCTGTACAGTGCAGACTCCCACAGCTGACTCTGCAGCATCAAACTAAGGTCTTGGAGTGTTTCTTGTGGTCCAACAGCACGTGGCTTTAAACTAGGCTGTATTCTGATTTTGGGGAAGATGATGGGGAGCTGTGACAGCATCCAAGGAGGCGTGTTGTGGTGGGAAGGCAAGAAACTGCATCCTCCTTCCTGTGCTGTGAACTTTGCTGCAGATGAGACACACGCAGTGTTGGTGGTGACATGGTTAGGTGACCTCCTGGGACCTCGCTTCACTGGGGGTGAGAACCCCCCTGTTTTGCCTTTCTGATGATTTCAGAGTGGCAGAACTACCATGCAATTGTTACCTTGTGGTAAAAATATAATTTCGGGGAAATTTTACTCTTTATCTGCTTTATCTTAATTCATTTTGCGGTTTGATTGAAAACACCCCATTTCATCCTGCTGTGCATGGGGTCAGAGACCCTGCACGCCTTGTCTGGAACCCAAAAGCACTCAGCAAACTCCCAGGAGAGCTTTGCTTGGGTGTACTTGGGATTGTGGTATGCTGATACACTGCTTCAAAACGCCATGTGCACCGTGGCTGGGGATTTTTGCTGGGGACTCCACGTGCTTTGGAAAGCACTGCTCTGCTCTAGGCAGGAAAACAAGGATCTGAGGGGGCTCAAATTGCTGTGATCGACCTCGGAAATCCTCTGCCTGCCTGTGTTGAGTGAGAGCCTTGCTCTTGGCGTCGCCAGGGAGGGATTTCACCCTTTGGAAATGTTTCAGAAGCACGCAATGCTGTCCCTCCCAGCGTGCCGACTGCACTGGGCTGCATTTTCCCCCTGCCCCCTCTCCAGGGGAATTTTTATACCTGCTAAAATTTTCCCTCGTGTTTTTCAAATCTGCGTTATCAGCACAAATTGCTTTCTCTTCTCTCTCTCAGCGTAAAAACCCGTTTTGGGTGGCAGGTCTGCTTTCCAAGGAGTTATTTAAGCACAGTAGGTCATCAATGTATCGCACATATTACGGCCATGCCTTGGCATTTGTTTGGCGTTTGTAATCCAACACCCAGCTGCTTCGGCCTCAGACTCCAGGCAGCTATTTAGTGCTTCAGCTTGTGCTGAGGAATGCATTGTGGTGCTGTTTACTTCATTACGTGCAAGGCTCAGATGAAGTACAGTGAGCTTCAGTTAAAAAAAAACAACAAGCCAACACAACAACCAAAGCTGAAAACCGAGGGTAGAAAATAGACTTAATACAGATGTTAAGTCAGGGTAGAGGGACCCAACAGAGAAAATTTGGGTTACATTCTGCAGTCATTGCAAGCATTCTTGCTGATGAAAGCAGAGATTACTTACAGTGCGATAGGGAACTGGACCAAAAAAAAAAATCCATCTACTCCTCTGCTGCAGCTGTTCTGTTGCTTCTCCATCTCTGGCTGAGCAAAAAGCACTGGAAAACCCCACCCCAGGCAGTAAATGGGGCTTTCCTCTGGGAATTCTCAGGTTTTGCTGGTCCTGATCTAGGTTAACGTTTCAGCTGCAGACTTTGGATGGTTTCACCCAGCATTTCCACCTCTCCAAACTCTCTAGTTTTCACCAAATTGCTATGGGGTGAGTTGCCCGGTGCCTGAATTTGTATCTAGTGAAAGTGTGTGAAGCCAGGGCGAGCTGAATTCATTACGTTTAGCTGGATAATTAGGATGCTGCTGGTTACGTAAGGGGTGGTAGTAAGCAAAGCTTTTGATCAGCTGATGAGGATTTTGCACGTATTCCTGCTGAGGCTCTCTAAGTCTCCCCGGGGGTGAGGAGCAGTGGTGGCTCTTAAGCGGATCTAGGGTACGGAAATCTTGCTGCTCTGGGAGGAGGGGGAGAGGGCAGAGTTCTTCCTGCTCTTTAGCAGGTGAAGACTGTCACAATGGTGTTTTCTTGGTCGCAGAGTAGCAGACAAATATGTTCTCTGTGAAACGGGGAGTGATTAATGGGGGGTTATTCCCGTCCCCCTGCTGCAACAGCTGGTGTTGGAGGAGGGATCAGAGGATACAGAAAAATTCAGAAAGCTGAGCCCCTGTCCCTGATTGTCACTCTCATGGATGAATTTGGTGGGGTCCAGGTGGTTAGCTGGACTCCCAATTTAGGCTGACTGCAGCAGGGATACATACTGGGTGTTGCCACATAAAGAAGTGAAAAAAAAGTGCTTTGCTGGGCTGGAGGATCAGCAAATATGTACGTAAGCTCTTGGAAGAGCCACTGCACTGCACTGACACCTCCAAATGCTCCAGCTGACAGGGCAGGATGCTCAGTCATGAAGCTTTGCTAGTCCAAAGAGGTAGCACAGGATTGGGTCACTTCATGGTTTTACTGGAAGAGAGTAATAACCTTCTCCTCATGGTTTATAAAGCCTGGGCCCATTGAACTCAGATTTCTTTAAAAAATAATGGATGGCCTCTAAAGAATAAAAGGGGGATTAGGATACAAATCTTAGGACAGCTTGGCTGTGTGAACAGTGCACAGTAGGTTGGTGGGTTCTTTAGATATTGGGGCTGGAGAACAGTAATTCAGGTTTTAGGCTTGGGCTGGTTTTGTTTTTTTTCCTCTAGTTTGATTTATCCATTTGCCACTGGGCTATCTAAAGATGAGATCATCTCCAACCCAAACTATCCTGTGACTGTTTTTTAGCTTCTCAGTGTTTTTGTGGTCAAGAAACAAGTGACATTCCCTGTGATGGTACAAGAATACATCCAGGTAGGCCTGGAGTTCTGGATGGGCACAGTTATCCACCAGAGCAGGTTTTAAATGCATTTGGGTTTATATGAGCAAAATGTCCCTTGGCATATGCAGCTGCCTCTGCCTTGGCATTTATTTTTTGGGTTCAGACATCAGCTTTAAGGCTCAGGTGTCACGCATTTCTGAGGGATGCCATTATATCCAGTAAGCAAACTATGCTGGGCTCTGGGAAGGATTTAATGAGTAAAGGTTGGACCAGTGACCTTTTCCACGTGTATTGTTTTGGACGTGATCCTGCTATAGAGCCTGGTGTCTGAATGCCCTGCATTTGTGGCCGCAGTCAGGGCTTTATCAGTTGAACTCAGCATTGCTTATCAAATCCTCAGGCAGAAGTTCAGTCTCACTGGCAAAAGGCAAAAATATTTTTTCTTTTTTTCCCTTTTAAATTTTTTTCCTTTCCCCCCCCCTTTTCCTTACCCCATCTCTTCTTTTTCCCCTTCCCCTTCCTCCCCCTTTTTCTTTTCTTCATAGGCATCATCCTTTAGAAACTATCTCTGCACTGTGTTCCTGTGTTGAAAAGAGAGGAGAGAAAAAAAAGAAATCTAAGCCTATTTATAACAAGGCAAATAAGAAGAACCAGTATTTCATTGAGAAGGGACTAAGACATCCCTTAATTCCAATAAGCTCTTTGTCCTTTACAGTGGCAGTAAAGAAAGATTTTCCTGCCTCAAAGCTGATGCTTCCAGAAGGGTTTCCTTCTGTCTTTAGATTCGGAGAGGTGTTGGATCCTGCAAACGTCTCGAGCTGTGAAATTGTTATTATCCAGCTATTTCTGTAGCGGAGGGCAGGTAGAAGTAGCTGTGTGGATTTTCTTTGCCTGTTTTCCCTGTCAGGGTATGTTCAGTATCTTACACTCTGCAGTGGCTTTCATTAAGGTGGTTTCCAAGCAATAGCACTTCAGTGGTTTTGTTTTCTTTCTTTCTCTCCCTACTTTTCTGTCGGCACATCTCAGGTTTGAGATGAGTTGAAGAAAGCTAGACACATATTCCGTGTTTTCTCACCTAACCTGCCAATCTTTCCCTGCAACCTGAGACCAACTCCTACCTGTGCCCCATTTTTCCAAACTCCCAAACCTTTGCGGTACCAGGCTTAAAAAAAACCCCTTCTAGCTGATGCTTTCTTACATGTTATGGGATAGTCTAAAAATAGTGCTCTGCCCTTTTTAACAGAACCATGTATTATTAAAGAAGGAATGAATAGGCGATGGAACCAGAATAAAATCTCCCTTCTTCTCCCTGAAGAGAAGCTTTAAAAACCTCTAAGTGAAAATATTTGACCCTTTTGAAAACTGGAGCTTCTCCTTGGGGTCTGCAGTGTAAACTTTGAATTTCTGGGCTTGTGGCGAGGTGCTTGTTTACCTTTGCAGATTTAGTGCCCAGGTGATGGGTGCATTTTTCTGGTTTCATGGATTTTTTCCCACCAAGAGGAGCAGCAGCAAGGATGGAGCTGGAACAACCCTCACTTTCCTACCTCTGTGCCCTTGTGTTCCTGCCAGGTGCTCGTAGGTGGTTTATATATAGTGATAACGGGGCCAGTTGAATTTATCTCGGGATGCAGCGGTATAAAACACTCCTAAATCGGGCTGGTGGCACCTGGCGCTGTGCAGTCACTCACGGGGGTGCTGCGGTGTAAAACGACACCGCGCTGCTGCCGTGGCATCTTGGATTCGCTGCTGGCTCGGATGGAAGTGAACAAGATGCCCTGTGCTTGTTCTCATCTGAATGACCGGTTGGGACAAATTATTGCAGGGTGTTTCTAAGCAGCAGACTCTTCTCTTTGGCTCAGTTTTCTCTGTGTGGTGCTGGTTGAATAACAGTGTGTGTAATAAGCAATTAATGTCTATACATTTAATTTTAGAGGACACTGTAAATAACAGGTTTTACTTCCCTCCCTCCCCCAACTGTTGCATTGAATTTCATTCTCTTTAATTATACTAACAAATGTGGGGAAAATTATAAATATTTATAGTGGAATGAGTGGCTTTATTCCATGAGTGAGTGAATGTCCCAAGGTTGATTATAATCTTCCATTCAGTCACAAATCAAAAGTATCTATTATACAACTTCAAGAATGAAACTCCAAACTTCTGCCAAAGGCAGAATGAAGCAACTTCAGACATCGTGAATGTTGTTAATACGAACCATGGTGTGACTGGCCAATACATTTCTGTTATCCTTTTTTCTGAGCAGCTAAAAAGTGAATTATATGGCTGTAATTGTGGTGTGACAGTGCATTTTAGATGCTGCCAATAACTAATTTTTGAAAAACAAATGTCAGGCATTGTGCTTTGACATTGACTTTGATTCAGCGCCTCTCTTTTAATTTGTTAAAGGATATTTAGCCAGGCATATGAAATGATGGGAACACAAGTATTTTTCCCACTTTTTTGCATTTATTGTAAAACCTCTCCTTTCAATATTGCATTTATTTCCCAGGTTTCTCTCTAGCAATCTGGATTTCTTCCTGCATCTTTTCCATGCATGCTGGTCCCAGGAGAAGCCATCATCCTGGCAGACCAGGGTGTTACTGGAAATGCTGTATATCCATTCCTCTTGAAGAATATTTATTAGCAGCATAACCCTTTCTACGTCCTCAAAAATTTTTTTACTTAATTTTTTGCCCTTTTTTTTCTTATTTGAGAAGTTCTGTGCCTTTACAGAGATGGGTCTTGCTGCAATAAGAATAGTTTCAAGTGGTGCTGTGGATGAGTGGACAGTGATTTCTTGGTGGAAAATAAGAGCTAAAAGTTTGATATCATTTAAAACTAGTTAGTTTGCATCAGCATGTTCCTGCCTTTGCTTTATGACTCAATGGCCGAGAAGAAAGGAAAAGCACCTCAGCTTTTGCTACTGAGCGTTTGATTGTCACTTTAGTGTTAGTGCTGTGAGCTGCTCTTGGTGGATGAATTCCTCAGCCAGTGTTCTACATCTCTGCTAAACTGCTGGGACTGCTTCTGTGGGCTCTGCTTGTCTATTTACATCAAGCTGCTCCAAAGAGAACCTGCCTGAGCTTTTTACAAGTGAAGGAAAAAATTTATATATATCTATATGTGCGTGTGTATGTCTATATATATACACAGATAAAAATATTAAAAAAGCATTGCAGTTATAACCACTGAGTAATGGTCTGTTTGATTAAAATATTCTCTAAAAAGAAATATAGAGAAGACTTTCAAACCTGCTTTCAGATCTTTATTAGCTGTTCTTCTTTGTATCATCCAACTGCTGTAAGAGAGCCAGGTAGATTTTTAATGGTGTGGATTGTATTTTATAAAGAGCCCAGCATAATAGAGTCCTAACTGAAGCCTGTAATAGAGACAGTGATCATTATTGGCAATAAAAAGTGGCAAATTTGCTAGAGGTGTCTTGTGATTTTATAACTTCAGATGTCTATCTTAACATTGTGCTTAAATAAATGGGTCTCAAATTAGGAATTTTAAGTTAGCCTAGTATCCCACAGGTTTCATGATTTGTTTTGACTTTGAAAAGCTGAAATAAATTCACTTTGGTTTATCACTCCTCTCCTTTTTTATTATTGAAGAGGACAGAAGTGACAGAATTTTCTAAGTGGTCAGATGAAATATTGGCTGTGTAACTTTTTTAATAGGTGCCTTCAACTGCAAATAACAGGTTTGAGTTGAAGCTTGAGTAGAAGATGTCAGGCATAAATTTCCACCCTTTTTGTTGTTCTTTCTTGATTGTTAGTTTTTAAAGTAAGTTGCAGTGATGCACAAATGGTATATACTTGCTGATATCAAGGTTCCTGGCATCGGTTCTGTTGGCCTCTCTTCTCAAGCCACCAACCCTCCTGCCGTCCCTCACTTCTTTGAACATCCCCCAGCCTTTCCTTTTGCCCTCCAACATGTCCTCCATCCCCTGTATCACACAATCTGTTTTTAAACTCCTTTTCCTCATCTTTCAAGTTGCATCCCCTGTCACTCAGGTGATGTGGTGCTTTGTCACAGCACTTGGACCATGCCAGCCTTAATCATTTATCTGGCTCTGCTGTGGGTGTCCACAGCAGCTCTTTCACGTGCTCCTCAAATGGGCCCATGAAGATGCTTCTTCCCTCTAATTGTTCTTGAAGACTCCAAGGATCCTACAGAGGGCTGGTATTCACACACACCAGGAAAAAGGCCCTTTAGATTTACTCAGATAATTCAGAGGATCCTGGAGATAAAATTCCACAGGATGATAAGGGCACTTTCCAAACCCGATGAATTTTAGGTGGTACCTGTGTAAAATCACATTATCTGTGTGTCTCTGGATTTCTGTTCTTGTCTCTATTGCTCTCCCTTTCCATTGTTTCTTCTCAAATGAAATTGCAAATGACAAGGTGGCAGAGCAGAGAGGCGGGAAGGGCAGGAACCCTTCATAGAGTCCTAGAACCATTAAGGCTGGAGAACACCTTCAAGATCATGGAGTCCAGCCATTAACCCAGTACTGCCAGGCCCACCATGTCTGTAAACACCACATCAACCCATTCTTGGTGGTTCCTACCACTGTGAGAGCTTTGTCCTGCTTCAGAGCCTTCAATATTACTTTAATATAGAACTTTTCACTGAGTGACACTGTTTCAGAGCTTTCAATACTACTTTAATACAGAACTTTTCACTGAGTGACACACATAATTTCACAACATAACCTCCCCTGGCACATTCTTAGGGCTACCTTGTGCTTCCTGTGTGGGCAGGCAATTTCACACGTCTTTTATAAGGAGCGCAAAGATACTCAGCAAGAACTTATTTCCTTCCTAAAGTTGGTGCAAGTTACTTATGGGGCATGACTCCTGGTAAGGCTCCTGGTAGCCCAGCTCCATAAGTCAAACAAAATATTGATTGTGAAATGCTTCCCCTGTATTTTAACCTCAAATTTTGTCACACTGGGTCTCAATGGCCACGCTACTGGAGAGAGGACGTGTGCTCACCACAGTGGGAAGACTCGGAGCGCTCTTCTGTGGGCATTTATCGTGTTTAATAAAGGTGATCTTTACTGATTGGTAGCACACACTGTCCCATTCCTCAGTAGTGCCAATTTTGTACTTCCCAGCCCAGGAGACACCCAAGTGTGTGCCGAGGGTGAGAGCCATCGAAGCTAACTGAGAGCCAAGAAGGAGGGGGAGCAAGCAAGGTCCTAATTTTTCTAAGGGAAAGCATGGCTGAACACCTGCTGTTCCCCAACAGAATAATATGAATTTGCATCAAAAAGGGGTCCCAATCAGTTGTGCTGGCTGCTTTTGAGGAGAGCAGTTGTGTCTGGAGGCATTCTGTTGGGGGAGATGTCTTCCAGTGAAAGCATTTTCCACACAAGGGCTGTGGGGCCCACCCCGCGGCTGGCATTTACAGAGGGGTGGAAATGCTATTTAAATTTCAAATGGCCTCAAGTTTTCACAGTTGCCATGTCAATAGATCAAGTTCCTTGAAATACATTTTAAGCGGAGTTTACACAGAGCCGCGGGAGCCCGCATTGACTCCGAGGGCTGCCTTTATTGTGCCTCCAGCAGCGGTAAGTCAATATGGCACATTGAAAGCAGCCCTGCTCCGCCACTGAGTGAAAGTTAGCAAATTCCCCCGTCTCCTTCCAACTCTTTTTTTTTTTGGGTAGCAGCATGTTTAACTAGCTGAAATGGCCTGTTTTTTCCCCCCTTCTTTCTTCTTTCTGACTCGTTTAGGGAAGGCGGTAATTAGATCATGCTGCTGAACTCATCACATCTTCCAAATGCCTGTCCGGGCATGGCTGAAAACTAGAGTGATACAAGGGAAGGTAACAGGAAAACAAACGTTACTGGGACAGGGCTGATAAGGGCAGGCAGTTGCTTAGTACAGAACAATAGAAAATAAAACTTGGAAAACAAGACAGGCCAGAAAAGTGGTCGTATTTCATTGTAGGAGGTGATGAAGGTTACAAACCTGTTGTTCCAGGAACAACATCCTCTGGGAGTGACCTGGGCTGACCGTCCCTCCAACTGTTACCCATGCCTAATTGTAGTAGTCACTCATTTATCTTCCCTCCATATCCAAAATAGCTCCAAACAGGTTTGGGGTTTGCAGCAGATGTGGGTTATGGGCAAAGACTGCTGGAGATGGAGTTGTCCCCAAAGAGAGGTGGGATGGACGTGGCTGCTCCTGGGAAAGGCTTGAGATGCTGTCATTAACTCCCCCAGCTGATCCATCAGGGTATGAATGTATCTGACACAGATGTGATGGGTTAAAACCACTGGATTCTTTTCTGGAGGGACGGTGTGTGGAGCAATGCACCGTGCTTCTGCAATGCTGTTGTCCATGGCTGATGCTGGAATCCAATTTTCTCGCTGGTCTTCTGGCATGTGTCCAAATCTGGAGCATGCAGTGGGTCTGCAGCACTGGAAACTGCCTTCTTTGATTTCTACAAGGCACATTTGAAACACTTCTGGAGGTGCTGTGTGCGCTTCCCTCTCCATCATCCACTCGTGCGTGAAAAACGGTCGTTTCTCCTTGGTGTGACCACAATACAGGCTGTCCCTCGCAAAATGCTCTTTAGTTATTTCTTCCTGTGCCTTCCCAATGGATAGGTGAATCTGAACTTCCCCATCCATGGTGGGCAGATCCCAGCAGGTTCTGATTTGGGGTTTGACCTGCTTTGGTATTTTATTATCTGCAGTCTCCCCCCTTGTGCTGGAGTAGCCTGTGAGGAAGCTGCAGCAGTCTGGAAGCTGGCGTGTAGAGTTTGAATTTTAAATGCTCTGGTATGAGCTGTTTTGTTTCTGTTTGGATTGCGCCTACCACTTCTATCCCCTAGTCCTCCCCTGCCAGGATAAATCACTCCTGAGGTGACCACGCATTTCCTGGGGAATACCATTAACTTGAGCAAGCAAACGATGACCTGGCACGGCGCCGTGTGGTGTTGGGTGCTGGTGACTGATTCTTTGATTCTGCAACCCAGGGAATCTTCCTCTCCCTTTTCCAGGGCTCTGATAAAGCTCTGTGGTTGTGGTACCCAAAAAAGGATGGTTAGATTTACATTCTACCAGAAATAGAGGGTAGCATGGCAGAAACATATGTCTTGATTCCTAAATGGGAAAAAAGAAAATATTTGGGAAGGAAAAGCAGTTCTGTGACTAATTATTTTTAATTGTTGTCTTTTTTTAAAAAAAGATCAAGATTGTTAGAGTGCTTCTTTCCCTCTAGAACATCTACAAGTGATCAGGCTACCAAACAGACTAATTAGATGTCAAATAGACTTCAGTTCTTAAATTGGTTTAGTTACACAATGCAAAACATCACATTGGGAAGCAGATGGTGTGTCATTTTTAATATGTCTTATAACTTGCCTGAAACCACTTCAAAGTTTCCTTAAAGAAAATATTGTTACTACTGACCAAAAGAGATGCCACTGAGTAGCTCTCAGCATATCAACAAGATGTTGGGTCAGTGTCTTGCAAATATTTTCAGTGCCTTCAGCGGCTTAAAAATAGAGGTATCTGTTTAAAGGGGTTTATATTCAGTGGATAAAGAGCTGGTGCTGTCTCAGAAAGTCAGGACCCTTTAATTGGGACCCAGCTGGACACCAGAAAAAATGCAGGCTCTGATATAATTAGTTTTGAAAAATTCTTTCTCTGTGGCCAGACTATCTAGTTCCATTGGTAAGTCTGTAGGGCTGTGCCTTCCTTAGGAATGCCTGTGTTGCCCTGGAATTTAAATGATCTATTGAACAAGAATATGGAGAACAAGAAACCCTGCAGCAGCGGGGGGAACCCTTACCCTCGTCTGCAAAAACATGAAAATGGCTCAATATCTTGTAACTCAAGTCATTACAGCATTAATAAAAACAGCATTAAGTGCTGCCAGGCTGTGCCGTTACAACCTTAATTACGGAAAGAGTAGGAAATGAGTGTTTGGGTGAAAAACAGCTTTAGGATGGTGGTGGAGATTAAGCAATACCAAATTGGAGGGAAAGCTGTGCTCGAGTGATCAAAGCTAGGAGATAACCTCGGCTGTATTTCAAATCCATCCCCACAGCTATGCTTCAGTGGCTGTGGAAGGGGTTTTTGTCGCATGGGTAGAAAAGTCCATGAGATACCGACAATAGCAATGAAAACGAAGTCAGTAGTATGTGAAAGGATGAGATTTTTTTTTATAGGCTCTAATATATATGAAAGGTCAGTTTAAGTGTCCTCAGATGATTTGATGCTTGAAGAAACACTTTTTTCCATTATAGGTTTCACTAAATGTTGTTAGAAGAGTATCGGTTTGGGTTGGGGTGAAAAACAGAAAATAAATCAGTATAGGCAAAATAAGGCAGAGAGTTTAATTTCTCTCTAATATTCTTCTTTCATACACAGCTATTAGTTTCTTCTTAGTTACTTAAAATTCCATTTTCTAAAGGAAAGTGATAAATGCAAAGAATTAGCTTGGAATTAGTATCTTAACGAGCTGTACAAACTTTGGAAATATCTTCTTTTAGCACAAAATAATAAAAAGACTAAAAAAAATAGTGGAATTTCTGCCCTGACTTCCATCCCAAGCTCTTAAATGGCAGGAAGAGCAGGGTAAGCTTTGCCATGGGGCATCCCATTCTCAAGGATGCTTAATTGCCTCCGAGTCTACTAATCTAATATATGAACAAATACCTAACCCATTAATTGCGTTGATTTAAAACCCATTGCCCCTCTCTTTCTGCTTCTCCCTCCCCAAATCTCTTTACATATCCATCCTGTTGGCGACAGAGCATTGGCTGTGAAATGGGGTGATGTATTGACCTTTTTTGGGGTTGGGAGGCTGGGGCTCATAGGGTGAGGGCTGCTTTAGCAGGAGTTTGGATATCTTGGAAGTATCCAAATGGTGGGGGATGCTTTTTGCTGGGATGAGATGTGGTCTAAAACCACTGTTGGATGTGGAACCTTTGGTCATCCCCACTGGAAAGAGGAAAACCAGGCTGGATAACACCTTCCCTGGGAAGGGGAGAGGGGACATGGCGCTTTTGAGTTATTTTCACACCCTTTAGTCCCCCTGCTGTTAACACAGTTTTTAATTAACCTCATTAATAGGGGTATCCAAGGCCTCAATCAATCTCTGGGCGATCGCTCCTGAGGATGTCTTGCTCAGGGGCTCTCCCGTGAGTGCGTTTGGCACCAGAATGTGCTGAAGATCTTCGTCTGTGATGCTAATTGCTTGTGTCATCCCTCTCCCTGCTGCCAGCTACGCAACATTCTGGAAGTTTTCCTGAGCAGCAGAGAGTTTCTTTGGAAAGAAAACAACCTTGACTGTACTTCTGATCGTTTTACGTGGCAGCAGTTGGTTTTCAGTGCTGCTTAGGGGGGTTGGAGGAAGTGGCAGAAATTTGGAGAGGAAGTCCATGTGCATCTAGTGGAGAGCTGGAGGGTTTGGAAGGTACTTCTCACTTTTGGGTGCCTTAGAAAAATCTGTTTCTAAAATAAAAAAAAATGGAAATCGAAGATGCAAATCAAAAGACATAATGAGCAAGATTGCTTGACCTTGGTTCTTTGTGGCTTCCCAAAATTGGGAGTGTGTGACAACATGGATCTGCATCAAGGTCATGAAGTTTTGCAGAATAGCAACCAGGTGGAAGAGAAGGCAAAAGTGGACTCAAAAAGACTGGAATTAGTTTAGTTTTTTGGTGGAAAATGGCCATCCACCGTGTTTTCATTGCAGGCTGCTTTCTGTTGAGTGCAAATCACATAATAACATTTTATTAATCTCTTGGAATGACTTTGTTTTTTAATGCCTGATTAGTTTCATCCAATGTGGCTTTGTGCTCACCCATCCACATTTTTACTAAGGATTTACAGATCTTGGGGAGCACTTCTTAATAATATTGACAATAGATCAATAGACTTGCTTTTATTTGCTGCTTCCCTAGACCCTTCATAGACAGTCTGTGCATCAATACCTTCAAAGTCCTCATCCCTTGAATTATGGTTTTGAGAATTTGGATCCAGTAGATTCTGATCCATTCAGTTCTCTTTTATTTTAAAGGTAGAACAAAACTGGAACTTAATTTTTTTGCAAAGGAGTAACAGAAACTTTCAGCACAATCATAGTTTTTACCTCGCTGTGGGAGTAAAGATGCCAGAACATTTAAGAGAAATCTGGTGGAGGGCAGGTGGGTTCTGAGGTGCCTTTGCTGTTGAGTAAGTGTGGGTGTTTTCTCACCTTCCTGGTGGCATTGGATTATTGGCTTTGTGTGACTCTGGAAAGGGAAAAAGTGCTGGAAAGGAAACCAGGAGCATCTCTATTGCCCATCTCACATGCTGAACCCTACCTTGCTTGTTATTCTAATTACAGATGTTTTACTTTGCTGTTTGTTTGCATGGGGGCTCAACTCTCACAGTAGCCCCTGGCCCATACACTCAAATGAACACAAATCACCCCAAAAATCTTTCATTCTCCAAGCTCTTTTCAGTAACTAATTTTTGTTTACGCCATATCCAAAAAAATCCACCCTTTTAGCAGCCTCCCTTGGTGGCCTGCGGAAGAATGGGAAGGCCCCCTAACCATTTCCCCCATTTTATTTTCCATAAAATGCGAGGATTTTGAACAGAAAACCTGACAAGTTGTTTCCTATCATGCATTGTAATTATCTATTATAATAGGGAATAAAGGATTAATTAGTTTTCAAGCTGCAGATATGATTTAATTAGTTTTCAAGCTGTATCTGAACACCTGTCTTGGCAAAATCAAAGTGTTTTCATTGGCAGGGGGAAAAAAGTAGGGGAGTGGGAGGGAAGGAGGGCGTCTCTGATGTCTGCTGACCTGTGGTGTTGCTCCCCTATTTTCCACCATTATTGAGGTGTGATGTGATTTTTAAATGCCCAATTTATAATGTGTTTAATTGTTCTCGTGTGCACACACTTGTTCAGGACACACCATTGCCAGATCCTGCCACTATTCCCCAAAAATTGAAGAAATTTTGTGTATTTTCTATAGGATGCATGTTCTATCTCCAGGGGTGTCACAACAGAGAGGAAAGGACCAAAACCCACTGCTTTTAGTGAAAATCTCAGCTCCAGTCACTTTGCTGGGAGAGGCCATCCTGGTGGTCACAAAACCCTCCTCTGGGCATTGATCTGGGGGCAGTTCAGCACTGAGTAGTCAAAGGATGATTTTGGTGTATGTGAGCAGCAGCTGGAGTCTCCATTGCAGACAGCAGTGCCATTCCACTGGGATTGAATGTGATTTGGGACGAAAATGGGTTTAAACCAGGAGGATTGAGGGATGGGTTTTATTGTGGCATCACTGCTAGTACCTGACGCTGGAGGGATGGCTCAGGAAGGTGAAGCCGCTGCTGCAGCTTCTCCTGGGGGCCAGCTAGGAGTGAAAATGCAGCCTCTCTACTGCCTTTCCCTTCCAAAACAACAATAATAGTAATAATAGTAATAGTAGTAATAATAGTAGTAATAATAACAACAATAACATCGACCACAACAATAAAGGATATATTGTAAGATATATAGTATATATTACATCTATATTATCTATTTTATATAGTGTTTGTAATTATTATTTTGTTATTATTATTGTTATAATCATCATTATCATAAAAATCTGCAAGAATCTAAGCTGGTTCTTCCTCTCTCCTCCCACAAAACCATATTTCAGAGTCACTCTCTCCTCCCACAAAACCATATTTCAGAGTCACTCCCTCTGAAGAGGTGTGCAAAAAGGAATAGGAGTTTTGCTTTTTGGAGGTGAGAAAAATGGACCATTTCTGAAAAAAAAGCTGCCTTTTTTTTTAAATGCAGTATCTGTTTTTCTTGGCACATATTTTTCTTTTCTCTCTGTCTTCCTTTCTCCCCTTCCCCCCCCAGTTTTAATGTGAATCCTGCCTGGTGGAGCAGCCCTACCTCCGCAGGCAGGCGCAGGGTGCAGCGTGCTTCCCTCCTGTAGTAGTAGTAAAGGTCACGCTTCCCTGCGGTGGCTTTTTTGGCTGGGTTATTTTTAACTCGGACCAGCCCTTCTCCCTCTCCCTCACCCCGCGCTTGCACGCGGCAGGGTCCGCGGGAGCAGAAAAACGAGCCGACTCCACTTTAGTTTATTTTCTTGTTGTTACAATTATTAATATTTTTATGGGTTCTTTCTTTTTTCTCTCTGTTATTTTTTTTTTTTTTTGGAACCGCTGGGGCTCTGCGGTTGGGTTGCGCCTGGCTGCTCGCCAGCAGCTATAAATAGCGTTGTGTACAAGCAAGAAGTGCCTGAATGAGGTTGAGCGGCAGGAAAGGAAAAGCCCCTTTTGGCTTCCAGCTGGCTGCCGGCCAAGCAGCGCATTGCTTCAGCAGATGAGTGTTTTGAGGTAGCGTGGGAAGGAGAGAGCAGTGAGTAAGATGGTCTTTCTCCGGTTAGAGGTGTGTGTGGATGTCTCTGTGTGCGTGTCTTTTGTTGGGCTCTGATTTTATGAATGGCTGCCCACGGGCAGGGTGGCCGGTGATGCTGCAGGTGGCTTTGGTCCCTCGAGCCTCGGCGAGCACGTGAGGATGCTCTGGAGGATCCCCGGTGAAGTGGTGCCGGGTTGGGAATCAGGTAGGTTTTGGGTGGGATTTTCTGCTTGCTTCTGACGTCACTCAAGTGTCTTCTGCCTTTTCTCCTGCTCTGGAAACGCCGCATTTGAACTGGGGTGTTGCACGTGGGGATGGGTGTCCCATCTCCAGGGCTTCCCAGGACAGCTGGAGATCCTTTTGGACTTCAAGCTTGGGAAGTGGGAGTGGTCCCTCTGCAGCAGAAGGGATGGGACCCTCATTGCTCCCTTCTCCCCCCTCATCTCTGGGGCTGAGCGGCTGGCTGGGTGCCCCAAAGAGCACCCACAACCGCAAACCTGCTCCTGAGGCTCCTATCCAGAGCATGGTGATGATTTCTTGAATTGCCTGTAGCACCCTGGTGCAGCTGAGGCTGTGCAAACAGATTAGAAGGAAACACTCAAAATCAATGCTTCATAAATACATTTTTCCCCTCAGTGCATAGATAACTGATTTTTAATCAAAGACTTTTTTTTAAGAAGCCTTCTATCTCTTTTTCTCTTTATATATATATTAAAGAAGCAAGTAAAAAGCACCTTCAAGTGCCATGTATAGAAGCATGGATTAAATGGCAGTTACTATTGAATTAAATGAGTTTTTTATCAGAACGCTTAGAGACGCTTTTTCAATAAAGATTGAATTGGAGTGGGGAAAACCTGAGTTCCCTCTGTCCAGTTCTTTCAGCTCCACTGAAAGGCTTTCTAGGAAGAGCTACAGCTCAGCCTGGAGAGGCTGCCAGGTTTGTGGGAAGGAAAGAGGATGAGGAGAGTTTGGGGTCTTTGGCTTTCAGATTTAACACCAATAAAAAAACCGCAAAATTTCCTTTTTTTTGGTTTTGCTAAATTTTAGTCTGAAGCTTAAGTATTTCAATGGGTTATGAAATACTAAAACCAGGTGAGAAAAGTAGAAATTTAGGGAATTTTTCACTTTTCCCTCTCCTTATGATAGTTTGTTTGCAAGCTCAGTGAGAAACATTTAGGCTAAAAGAATACAATGTTTAAGAAGTACGGTTAATGATTACTCAGCTGGGTAAGATTTCCTTAAAACCTTCAAACTGATGAATTCTCACTGCAAAAAAAATGAGCAGGACATTAGGGATCAACTGATCTGCTGCTGATGGCAGCACTGGATTTTAATAGTGATGATAATGAGGCAATGGTTGCGCGTGTGGCAGGACAATAGAATCAGATGTTTATGGTCGCTGGTGCTGTGTCCTGATATGAGTAAGCAGTTACTGTTACCAGAATAACCCCAGATCCTCCACAATGTGCTTTAGAAAAGCCATACTCTGAGGGGTTTGCTCTCTTAAATATTTTGGGGACCTTCCCTTTTTTTTTAGTTGTTTGTTTTTTGGGTTTGGGTGGTTTTTCTTTTTGTGTTGACCATCCTGCAATGCAGGTAATGCAGTGTTAGTTAAAAAAAAAATAAATCAATCTCCCTCTTTCTGGTTTTCATAGCTGTTCAAATGCTATAACTGCATTGTATTTCTGGATAATTTTTTCTTTTCCTTCTATAATTGAATAGTCTCAAAATGCAGGAATGACACTATTTATTTGAACCGTTTAGAGGAAAATTAATAGGGCTATTTTTATGACTGGTCTTTTGTGTCATGGTCTTATTTTTCACTATCTGATTTATGTGGCTAGAGTAAAAGGACAAAAAAAATCAGCCTCATTTGAATTGCTGATATTTCTTTTATAGAGGTTTAGGTTGGGATTTTGTAATTTCTGCTTTTGGAGCAAGGCACAGAGAGCTCATGCAGGAGGACCTGCAACATGAAGTTTCTTTTCTGCTGTTGTGATGTCGGGGCTGCTTTGATCTCCCATGGTGAAATGTAAATGCTGCAAAATGCAGGATTGCTTCAGAGACCCAGGGATGCCATTTTCCCCTCGAAATTCTTCAGGTGGCTGGATCAGAGCAGGACCCTCAGGAGGGAATGGGCTGGGGTGGGAGCTGCTGGCTGGAAATGCCATTAGGGGAATTTGAGCGCAGAAGGTCACCAGGGCCCTCTCTTAAACTCAAGGGAAGGTTGTGACCCCCAAGTCCTGGTGGGGCACCGTCCTCTTTGAGGCTCCAGGATCGCTCCCGGATGAAGCCCAGACGTGGAGGGCTGGCTTTCCACTTTGGAAAAGGGAACAATTTGTTCTGCACGGTGGTGTTTGCTCACCCCGGTCAGAGATCAAACGTCAGGCTGAGCTGGGAATTTCCAAGGGACACTTTGGAGAGTCTGTAAAGGAGTGGACATGGGGACACCGCCTTCCCGACCAGGTTTGATCCTTCTCCTGGGCTGGCTGTGTGGGTGGGGGAGGTATTTCAGAGGTGCTGCTGCATTTTTTTGTGCAAACACAGGGTTTGGCTGGGGGGAGTGCGTTGGCAGCTGGAAATTTGTGACTGCCTGGACATATGAGTCTGTGCCAGGGGACGCGCAGTGCTGAAACAATGGGGTGGCTCAAACCCCTGGAATGGGACAGGGGCTGAAGTCCCTGGCAGTGCTAAGGGGTGGGTGACTCCTCAAACCCAGCCCTTACTCGGCTGCACCCGATTTATCTTCTCATCCCCCTCTCCTAGCAGAGGAGTAAAGCATGAAGTCCCACACTTTGTTTGTTTTGCCCGTGGTGAGCAGCTCTGCTTTGATATAATCCATTTAAGATGCTGAAAGTTCCTTTTTTTCACCCCTTTGCCTTAGAGATGATTTGAAGCAGACAGTTATCATCAGCTTGTGGTTGTGTCCCTTTCCTCCCCTTTCCTGGTGTGAAGGTCTGTGAGGACACTGAGGGGGTGCAAAGGGAGCAGCCGCCCCTCCAGGGGCTCCCCGGCATCGCTCTTGTGCTGAGCCACATCCGGAGGTCACCGAGGACTCCTCGCCTTTTCTGGCAGCAAGAACTTGCTATCCAGGGAGACACTGTTATCTCTGTGATAAAATCCTCTTTATGTGGGTTTTTAAATTTTTTTTCCGTTAGTTTTTTGTTGTTGTAGTTTGTTTGTGTTTTTTTTACAAATAGCCTTCTTACAGTCACAGCTCTGGAAGAGTTAAATCATCCAGCCTTAAGGAGCCTGAGCAAAGTGAGGCCTTATGCTGCCTGGTGCCTGGAAGCTCCCTCTGCTCGGTGGCCTTGGCTTGTTTGTGGAACTGTAGCTGATAGGGAAGTGTTGTCCTCCAATAAACGAGAGATAAGGACTAAGGAGATGTTAAGAGCAGAAGGTGCCACATGAGAAACAAACACCCAAAGCACTTTGGGGGCTGCTGGCAGTGATTGCCTTCCTGTGTGGACTTTGGTTCATTGCTGGGTTGCACAGTTCATGGACCACGTCAGGGTGCTAGGAAGTTACTGTTGTCTCTGGGGCTAAACTCTTCTTTTTGCTAATTATGGTGCAATGCCTCTGCATTTTACGTTTTACCTTTTTTTTTTTTTAAACTGTATTGAGGTATTTTAGGTTAACACCTGGCATGATAGAGTTGGTTTTTTTCCTCTAAGCACCTAATATCACAGTTAGGAGCCAAAAACCTGCTTGAGGTGATGCACTGTACCCAAGTTTCACCGCTCCAGAAGGGATCCACATCTCCTGGTGCAGCTTTGAAGGTGGTGCATCAATGGTGGGAAACTGAAACCACACTGCTTCTTTGAAAGACAGGCAAAACAAAGTACGAGACTTCATGCTTTAGCTCCTCTGCTAAGCCAGAAAAAAAGGGGAATGAATAGATAAACTTGTTCCTCTAAAAAGACCTTATGGCCATATTGGTTTTATAGACGTTATAGCCATACTTGAGGGCCACATTTGCTTCATCCAGCTGATGAGAGGAAGGAGGAAGCAGACATCAGACACGCTGGGCAAGTGGAAGGTCCTGGGTTGATCCCCTGCTCTCTTGCTTATTTTCCTTGGGGTCCTCCATAAGTCACTTTGTCTTCTGGTGTCCCAACCCCTTGCCTGTAAGCACAGGAAACATTTTCCAGCTGCACTGGGAGGCTGAAAGAGATGTATCAGTGTTTGCAGGGTACTCAATAGAAATAATAATTAAAAACGAATGCATTATTAAGGGTTTATTAATAATGAATAGCAAACACGAATGAATAATTATAAGAAAAATAAATACACAAATAAACTTAATAGTTTAAGCAGCAGTTGTGTACTCCCCCAGCATGTGCCCTGTGAAGTTGTCTCCTGGTTATATGCAGGATAAATTGCCACTGGGATAATCCTACATGAGTATAAGGTGCCTTAGGTGATGAGTTTGCATGAATTTGGGTTGGATTGAAGGACAAGCGAGTTCAGTATGCAAAGAACAAGACACAGCATTCCCAACCAGTAAATTTCTTCTTCATTGCTACTGTTACTTACTTCTTGTGTTTTCTTATGTGTATCTGTATGGAAATTATGGAGAGGAGTTTGTGGGGTTATTTCAGCAGCAAAAACCTTGCCAGATACTTTCTCTCTTTGAACTTTGAGTATGAGATTACACATCTCAAAACCACGACTCTGTGCAAAGGAGCATATTGGTGTGTACAGTGTAATTAGAAGTGTAATTAGCCTTCTGATTAGCGAAAGTCTTGATTTTGACATCCCGAATAGTGCACTGGTGGTAAGGAAGGATACACGTTGCTGTGAAATGGTTGCACAGTGTCCCTGGTGACTCCCTGGGAGCTGCTGGTCCAGGGCACTCGGGCAGAGCTGGCACGGGGATCCCAGTGAAACACATAGGGCAGGGATATGTGCTGTTAGGAGAATGATGTAGGCACTGAGGTAGGGGTTAAATTGTTATGGCCTAATGCAGATTGGCACTAAACCTTGCCAAATTAAATGCTCAACCTTTTCTCTGTCAGAGGTTGCATTAACCACCAGTGTAATTAAGAAAAAAACAGTAATTTTACTGTGAGAGAGAGTTCTGAGAGGTCTTGTGCCTTGAGTTGCAAGAGTGACTAGTGCAAATGTCTGTCAAATTCAAGTGTTCATACTAACAGGTTTTTATCAAAAATGAGCCAGGAGGGAGAATTAATTCTAATGCCAAGCAGAAGCTCCTGCTGCAAAATGCCATGACCTAAAGAAATGGAGAAGAAGGAGGGTTGCAAGGAAAGGTAAAAACACTCTTCTTCGTTAGTTAGGTGTTAATGATAACGGGCTCCTTGGTGGTAGTTTTAGCTGTATCTGATGGGCTTAGGGTCAGACCCCACCGGTTTCTGGTTTTCCCCAACAGAGAAGATCCTTGGGATAACAGGTTTTGTGCTGGGTCTTGCCTTTCTTCTGCCTGCCTCTTTCTAGAACTTTGGAGATCTGCTGGTTGTAAACTTGGTCTAAAATTAGCTAGTCTTTAATTTTGTTGCATGTTTTTCTGTTTTCTCCACTGAAGGAGGAGACGCCCTTCTCCTACTCTTCATTTAAAAGCAAATATAAAGCAGGTCTCCTCTGAGCAGATCTGGCCATGAATCGGAGGAGATTAAAAACCAAACAGCTTCTTACTCTTTCCTATTTCTCTCCTGTTTGAACCTGGAGGCAACTAGAAGGCTTGATTGCTCCTGGTGAAGATAATTTTAAGCAGTTCAGCCATTTAAACTAGATTTAATTTTTGGCTTGTTTCTTTGGCATCATGGTTCATTTGCACTAATGAATTTTACTGGTGACCAGTGTGGCCTACAGGTCTGGAGAGGCACGAGCTCTGCAGGAGCAGTCGTGCTGGTATGGTGGCCCAGACCTTCCTCAGTTTTTATGTTCCTCCTGATGGTGCTATTTTTTATTTTCTTTCCTTTCTGCTGTAGCTATTTGGTGTCATCTCAGCACACTGCAAAACTGATTGCTTTGGCTGTGGTGATACTGCAACACTGGAAAGAAATGGTTTGGGTTTTGGGTTGGCGTGAAGTTCTGAGTTCCTGATCCTTTCTCTGCCTGGTGAGAAACAGAGCTGTCCCACTGCAAATGATACTTTCCATGGTGGAAACAACACAAATGTGTGCCTGGGGATGTGAAGGAGAACATCCACTTTCTTGGGTTAAAGGAGCTGTTTCGGTGGGAGAAAACCCATTTCCATGGGCTGGAGGGTCAGTGCAGACTCATCAGAGGTGACAATCTGCTGGTGAGGTGACAATCAGCCAATCTGCAAGAAATCTTCCAGTGGAGTGAGACTCCCAGGAGCCACTCAGACACTGATAATCAAGCCCAGGCTCAGCGGCTGCACCGGTCCTTTCATCTTTCCAAGATGACCCGAGCGCTGCTGTCACAGTTGTTCAGGTATCATGAAAAATTCCCGATTTAATGACACGGTCCTGACGGCTGCAACATCAACCCGAGCTCTGCCAGGAACAGCCCCTGTGGGTGTTGTTTGACTTGACAGATTGAAGGTGCTCGTTCAATTAATGCTGCATCATGGTTCTCTTTCAATAACGCAGGAGGTGTCAGCAGTTTTGTTTACAAGCCTCCGTGCTCTCTGCTTTAAGTCATTCCTGACAAAAGGAAGTTTAAATGCTTGCATTGATTCCTGGCTCCGCAGTGCAAAATATCCACATGTGGCAAAGACGTGGAGATTTTTCAAAGCAGCCTAAAGGATTTAAAGTGCTTTTAACATCTCGGGCACTGAGCTCCCAGGCCTTGGACCACTGCTTTTAAGCATCCGTGAGTCACAAATAGATTTAGAAGATAAAATGCTGGATGCTCCTAGTTCTGTCAGCACATCCTTTGTTTATTTATTCTTTTGAAGAAAGCATGCTGACTAAATATACCCTTTGTAATGTTTAGAGATTCATATTCACAGATTTGGCCTTTCTAAAAAACATGTTGGGTTTTGTAAAGAGTGTGATGGCTTAGAAGTAAGATTTCTGGAGACTTTGTCACAGGTCTCTTCCCTGTCACTGAATAAACTACCCAAAAATATAGTCCTTAACAATTTCATATGTGACACATGTAAGAAACTAAGATGCTTTCTAGTCTTCAAGTGAAAGCTTGAAAATAGAGAGGTGGGTTGTGGTATTGATTTGTGGTTTGGTTTGTTGTATTTTTTTTTTTAGAAACCCAACTTTTTAACAAAAGTTGTTAAATTTTTCCATTTTTCTATGGACTTAAAAATGTTTCACCCTTGCATGCTTAATTTGAATTTTTTTGAGAAATTTTGTGTTTTGTTCAGACTGTTGTATATTAAGAAGGCCCATTATTGGAGGAAAAATGTGGAAGGAAAAAAAACCACAACCCCACCCAGAATTTCAGTGGGAAACTATTTTACATGTCAGATATATTGGAGTTAACTGGCTTTTCTATCGTGTTCATCTGCAGTGGAGCTACCAAAATAGCCCAGATGATTGCTCTGCTCCATCTGGTTATTATCTTGCTCGTTATAATATCCCTGTGCCACGCCGCTGTGGCCAGCCATGACTGGGAAAAAGCTCACTGGAGATTCCCGAAGATCTGCACTGTGATACGTTACCAACTTGTCAGGGGCTCGCTTGACAAATTGAAAATTAGCCAAATGCTTTTTGCAAGCCAAAAGTAGCCCGAGATGATGTCTATGCATCATACCAAAGAGCTCTTTTGAGTTCCTTAAGGTGCCTGACTCCAAATACTCCTCAGATTATTAATAGTGCCCTAATAAACCTGGAGAGCGATCCTATAAATTTCAACATGTTCGGAGGTCAAACGGTGAAGTCAATATTAATTAATAGTCAAAAGCAGTGTTTTATTTCATGTAATCAGCCTCCTGACAGTCTGAGCAGTCTTGGAGGTTAGTTACGCTCAAAGAGTGGGAGCGATGCCAGGGCGTCCCATGCTCTGTCGCTATAAAATACCAAATAATCTGTCGCTGTTGCATGGAATAGCTGAAGATTTAATGTGTCTCCTGAAATGCTCCGTGCTCCTTCACAAGGGGTGGTAGGAGCGATGTGCAGGGGGACCTCGACGTGGTTTCTCTTTGCCCTCTCTCCCAAAGAAAAACAACAACAAAAGAAGTTTGTTTTATTATGAGGGCAGGAGAGGGGTGGAAAAATCCAGGGCCTGGGGTGACCTCAGGTAGTTGGAAACTTCAGTGGCTTCGTGGTGGCAGCTCCAAGGCAGAAGTTTGCAGGGGGAAGGGAAGGACACGTGAAGAAGCTCTGCACTCGTAGCACAGATGGGAAATGAGAGGAGCTCCACGGAGAGGGAAGGTGCAGATGTGGTGCTTGAGGATGTGGTTCATGGGTCAACCTGGCAGCACTGGCTTCACGGTTGGACTCGATCTTAGATGTTCTTCCCAACCTTAATAATTCTGTGATTCTAAGAGGATGCCCCAATGCCAACTCTGATATAAATTAAATTACTTCAAATTTGTTTAATATGCACTGCTGGGGGTATTTAAAAGAGTAAAATTCTGTTTTGAGGGGACTGTGAGATTACTGTGCTCAAAAGCCATTCCATTAATTCCATTAATTTGGAGGAGTGTTTTATAGATTATTCTGCCTTTCAATAGCTGATCTGCTGCTCCTGGAAATTCCTCATAAAATTTTCTCCTTTGCCTGGCTGGTAGTTGACATCTCACCTGATTTTGGCTGTGGTGTAAAGTCACCCTTTGTGTACAAGGGTGTGTGACACCTACAGCTCACTGCAGGATATTCGATAACAGAAAGCCCGTCTTGCCCAGAAGTTCTGCCTTCACTCATTCTCACACTACCTTGAAACTACAATGTGCTGCAAATGCCACCCTCCACCCCCAAAAAGGGCTGAGGGGCAAGAAAGGAAAACAAAATAATATCTGCCAGGCAGATGCACAGATTGCCCTTAGCCGGGGATATTTGACAGTGCAAAGATGAATGCTTCATCCAGGTGTTTGTGTTTTCTCCCCAATCCGTTATTAGAGTGAATTAAGATACCTTTTGGCTGCCGTCTCCCCTCCGAGCGACAGGCTTCTCATAAGTTATTTATGTGGGATGTGTCACCTTATTAATTATATTCCCATATAAACTGACAAGGCTGATGCAAAGTGTTCCCTGGCGTGAGGAGGATTCACGTGAGATGGAGCCGTGCTGGATCCACGGTGCTCAACTCCAAACCTGCACCATCCTTCATTCTTGGGGAAGAAATGCAAAAAAAAATTGCAGAGATTTGTGGCCAGCTAACCCAGGCAATGCTTCATTTTTGTGGAAGAAACAAAAAAGAGATTTGTGGCCAGTGAAAGGTTTACTATTGAATTTTTTAAATATCACATATATATGCACGCACACATAAATAAAATATATGATATAAAATAAACATATATTTGCTGCCGGTGCTAGTTATGGTACATTAGTGTTTTAATTCAATTTCATACATTTTGCCTGCCACCCCTTGCAGCTGGAGTTGCAGTCTCCAGGTTGAAGTGTCTACAGTGGAGTTCCTCCCCATGGGGCAGCTGGGTGCAGGGTAGAGTTGAGAATGTTGATTCTTCTGAAGCAAAACTCCCCTCTCTTTTCATTTTTTTACTGTTGAAGCTGCTCAAGAACACGAAATTTTGACTGAAGCCATCCTATGTCCCAGTTTTGGTCCCTCTTCAGTGGAGCACATCTTGTTCTTCTTGTTTAGGCTCAGGATATATTAATTTCTGTTGTCTTAATGTCATGGCTAAGGCCTTTGCTGAAAGAGGTGGTCTGAATGCTCTGAATTGGTTGTTTTTGATGACATTAACCAGACATTAAGCCATCTTTTGGGGGGGATATGTGTAGATGGAGTGCAGCAGTGACACATCTTTCTATCATGCTCTAACACTCGAGGACACAGTTGTTCATCCACATTTTTATATCCTGATCAAAACAAATGTTCCAGGTTTTAGTCATTCTTCAAGAAAATTGTCTAAGTCCTTTGCCATATCTTGGGCTTTCCTTCCATGAGCACTTCTTATCCTAAGGGTTTCCTAAAGGAGATGTTTGGTGGTGGCACTGTGTCTCTGCCTGCTCTGTTCCTGCTCAACCTTTTGACATTGGTGCCATCTCAACGGGTGGAGTTTTTGAAGGTGTTGTGTTCCTGCTGCTGGCTTGAGAGAGCTGTGCTCTGCCATCATCTTGGCCAGATGTTTTCTTCCATCTGGACTGTCTGGGGTTTGGGATGCAAAGCCCAGCTGCCAGGTGGAACTGCAGGGGCATTGCTCCATGGGTCAGCCTCCAGCGACCTGTTCAGCAACCCTCTGGCTGATGGGGCACCCCAGAGCTGGTGCAATTCTCCAGCTGCTGCCTTTTCCCACTTTTTTTCATTAATAGCATTTGGACTTCATCTCTGGCTGTAATGCATTTTGTGCAGTTGAGGAGATAGACTGAGAAGCTCCACTCCAAGATGCCTCATTGTAAGCTTCTCCTGTGCCACAGGAGTGCTTTCTCGTTCTGGCCACATGTGCTCTTCAGCCTAAAACATCTGAGTTTTGAGTGTGTACTGTCGAACACGTTTCAAGGCTTTTTGGTTGGCAAAGCACGTGTGCACCAAGCACCGAATGGCCCAGCATTACAGTGGATTTTCTTTTAATCAAAATGATTTAGCTTGATCCCTTCTTTCTACACTGGTGTAAAAGCAGGAGAAATAACCAGAGATCCATTAATTTATTTGGGAGATGGGCTTTTGGGGTGTGTTTTTTTTCTTTTAATCGAAGGGGTCAAAGATCAGCCTTGGCTTCATTGGGGATGAAGCTGTGTTCCTGTGGTGTGGGTTTAGATTCGGCTGCAATCTGGTACATCTTCGAATGAGAAAATTGTGCCTCGTCTCCCCTGTAGCATTTATTGCTCCATTTTTGTTATTGTTGTTGTTGTTTGGTTCATTCTTTTAAGTGTGTGCCTTCACAGAATCACAGAATGGTTTGGGTTGGAAGGGACCTAAAAGATCATCTACTTCCAACACCCCTGCCATGGACAGAGACACTTTCCACTAGACCAGGTTGTTTCCACAAAGCCTAGAAGCTCAAGCATCTTTTAGTTTCCATTTAAACGTGTGCTTATGTGCTGCCTTGGGTAGGGGAGGATTAAGTCCTGAGCTGCCACTTTCCCTGAGAATTTGTTTAAAATATTATCACAAACCTCCAGCTTTTTTCAGCTACACCTGTGACATGAGTAAATAAACAGGTCAGAGCTTTTGTAAAGCACCAGATACATTCCAAAATAATATCCAATAAGACTTGTTGGTCAGACAGGGGTATTTTGGGTGAGACCATCTACCCATCTGGTAATTTTTTCACTGATATCACTGTGCCCGTACTTGAGCTTTTATTGCTATAGCTACATCAGCTAGGGATGGCTCAGCCACAATGCTGGGGGAAGCATCGGGTGATTAAATATCTGCTTTTCAAGCAAATTCCTCTGTTGTGGGATAGGTTTGAGTGGATGGAGCCTGATTAATGCCCACAGCTGAGTTTGGGCATTCATGCCTGAACTCCAAGTGTCATTTTCGTGACAGGGAGAGGCAAAAAAGCCGTGTCAGGGGCTGATTTAACTGGTGAAGTGTTGGTGTTGAGTGGGAGGAAGGGCATGGTGGGTAGGAGTCGGGGGTGCCCACCCTGGCTATACTTTGTTCTCCAGTCTGGAAAAGATCTTACAGGCCTCAGCCATAAAAAATAATACTTAAGTACCTCAATATCTGGGCAGGTCTGAGCCCTAGAACGGTTTTTTTAAAGGATGTTGGATCCCTTGAGTGATTGTTGGGTTTAGGTGGTATCTGCCCAGGCACATCCAAGTTTGCCAGCAAGTGCTGGAGTTTGGTTTTCCATCTCCATCCTTGTTTTTTTACCGAGTGCTGAGAGGCTTTGGCTGGGATGCTGAGATACCCTTTCTCCAAATGGGCTCCTCCTGTGGTTGGAGGGGAGGTTGAGTGCACGTGCAGAGAGAGGATTTAATGCCTGTGCATCCTCCACCAAAACTTGTATCAAATGGACACAGGGCTCACTGAACTCCCCCAATCCCTGGTTTGTGTGGCCGAGCGATGGAGACAGTCTTGGCCTACTTTGAAGAGAGCAAGGGAATGTATAAGGGGAAGCAGGAGCTGGAGTTGCTAGGGAAACACGAGCAGGGATGCTCGCATGGCTCTCACCTGATCCCTGCCTCGGCAGCTCCGCAGCACAGGTTCCCTTTCATACAAGTGTCATGTGGCCTCCTGGGTGAATTCACAGTCACAAAAAGCTGCTGGAATTATCCCAAGGCTTGAGGGGCAGCAGTGGTGCCCAGCAGGAGTCCCCCAAGGAGTTGGGGGACACGCAGTCAGCCCCATGAGTGCTCTGGGGACATGGTGCCCATCAGCATCCCAGCTGGTCCCCGAGGGCTGTGCTGGGGAATGAGGCAAATGGGGATTTGCTCCTTCTGGGATTGCTTTCGGGGAATTGCCAATTGTCCCTCGCTAGGAAGGAATGCAGCAGTTCCAGTGATTTCTGCACTTATGCCCATATTGTGGGAGATGGGGATGATGCTGGACCCATCTGGGGTGTCCCCATTTTCGTCACTCTTACCGGTGATGTTCCCATTTGTCCCTCTGGACTACGAGTCCCAGAGAACTCTGCTATTTGCGTAATTAGTGCCAGGCCATGTACCTTGTGCTTAGCACACCCCGTACCAGGAAAGATGACTTCCATCGAATTTATGATTATGCAGGTATTTTATTCCTTGCAAACGTTTTATTTATTGCAATGGTTATTGATAGCTGCACTTACCAATTCTGTTGAGGCAAAACAACCTTCTACAACTGCTTTTTTTTATTTGTGCATCTGGAATAAAAATCAATCCTCGCAAAAATTTGAATATCTGGATTCCTCTTGGCTTCCCCACCTGGTAAAATTTAATAATAGCTTGTAAATGTTTTCATCAGCTGCTCCTCTGTTCTTTAATTGAGCGCAGATGAATCTTGAATGAGTAGTTTTTGTATGACTGGGTGGATTTTTCATGTTTAAGCAGCAATCCGTTCAGTGTAAGCAACGAGCACTTTTGGGAGATGGATACAGGACTGTAGTGTGATTATTTTCTAAAGTTTGGAATGAAATAGTTGAGGAGGGAAGCAATTAAAACTTTTCCTGTGCTGGTGGGTTCCTTGGGAAGCAGCTGGTACCATGCAGGAATTGGAAGCAGCTGGCTTTGCTTTATAACTAATCAAGGGAGTGATTATCTTGTGATAATCTTGCCCCCTTCATCTCTTATTGCGTGAGTAAACACAACTTCAGCTTGTATACTTTGAGTTTGGCCTTCCACCTTTGCTACCAGAGATGAAAATTCAGATGCACAGGGATGAGCTGCTGCCCCTCCATTGGCTCTGCCCGGCGCCATCCCTGTCACGCTGGGATGGTGCAGGAAGGGGATGAGCTGGGCTGGCTGTGCCAAGAGCAGTGATGGAGCCCAGTGCCAGCTCATGGATGAGTTGTCCCTGACTCAGCTGAGCAGGACCATGTTTCACAGCCAAAAAAGCCACATGGGGAGAAGCTGGGAGCTGCAGGGCTCCAGCTGTGCTCCAGGAACTGTTCTTTCTGCAACACCTGGCCAGAGGCTGCTGCTCTGAGCTTCAAACAGAAGAAAGGGACCAATTAAAAGACTGAAAGGCGCCTGCTGAGAGGTGAGCTTGGGGCTTGCACCGTGGTGCCATGGAGTCAATGTCTGGAGTTCAGCAGGGTGGCACTGGGTGAGTGAGCTCGGATTAGCGGAACTCCTGTCCTTAAGAGCCTTGGTTACATCCGAACCCGCGATAGGCTTGAAAGGCAGCTGGCACGCACACGATGGGCTTCGGGGCCAAGCCTCAAATCCCTCCTGGCCGGCTCACCTGTGTGCTGCCAGCAGGTAGACATCCCTGCTTCCATGGATCCCAGCACCTCGGGCTCGGGTTTGCCTTTCCAGGCTGCTCTGTGGTCCTGTTTAAAAGGAAGGAGGAGGCATGTTTACATAGAAGACTTCTCATTCTTCTCCATTTTATTCCTTACCCTTCCCCTGCAGTATTTTTCTGCTGGGAAGGTGAAACCATGAGCTGGAAGGATCTGGCTCCCTGCTTGTCAGCGGCGCCGGCGTGGCCAGTTTGCTCGCCTGGAGGCGGGGGACGCTCGGTGTCAGCTCCTGTTCAAAATACATTTGGTTTCTAAATTGAGACGGGGATTCTGCACAAACACTTGGCATAGGTGAGCTGGAAAAAGGTTTTAAGGGTAAGCAGGTTATTTATACTCTGTCTTGCGTGTCCAGCCTGTGTTTGTGCTGCTAAGTCGTTTATGTTTGTTTTATAGAGAAAGACCTCTGCCATAAATACTGCTCTAACCAGCAGCTAGAGCAGGGTGCCATAGGATGCACTGGGCAGCTTGGATGGAGGAATATGGCTGGGAAGGGGGGATTAAATAGGATTTAGACCCTTCCCAAGGACCATATCTATGGCATGGTATTCAGTTTGGACAGAGGAATCTGGCTGGGGAGGGGCGTTTAAATGGGATTCAGTCCCTTCCCAAAGGACCACATCCTGCACGATACAGAATTGTGAGGTAACAGTGGGCTGGGTGGTGGGAGCCTCTATTCTCTATCCCTGGGCAGCCTAATTTTCAACACTGGAAAGATTTTCAGACACTTTGGGCTGAGAGTAATCACAGGTTCATGCATATGGTAATTTTTTAGCAGGTATTGGCCCTGCTAATACAGCAATGATCCCACTTGTGAAGTCCCTGGAAAGTACTGTGTAATATACATTTTCCTCTGTGAGAGAAAGGTATGAACAGGCAGTTGGGTACTCAGATGAGTAAAAGGGTTTTGGAGATACCTCTTGGTATAGGGGTGAAGAAAAAGATTTTGATATCTCTGGGGTATTAAAGAAAATCTCTGTCTTCCCGTAAAATGTCAGCAGGACGTTTACATTTGTCTCACAGACTCTTTAGTGGGAAAGAGTTAAATGTCTTCTCACATGTGTTCTTTGCCACAGCCTTGAGGAGATTTTCTTGTCTTCAAGAAATAAATGTAGCACGTGTTCAGCTAAAAATATTGCAGGAGGAATCCTTCCTTGGCCACAGCCCCGATATGGGAGAGCAGCTGTGAGTCGTGGGGATTTTGTTTGTTTTTAAACTTCATCTGTCTTCAAAGTGATGCTGTCGTGGGGTGTTAGAAGAGCCAAAGTCCCTGTTGACCTTCGTTTGCATCCACTGATGGACATGGAGTAGGACTTCTTGGCAGCTGTTTGCAACATGAGTTGGAGGAGGCCGTTGGCTTTGTTTGCCGTTACCTGCAAAAGCAGAAAACCTGGAGCTTACTGGGATGAGTTGAATTTTGGTAGCTGAAGGATGGAGCACCTTTGAGATTGCTCCTCACTTTGACAATCTGCTACTGCACAGAGGTGGAGAACAAGGAGAAGGGTCTCAGCCTAACTTTTTACAGGAATCACTCTGTGACATCAAAACTTCCTCTCCGAGCAAGGTGCTCGGTTTGCTGTGTTAATGGGCAAAATGAATATTGACCCTGAGAATTGACTGTCTTCCCCTGCCTGTGTGTGCCAGGGGAACGTGATCAGTTCACCGCTCTTGAGAAGTCAAACCACTCCTGTGTGTGTCTCAGTGGGGTGGGATTTTTTACATTTGGCTTAACCTTCTGTTTTAGGGCCTTTTCCCCCTGCAGGTAATTTCAGTTTAGTGTTTCTGCTCTGAAACTGTAGCATGGGGTCATTGCTTCCTTGATAAATGGGTGGTGTGGGAAGGGCCTTTCTGGCCAGCTGGGATGACTCTGCAGGTGGATGCTGCTGCTCATTAACACAAAGGTGCTGGGAAGCTGCACTCCAGGACTGGCATGCCCTGTGCTAGCTGTTCCCACTCCCTGACAGATCATTTTAAATGATGCTTCACTTTGCATTGTAAAAGCAACACTCCCCTCTTTTTTTCTTTTTTCTTTCTCTCTTTCTTTTTTGGTTTTTTTTTCCTTTTTTTTTCCTTTTTTTTGCAATGCTGTCCAGTCATTTACCCACCACCCCAAATCCCAATTGAGACCTGATGCTGAGGGCCAGATGAAGCAGCGAATGTATTCAGCCCGATGATTTCCACATGAGCAGGGCTCTGTGCTGGTGAAAGAAGTGAACTCATTGCAGAAACCTCCCAAGAACAAAGCTTTGGAGAAAGGATCAATCTTATTAGCACATTTAAGGAGAAAGGGGGTTTGTCACTGTATCAGTTTATGCTTCAGCACATTAGCCTTGTAAATCTCTTTGTGGAAGGATTGATTAAAAAACCATATTTGTTTTCCCCTTTTAAAAACCCAGAAAGAAAAAACCCAAATCTCCAGTGCACTAGTTTGCTGTAACTCTTTTAACGAAAGTTTATGGGGTTTCATGGTTTGAAGCCTCCTGCAGTTAAAATGATTTTTTTTTTTCCCAAGCAATCTTTTGGTTTCCCAAGTATTCTTCTGGCCTTTTCACTTGAAAAGGAAAGGCAAACTTTCATGAATTGAGCAGGGGCACTCTTTGAATGAAGTGAGGGTCAGTGCTTCTCCAGGCTTTTCTTCCCATTGTTTGAAGAATACACTGAGGATGGTAGGAGCAGATGTGCTGCTTCTCTTTGGGCTTATTTTGGCCCTCGCATGGATATATTCGAGCTGCCATTGCATTAATTCCTCCCATGGTTGCTGTGGCTCAGTCTGTGTTCCTTTGTAAACACAGAACGAGCATCTTCTGATAAAGAGTTGGTGCTTTACATCAACACCATCCTGTAAAAAAAACAATAAAAAAGGCAAAAAATATCAGTGGAAAGAAAAATCAGTGGAAAATCTCTTTGTTCTGTGATTTATGTTGTGGGACATACATCCAGCACTTGTGACCCCTCACAGAGGTGTGTCTGCCACACTGTCCTGCCGCAGCTGGGATGGGCAAACTTGGCCAGCTGTGTTAGTGACTGAGGGTGAGCATGCATCATCCAGCCATTGATTGCTGAATGTGACATGTTGTTTGTAGTAGTACCTGCCACAGGGATTGAATTCCAGGGGGAAAAAAAAGGTGGAAGTTTGCATTTAGAAAAAGTGCACGTGAATTTAAATGTCTCTATTTCATACTACTCAGGAAAATTAGCCATGCTTTGAACAGTAGACTGCTAATTTTGTTTGGCCAGTGACTCTCAATTTAACTCTGCTATAAATGAAATGGAGGATGGATGCTTATGGGCATGAATGTTTTAATGTTAACCAAAAAAACCCCTCTGTTCTTTGTTAAGGTAGAGGGTGAACAGTCTGGCTTTGAACAGAGATATGCAGTAATTAAAGGCATCCAGAAACCTGGCAGACTTTTTGCTTTTGGGGGAAAATCTTTCAAACAGAGACTTGATTCTGACTACATAAATTGATATGAAAATCTCTGTCTTTAGTTACAGAGATGTCACCCTTGGTTGGGCTCTGTCCCCATCATGGAAGTACTATTATATCACTGTATATTATAGCTGGGCTCCTGCTTTTAAGGGAGGTGTTCTCTCGTGGGCACACATCACTGCAATCACTGCTTCAAGGACAGTATCTCTTTCATGAGGACCATATCTCTTTCACCTTCTGAATCTCTCATCCTCTCGAAACAGAGCAGTTGTTCAATGGGAAATGTAAAGTAGGCACTCATCCCGTCGGTAACAATGGAGGTGGTTTGTTTTGGTTGAGGAAAAATACATATAATATATAAAATACATATAATTGCTCACCTCTTCATCTCCCTTTCTGTCCCATTATCTTGCCTTGTTCACACAGGAGTGTGGGATGTGGTTTACCCAGGGGAGAGGGCAGAGCTGGGCTCGGGTCTGTGCCTCACGAGGCAGCTGTGGGAGATCCCACCTGCACGAGCAGTGGATCCAAAGGGGCAGATCATGGTCTGCCTGGCCCCGTGTAACAGGTAGGGAATGATCTTTACCCCATGAGATGCCTGTGTGAAAAATCTGTGACATGTGTCCCTCTTCCCCAGAGGGGGATACACTGGAAAGAAATCCTGGTCTGCTCTGCTAGAGCTGCCTTTGCTGCAACCCCTCCTAATTCAGCCTCGTCATGAGGAAATTACTGCTTTGCACCTGATGCATTATCAAAAAATATCCACTTGCAACAAGGCTGGATTAACCACGACATTTTACAAGGCCAGCTGGGAGGAATGCTTTGTGATTAAGTGAAGCTCATTTCTAATGAGCCCTGTGCTTTACTTTCTGAAATATCTCATTTTTGGAGGCAGGATGTGTATTTCTCACTTTTTTTCCAATAAACACATTTTAAAAACCGGACTAAACTGCAACCAGTCAAACTTACTCGATTGCCCTGGTCAAACAGAGCTGGAGAGATGCTATCTTCAGCAGGATTTATGGAGTATCTGTGTGCGTGGAACTTGCTGTGTGATACTCTGCCATAGGCTGACCATTTGGGGAAGTGTTGGGATGACAAAAGGAATTGCCCAGCAGAAGCTTAGTGTGATGGGCTTGAGATTTTGTAGGTGTTAAGGTTGTTGAAGAGGACTGTGATGCACTAATTTAACCTTCTACATAGCATGGACAGGGGAACTCGATCTTCTGTTACCTGCAACCTGTCTTTTTTGTGCCGGGTGCTTAAAATCCATGCCAAGATAAGAATCTGCTTAAGCCTTTAAGATTGCTTAGCAGTCAGTAGAGCTGGAAACAGCACGGTCGGCTGAGGAGCAAAATGATACTGGGTAAATCAGTTCCAAATCCTGCAGGGATGCCCATGATGTGGCAGAGGCTGTTGCTATCAACAGAAAGCTCTGCTGAAGGGATGGGACCAAGAAACCTAATATACATCAAGGTGTTTGAGTTGAAAACCATCTGCTTGAGCTCTCCTGCTAGTCCAGCATGAGAAGTTAGTGTGGGGAGAAGTTGTGTCCTTCCTCTCTAAGTGGAAGATGGAAATAAGGATCTGGAGATAGAAATCTTTTTTACCCTGTGATATGAAGAAATCTTCCATCCTAGGATAGTGAGATGAGAGAATATAGCATTGAAGAAAATACCTGGGAGGCACATCTGACTGATGGAGGTGATTCCTCTGAAAAAAAAAATTGTCATTCCTAAATCTCTTACTGAGGATGCCCTGAGTTTGGGATTCCTATTTTGGCCCAGAAAACATCTTGCAGATTCATTGGGCTTCCCCATGAGCTGAAAAGCATGAGAAAGAGTTGGTGGCTTTGTAACACTGCTGCAAGGAGCTCTGTTCTTGCCATCCCTGAGGCGGATGGTTTGCGAGAAGGGATTTCCCAAAAGCACATGATATTGACTCAGCCCTGCTTCCAGAATCCAAGGGAAATACCTGCTGAGGCATTTGGAAACCCCTCCTGGAGTTGCTCGGGTCTGTGGGGACTTCCACATGTGCTTTGATCTTTCTGTCTGCAGCTTTTTGCAACAGAGATTTTGTGGAGAGCAGATAGTCAGCATTCCTGAAGACTTTTAGTTTCTGTTCTGCAGTAGCTCTCAGCACGTTTTGCCTTTATGGTGATCCTTCTTGGAAGTGAAGACCCTCACCCAGAGCAGCTTCAGCACAGGGAGACGCAGAGCGCATCCCCAGAGCTGAACGTGAGATTTCCAGTACAGATGAAATCAAGGCAGTGGCTTTCTGGTTTGCAAACTCTCCTAGATGATGAGCAAGAGGATGCCCTGCAGAAGGGGACAGGGCAGGAACATGGGAATTTGGGTGCAACCAACAAGTCTTGGTGCTAAAACAACAAATGCCGTGGGGAAGGTGTCCCTGTCCTGAGAGTCCTGAGTGCTGTGCTCTTTGAGTTCTTGAGTGATTTTGAGTCTCTAGGAAGGTGGGTTGCCAGAGAAATCATCAGTGAAACCACATCCACGTGAGGCCTTTCTCCAGTGACAGGAACCTGCCTCATGCTGCTGCCAGCAGCTCCTTGGATGCTGCACTGGGCAGAGCTCTTTGGACCGCTGTTGTAACGCTCTGGCTCAGCACGCCCTGTGTTTGCCTACCTGGTTTAAAGTGTTACTAGTTCCTGAATGGAGAAACTACCTGCAGGAACTCAGTAGCTTCCCTGCCTTTCAGCACTGCAGCTTTTAGGAAGAGGCTGCCTGCAGACGTGGTCAGATGCGCTGTTGAAATTAAAACGCGATATGGATTTAATGTGAAATATCTGCTCCCAAATGGCTGCATCCATCTAGGTAGTCCTAATCTGGAGTGGAGATTAATTTTTAATCTGTTTTATTTTGCTGCTGCGTATCCATGAGGCTAAATTGAAACAAAACTGTATTATTCCAGGGTAAACATGCTCGCCTGTGGGTATTGAGAAGGAGCAGGAGCCCGAGCAGCTCTGCTGGAACAGCTCCGTGTGTGCACAAACCCATTGCAGGCAGCACTCGGCTGCTGCAGCTGTAAGAGGGAACCCATGATGTGGAAAATCCCTTGCAGCTGATACGTCAGTCATATCCGAGGATCAGCCAGGAGGCAGGGATAACAAACAGCACTTTTGCTTCCCAGTCGAAGGTGTGCAGCTTGCAAAAAACTTGAGTAAATCTGGAAATGAGATGCTGGGACTTACTGGGGAATTGCAGCAAGGGGAACAAGTGGTTTTAATGTTGGAGAATGAGAAGTAAAAACAGTTGAAAAAACAGAAATGGGAGCTGGTGCTCCTGATCTTGATTAGTGTTTTAAAAGCAGCAAGATTAATAAAAATTCCTTGTAAAGCAGCATTTTTCTGGGGTGCTGGCATGAGGCCTGCTCTGAGTTAGCCAGCTCTGTCACAGGCGGCTCTGCAGGACTCGTTTGCACTGAGGATTGTGTAAGGAGATGAGGAATTTTTCAGAGTGGTTCTGGGAACTCATTAGGCTAAAAAACCCCCATAAATCTATGGTGGGTGTAAGTTATCACTGTATTTTCCCCTTTTAATGTGCCCAGGCTGGGCTGCCTCGCTCTTCCATCACCCCCTCCTCTCTTGGTGTTTGTCTCCATATGCGGACGTGCCAAACCAGAAGCGCTCCTCCCTGAGCCCTTTGGACAGATTCTTGGGACAGGGAGAGAAGTTCTCAGCTCACAGGGGGTGAGGTGCATTCAGGGTGCCTTCGCAGCAGCAGAGGTTTCCACACCAGGCTGCCTTCTCATCCTCTCCCTGCCTTTGCAGCTGGCATGGTGTTGGTGATCCCAGGCAGCTTGGTTGTCCTCGCACCCAGCGCCATTTTTGCTGGGCAGGATGGAGGGATTTTAGACTCCTGGGTCCTCTGTGCAGGAAGCAGTGCAGGATGCCACTTTTTCTCCTCGATAGAGTTAAATAATGGTGTTTTTCTTCTTTTTTTTTTTTTCCTTTTATTTTCCTTACTTCCATCTTTTCTCGTGGGGGGTTGTGATGCTTTTTTTGCCTTAGGTATTTATACATCCAGACAACCCTGCCTGCTAGTGCTGGTCCCTATTTCAGCACAGAACAACTCCTTCTTTTGAGGTTGTCTTCACCTTTATTCTGTGAGAAAACGAGCCCATCTTCACCCTGGGGTTTCTTTTAGGGCTGTGAGTTAACTGACTTAAGAGCTCTGGTGTTTTTCTCTTGGTTATTCAGAGGTGCTCAAAGCCCTGGTGTTAAACAGCTGATCCAAGCCCCAGCCACCCAGGGTCGAGGACTCGTGTGGAAGTTGGGTGAAATATCCCTTTGTTTTTTAGGTTTTTGTATAAAATGTTTTTTTCAAAGTGGAAGAAGCTCTTGAAACTGAATTCCCTGTTTTGTTGCTTAAAAACCAAAAACTCATTGCTTCAGAAGAGTGAAGAGGAGAGGTACAGGGCTGTGGCTGATTGTGCAAAGCAGTAAAACCCTGTGGGATCCTGGACTGTCGAGACTCATCACCCCCCTGTGGCATCTCCTTGCCGTAGGGGAACACTGGATTTCATCTCAGTGAAACACAACGAGTGGTTTGGGATGATGATGCTGACACACCAGGCAGATTCCATGTATTTGATAATGCCCTGTTTCACCTCTGGTAGAAATGAGATGCTTTTCATCCAGCCCCAACATCATCTGTGCTAAAGTGGTTGGTGATTGACGTGATTTTCTCCCCCCCTAAATTCAGGGAAATCTCAGCAGAAGGGTGGAGCAGAGCAGGAAACAGCAGCAAACATCATCTCTCCCCTACAGGGAAAGATCGTCCTCCTTCTCTATTAGAAGATTAACAATAATGAAATAATTCTTTTATATTCACAGATAGTCAGAATACACTTGGCTGTCTTTGAACTTGCCCCATGTGTTTGCTGGGAGTTATTACAGCATGAGGGGGCTCACTTTTTTCTAGTTCCCTTTCCTGGAAGTGCTCAAGGCCAGGCTGGACTGGGCTCTGAGCAACCTGGTCTAGTGGAAGATGTCCCCCATGGCAGGGGATTGGAATGAGAATATTTTTAATATCCCTTCCAGTCCAAACCATCCCATGATTCAAGAAAATTGCATCCTTGCTGGGAGCGATGCTGTAATAATGTGTTGATGAGGAAGCCATCCAGGCACTTTGGCTTTCTCTCAATTAAACCTTACAGCAGATTTACCTGCTGGAATCAGAAGGATTTAAAATGGAAATGGGGACACTCAAATGAAGGTAGCACACAGAGTCTGATGGTGATGGAAAATGGCTGTGAAACATCAGGGATGGAAGACTGAAATCTCAGATAATCAGAAGGCAAATGAAGAGTAAAGATTAAAAGTTCCTCAGAGGTGTTTGCTTCAAAAAGAAAAAAATTAAAATAAAAATAATGTGAAAGCAGATTGGTGCTGTGCACACCTGAAAGATTTGGCAATTCAGAGAAAGAAAATGCTAAAAGAAAGGAAATTAAAATTCCGTGTATTGTTTGAAAGGTAAGAGACTGCTGCCTTAGAAGTGCCATTGGCATGTGTGGCATGTTCTGAAATTGCTTGGGAGAGTATATTGGATTGGGGTGGGGAAGGGAGGGAGAGACTAATTATATATAATCTTAAAATGAATTAGGTGATATAAATGTAATGAAAGCAAATCCTGTTCCTGGAGAGACTTTTCAGTTTGCATTTTGATATCCTAGGGCAATGGCATGTTGCTCTCTGACAGACAACCATTTGATTTGGAAATATGTGAATAATTGGGAAGTGAAACCTCTTTGAATTTGTTCCTTTCCCCTCCAGCGTTTGAAGGACTAATTATAGGAAGAGATGCAGAATGCCCTGTGCGGGCACGGATGCAGCCAAGTTTCTACTTTGCTGGTTGCATGAGTCACTGTGCTGCATCCTGTGCTCTTTGATATGTGTCCTTCCTTCGAAAATTATATATTTATTTTACAGATGGAGAGGTAAGTGTGCTATGCTCCATGGCTGAGGACACCTGTGCCAAAAGGATGCTCAGCAGTCGGTGGTGGAGGCTGGGAATGGGCTGGGACGTGCGGGTGGTTGGGTAGGAGTAAACACCGATGTGAAAAGTGAGCGCCTGAAAGCTTCAGTATCTTGGCAAGGCTTGTGCTGCTGGCTCGACTCAGAGGCAGCACCCTATTTTAGGATGTTTTCAAAATGGGTCTGAGGATCCTCCTGTCTGCAGCTCTCTGCTAACCAACAGCCAGATGCTGACCCTGTTCTGGGCAGGAGGGACCCTCTCCCTACTGCCAGTCCCCTGGATGGCACAAGTAAATTGATGTGACCAACCCAAGCTCTCCGAGGAGCAGAGAGGGTTAATCTGCTGCATGGCTGGTCTGAGGCACTTGGTCTCATTTATCATCTCTGCCTGTGCTCAGCCCCAGGATGGTGGGTGTGCCAGGGGAGTTAGGGCCAGCGCTGGGGCGGGCGACACTGAAAGCATGAATAAAAATACTCCTCAGTCTGGAAAAAAAGCAGGATTTCGCTCTCTGGAAGAGCTCAGAGATCCTAAGTAATAATACTGTATAAATGTATGAATGTCTTAAAAATATATGAAGTCCTCTCCCACTGAAGGTGACATGCATGATGGGAGCTGCTGGGTTGGGCTGTGTGGGGGAAAAGAGGAAAGCACTTGGAGCAAGGTGGAGGATAAAAAGCTCCCAGCCTGTGTGTGAGATCTGTAGTTCCCAAGCTGTGCTCAGCAGACCCCTTAGAGTGTCTTCTGTTAAGCTTTTGTTTAAGTAACACGAAAAGTTTGGGATCTTCTGACGGGGATGAGTCGAATCTTCCTGGTGGCTCTTTCCTGACTTGATGCATAACCTTGAGCTTGGAGCTGTGCCTCCTCCTCTGGCTCTCCCCACCTGTGATAACGGGGCTGGTGACATTTGCTGCTGTTTGTAAAGCAGTGCTGGCAAAGTGAGACGGGGTAGGATGCAGGATGCTCCACTCACTGTTCTGGCCAGGAGCCGACGCGTGAGGTTGCTCAAAATGCAGCACATCCTTTGTCTCACCATCTTTAGGCAATATGGTGTTTGGGAAGAATCTTAACACAGGGAGGACCAGATGTATGTTAAGCCCTTGGGGCCGTATTGAAATGCAAATGGAAATGAAATAGTGCATTACTTCCAAGAGTGGTCTAAAGATGAAAACGCCGTGTTGGGAGGCTGTGCGTGGAAAGCGGATAGCTGGGTGTGAGCCCTGACAATGCTTTATCCTGTTGTTGGGAAACCTGCATGCAATGCAGTGTTGTATTTGGGGTTTTGAGGTCATTGTTACACAGGTTATTTAAGCCTGGATGCATTTTTAGCTGGACTTTGTCTAAAGAATAAACATAGCCAGGGCTGTTTTCCAGTCATCAGCTAAACGGCCAGATCAAGGGCTTGAGTCAGCGATTCTTGCAAAACATTACTGACTGTCTTCAAAAATATTTCCTAACACTTTTTGCTTTTGAAAATGTAATCATGCATAAAGTGATGTGTGTTAGTTTTGCTTTGCAAATGATTCTGGTGCCTGGATTCTGTGTGTGTGTGTGTGTGTGTTGGCTCTGCTTCTCACTTGCTCTGCTTCCTACATTCATCCATGTACGCCTGAAACAGCAACCCAAAGATGGGACTCGCCCTCTTCCAGGAATAAAAGAGCTACATTATCTCCTTCTAAAAAACCAGGATTTATATTTTTGCTGCATTAGGGATGTGTGGCTTGTATGAGCAAAACTAACCCGTATATCCCACTAGAACAGCTGCTGCAAACAAAGGGCTCCAGCTCTTGCTGCAAGGCTTGTAGGTGTGCCTTGGATTTTGATTCAATATGTAGAACTACTTTTCAGTAGAAATACCAATATCCTTCATATTTCATGGTGAGACAGCTAATCCCCATTAGCTGTCCTGCCTAGAAATTGTACCTTGTATAGCAAGGAAGACAAAATGTTCAATTCTCACTGTGCTGAGATGAAAGGGGGTTGTGAGATGCCAGCTTGGACGCTATGGTGACTTCTCTTTTCTGCTTAGATTTTTCAAAACTGGTTAGTGACTTGTGGATACTTAATTTGAGACGTTTTAAACAGTTTTTGTTCTCTCAAGAATGAGGCACCTTTTCAAGATAGCTTAGGCTGGCTACTCTACATGAAAATATTTACTCCCTTTGAAACTCTTGGCCCTTCCAGAATACAGCCAGGCAGGCACGTGGCTTCCTCTGCTTCAGTGTAAAGTTCACTTATGATGTGTTGTTAATGAATAATTACTACTGCATGGTTCCCTCTTTAAATAACAGGGGCATCCTTGCTACATAAAACATTAAAAACTTGTTAAGATGGAAAATACCAGTGAAGAGATGAAAAGCCTGTGCAAAATCTCTGTCTACTGGGAAATGGTTTCAAGGGCAGCAGGGATGGACTCTGTCAGGAAGAGGGCTTTGTGTTCTTCTCTCAGCAGCTGTTGACTCCAAATGGCACTTCTGGGCTTGGGGCAGTTGTTCACAGGGATTGGGTTCCTCAAATCCCAACATGAAAAGAAATGCAGGCTGTCTGCATGGGTGGGTTGGAAATCAAGAGCAAATTGCAGTCAGTAACATACTGCATTTGGTTGGCCAGTAGCTGCTTGGGTCTTGCAACATTTGAATTCTTTTTAAATGATGATTTTAGGTTGAAGACATTTAGTATAGGAACTAGACAATGGCCAGACTAGGCCAGAACAAAAGCCCACCCAGCCTGGTGATCTGACCCAGTCTTTTGGTGAAAGATGCCAGGGGAGGAAGGGCAGAACAAGCAAGTGCATGTGGTTCTTCTTAAAACAGTATGGGGAATCTTCTGAGAAGGGGTTCCCAACATCTCCTGCTGTTTGGGTGAGGAACTGCCTTCTCCAGGTGTGCTTTGAGCCTGGATCCCACCAGCTGTGATGGATTCACCCTTCATCACTTGTTTCACTCTTCAGCAGTTGCCTCACTCTTGCAAAGCAGGGGCCATCATAGAGAGGGAGGAGGCTGATCAGCAGTTTTATTCTCCCAATTTCATTCAGCAGAAAGAAAAGTGCATTTCTTAGTGCTCACCAGAGCTCCCAGGATATAGCCAGAACAGTAGGTTATGTTTTCCTGGGCTTATTGTATTAAAGAAAGTGAATCCTGTATGAAGTATTTATATTGAAAAGCTTGAACTGTGACATGATGCCCTCGGAAAATGTGCACAAGCAGCTTGGGCTGACATTCTCCTATGGTCTTATCTTTGTTCCCAAAGGAAGATATAAAGGTGGAGGGATTCCCACCTGGGCTGCCTTGCCTTGGGCAGGTGTGTTCACCTGCTTGTTGCCATGGAAGCAGAGGGTCCTGCACCCTCCAAAAAGTTATCAAAAGCTGTGTTTGCTCTTCTCAGATAACTGCAACGCCTTACCAAAGTTCAGGGAAATTGGCTGAAGAGCACTGGGATCCATGTGTTCAAGCCTAGTGGGGAGATTAGTGGTTTTATTGCTCAATTGGCTGCTGTCACTGTGAAGCTTTTCACATTGCCTTGGAACTTTTTATTTTCTTTAGTGAAAAATGGAATTTACCGGTGGCATATCTTCCATTTCTGTTCCTGCTGATTAGCAGGATTGTGCAGTAATGTCACATAAAGTACCTTTTCATTAGAGAGGTGGCAGTAGTTTGCATGCCTGTGTCCCCAGGTAAATCTGAGCAGGGGGAGACAGTGAGAAGGTGTGTTCAGAGTTGTAGTTTGCTCCTCTCTCAATAGCTGCCAGTCCTCTGTGTGAAGTTCCTGCAGGCATCTCTCCCAACTTACAGCTCAAGCACATGGACTGAAAAAACTGATTATTGCATCTTGCTGCTGAAACTCTTCAGGAGAAAGGAAAGGGTTTCACTGCAGCATAAAATGATCATGTCACAGGTTATGGAGGAGTATTTGAAAGATTTGGGTTGGAAGGGACATTTTAAAGATCCCTTTTTTCCAAAACCCCTGCCTTGGGCAAGGATATTTTCCATTGATCAGGTTGCTACAAATCCCATCCAAACTGGTCTTGAACACCTTCGGGGACAGGGCATCAAAATTTTCTCTGGGCTACCTGTTCCAGTGCCTCACTACGCACACAGGAAATAATTTCTTCCTAATCTAAACTTATCCTCTTTCGGTTTAAAACCATTGCTCCCTATCCTATCACTACAGGCCTTGGTACGAAGTCTTCTTCCACCTTTCTTGTGAACCTCCTTTATAGGTTGGTAGGTTGCAGTAAGATCTCCCTGGAGCCTTCTCTTGTCTTGGATTCTTATTGTATTTCCAGCGATAAATTCCTCTAAATACTCATGGTGTCTCTGAAAGTACCCAGACAAGGGCACCTCCATCTCATTACTCTCATACATCAACATCTAAATATGTGGGAGCAGCATCAGTGGTGGTGCTAGTGGAGATTCCCCAGGTCAGGAAATTGGGAGTGCTGAATCTTAGAATATTACTTTATGCTCTTTTACATAATATGGGAGCCTGGTCACCATGGGAACGGCCATCTAAATAGAAAGTTGAACTGGAAGGGATTGTACCCAGTTTCTGGGGTGCAGCTGTTGAGCTCCTGTCACCCAGAAAGCTTGGATGTGGATGGAGGGTAAGTTCTTTCATTCCATGTGCGCACTGTAGTCCAGTGTGTTATAGCTTTCCCGTGGTGTGAGAAAACCAGGAAGGAAAAGAGCTGTCCCAGAGCACACTGTTATTTTATTGCTTCCCACCTGTGAACCAGGCAGGATTTCAACTTCCCGGGACAATCTGCTCAAAACCATTTTTATTTCAAAGTGGGGTCTGGACACTGGTGAATGCATATAATCAAAATGAAAGCTAATAGGTGACTTTATTTTCCCCCATGCCCCTTTCCATAAAATCTCTTCAGCATCTCTTTTATAACTTGTCTTTAGAGAATCACTGCAGTTATCCTGCCGTTTCTTCCGTGCCTTTCATTATTGTAACAGAAACAATCACTGGAAATTGCATGATGATATTGGGTTGTGCTGCATTCCTTCCTCAGGTCATTCAACAGCAGCCTTTTTCAATAGACCCAGAGGAGAAAAGTACATTTCTGTAAACACGAGACAAGTCCTATATGTGCTGCAGCCACTTGGGAGAAAATTCCATTGTAAAAGAGGCTCTTAAAATTGTTCATGTGGGATTTGCCATTAAGAGCATAAAGACTGGAGAAATGGACTTCTGATTTGGCTGGCAACTTGCTTCTCATCCTCGAAGAATTTTAGGAATGTCTTTACTTCCTTTTGGAGGGCTGAAGGCTAGTTTGTGATTGCAAGGACTAGAGAGTTGCTTTTTCCCTGCCTCCCTTCTTCTTTCAGGCTAGGTTCTGCTGGTTTGTTAACTCTTGAAATACCAGTGTACACAGGGAAAGAGCTTTTTAAAAGTCAGTGGTTTCTTCTGCAAACCTTGAATGATCTGAAGGTCTGGAGTGTAAAGCAAAAGATGTCCCTTGCACCAAGGAGTTATCAAGTATTTTCACATGTGCTGCTGTGGGCTGGATGGAGGAATCTCTGCTTGGGATGTGGTAATGGATGCTTGTCCTTTGTCAGTGTAAGGCTGGCCATGAATTGTGCTCATGCTTTTTTGTGCACGGCCCTTCCATCATGTTCTTACTTTTTGAGCTGAAATGCAGCGCAGTGTCAGGCCGTCGGTGGTTGCTCACGTGCTGGGGGGAATGCAGGTCGGACTGGCAGCTAAAATGTGCATGTTTTATTCTCTAGAACGTGGAGAAACACGAGGATTTTATCATAGTGTATTTTGTATAATAAAGAATGGTGTTTGCCCCAAAGGGTTTGGTTCCCCATCAGCACAGTGAACCCCCGAGCTTTGCTGCAGCTCAGGGCTCTGTGCAAGGAGCTGGGCAAGCATCCCCTGCATGGTCCTGCACCATTCCTGTCACTGAAGCCCTTGGTTCCTCTGAAGCAGAAGTTTGGTTTTCTCAGGTCAATAAAGAAGAGACCGCAGCTGGCACCTGCCAACAGCCATCCATCATCATGCTGGAACTGAGGCTTGATCTATAAAATTTTCTCTCTGTCACTGCTTCCCCTTCAACTGGCTGGCAAGGAGAAGCTGTGATGTAGCAGAAAGGTAATCTTAGAAACCTGATTTCTAGGTAGAGAGAATCTTCTTCTACTGAGAGCATTTTCAAATTAATTCTTCCCTGAGTTTCGCTCTTGCTCATGTAATCTGCTGATTAAGTGAGTCATCTCTATGGTGTGTTTGAATTCTGGTCAATGATGGAGTTTAAAACAGTGATTTTTGAACCGGTTCCATGGTTTAGAGTGGTTGTGGTTTTTATTGCCTTTCTTCCTCCATCCTGCTGAGAAAACTGCTCAACTCCAAGCTTTGATTATTCAAGTAGAAGAGGGTGACAGGAACACAAACAAGCATCATTTAATTCTTGGGGACACGTTTCCCTGATGCTTGACCTTTTGGACTTCCCACATCTTCTTGTCCATTTACATGCATTACAGTTTTTCCAATTACCAGTGAATTAAATTTGGAATTGTGGTATTTGGAAATGTCAAGCAGAATCAATAGAAAAGCACTTGGGGCCCAATCTTAGTAGACTCAGCACATTTTAAAGCATATTTGAAATGTCCCTGCTGGTAAATCTCAGAGGACCCTGTGTAGATTATGAATTGAGGTGCTGCTGTTCGGGTACTGAAGCTCTCTGTGGCTTGCCAGGTGTGCTGTGCTGTGTTGGACACACATCACTCTCTCCCTGGAGAAGACCTTAAAAGTCAGGAGCTCTGAAAAGCATTTCTGCTGGTGACGGTGTCACAGGATGATGAGGATGGTGGGATGGAGCAGATGCATGTGAAAGAGCTGGGAAAGGCATCACCACATGATTATTGCTGTTCCTTAAACCTCTGCACTCCACAAGGAGATGCTCCCCTACCCTCGGCCCTTTGCCTGGAAGGAAATTCATTTTCTAGGCTTGCTTTGAAAGCTTTTCAAGACTTTGCTCTGTGTGGGGAAAATATTTACGAATGTACGTGATTTCACTTCCTCCTCCCATGCTCTTTTGGAGCCCCCATGCTGGCTCCCGAGGAGAACGGGAGAGAACAAATGACTGTGATCTAAATGTCATTTCAGAACTTGCTGCATATTTTACTTAGTGATTTGTGGCGTCTGGTCAAAATCTGCCCTCTACTTGATTTTCAGGAGTGCAGTTGGAAATACCTTAATCTTGCAATTAAGCTCTAATATTTTCCGTTACAGAGGCTGCAAAGTTTGGCGGCTGAGCCAACCTCCTTGGTAGCTTGTGTGCAGAGTGCTCAGCCCACAAGGGGCCATTTTTCATGCCAAAGAGTAGTCACTGCTGTTGCAAGCCAAATAAATGGCCTGCTTAATGCTTTTATAAATGCACACCTCAAATTCAAGGGAAGAAAAATAAAAATCTTAATAACTGCATGCCTGTTTGAAAACTCATGGTTGAGGGGAGAAAACACAGCCTCTCCTTTACAGAATTCCTCTGTGGAGCAAGGTTTTTTCTTGGTGCAAAGGAAGCCTGGAGGTGTCTCTTGGTGAACTGGGGGGATGAAGGAGTGTTGTTTCAGAGGTGCTGCCCGAGGTGGCATCCTTGGGGACGGTCACACACGGACAGGCAGTGGCTCAGCAGCTCTGGGAGTTTGGATCTGCAGCTTCTCGCGCTCTCCTCCGCCCCACGCCGTGCGCGGGCGGGCGGGCGGCAGCAGTGCCCTTTTTGGATCTGTGACTTCGTGTTTGTCAGGGCTGGCTTGATTTTGATTTCATTCTCTTGGGTGTAGCTGAGGAGGAGTGTGTATCTGTGCAAAAAAAAAAAAAAAAAAAGAAATTAGGCCATTTTTGTGTGTTGTTACTAATCCAGTTTGAACTCTGCTGTCCAAATTGCCTCGTTTGTGACCCAAAGTGCATTTAAACATGAACTGCAGAAGCACCACGGCATTAAATGCTTTTGATTGATCTCCCTGATGGTTTTATTAAAGAACTAAAACCTTTTTGGGGGAGACAGATACCGTTAGTGATGTGAAGGGAGAAATGTAATTACATTTTTGGCTTTGTCCTTAACTGAAATGATACAAAATAGGATTTTTCTAATGGATAACTGAAATGATCTCTTCTTTAAATAAAATATAGAAATGACCCTCTGAGTTCAAGTCAAAAATGCTCTGCTCCCAAAAATTGATTAACTGCTGGCAACGTCTCTGTCCTGCCGCACACTAGGCCAGCCAGTGACCTGGCCAAACTTCCTTGGATCGCTCTGCCTGGCCAGAGGAATGATTTACTAAACCTCTTCCTGAGAGATCCTCCCCTTTGGGCCAAGAGATTAATCTCATCAGCTCTGTGTGCCTGTATGTGTGTGTGGACACTCAGTATTTCACTCAACCGAGTATCACTGTCATCTCACTCAGCTCTGCAGGAATCTGCCTGCTTTTGTGGACTTGTGAGGAGCTGGGATGCTTCATATCCTTCTCCAGGTCCTTCTCCTACCCACCCTGTTTGACTTAAGATACCAGGGAAATTATTCAGAAGAATTAAACCTTTACTGCATCCTTTCCCTGAGCTGGTAGTAATAACTCCTAAAGCATACTCCTTATATTTTACAAAACAGGTTTTGCCGTCACTTTGGGGGAAAATTCTAATAAAGGTCTAATTCTTTAGAATAATTTCTTTATCATCATTTACTGACTTAAACCCAAGTTAAAAAAGAGATATATGGGGAGGGGCATTGCTACACAGATGTCCGTGGAAGCTGTGAAGTGTGAGTCATGGTGTGAATATAGAAGCCCTGAGTTGTCATCCCTGGTGAGCAGGGAGGATGTATTTCTTAATATTAAAGTTCCTTTTTTAATTTTAAAAGAAAATGACTTAAAGCCTCCTGTCCTTTTGAGAGTGGTTGTCAATGGCATCATTGCAGGTTACCATGGCAATATATGCTGAGATAATAGATTAACAGCCATTGATTGACTCAAAAACTTGGAGCTCTTTTACTGTGGGATAAGCCAAATCTATTGACAGAAAACAAAATTCCAAGTAATATCTTCCCTTGGCATTACACCTCTGCTTTCTCGGTGCTGCCTGAGCCCAGATTTACCCAATCTGGCTTAAGAACCAAAACATTTTGCAGTAGTTGCTGCTTCTAATTAACCATCCCTGCATCCAGCTGGGATTGGATGGGGCATCTCTGCCTGGACAAACACTGGCCATTGAGGTCCCCAAAGATGCAGTGAAGTTTTGGTTTGAGAAAGAGGCTCTGCAGAATCACAGGGGCTCATTTCTGCTCTGTTGTTTTAAGACTCTTGGGAAGGAACAGGGGATAAAAGCAACAAGTCTTCAAATCCTCATGTGCAGTTACGTGCTTAACCACAGATGTCATCACGAGTTTGATGCTTTGCCTAAAAATGTATTTAGCCCCTATTATTTAAGTGCAGCAGGAATGAAATCACCCCGCTCAGGGAATAAGTGCTGGAGCAGCACTTAGGAATCACACATTCGTTTTGGAGAGATGCAACTGGGTGGTCTCTCCAGAGCAACATTTTCCAAACATTCCCAGTTGCAAGCCTTCATCTGGCTTGATTTTGCATTTCTAGCAACAGCTATTTGAAATTCTTTAATTTGCAGTCCTGCACGTGATTTCTGGGCAGGTGTCTGGGAGAGGGAGAGCTGGGAGGCAGCAGCCCCCTCTCCCTGCCTCTCCCTCCCCATCAGTGCCTCTGAGAGTGCTGCACAAATGCTTGGATTGTGGTCCCCCTGTGAAGGGTGTGCCAAAATGCAGCTGTGGGTTTGGAGGCAGCTGGTTTAGCATCCCCTGGGAAGGGGCTGAAGTGGCTCATCCCAGCAGATGCTGCGCTGCAAGGCGAGCACCCAGCAGCCCCTGGTTTCCCAGCTCTGCTCGGCCCTGCCACGGTTTGAGGGAGAGCTCTTGAAAGCAAACCCAAACCTCAAACAAAGGGCCCGACTTCCCTAATCGCACGTGCAAGAATGCATCCGCAGTTGCTTAATTGCTACATGCAATTACCCTCCAAATTAGAGGGCAATTACCCCAATTCAGCGTACAATCTCTGCCGTTTTATATTATAAAATTACATGTACAAATAGCTATATAGGGACATAACGAAGTGTTTGCAAATAACTTCAGTTGCATACACAGTTTCGTATATAAAGCCCCATGGTTTTGACAGTCAGGCAAACAGACTGTCTGGTAAATCACTCAGTGTTTATGCAGACTATTTTGACACATCCCATCTTTTCGTATATACTTTCATTTTAGGTTTTCAAAAGGGGACAGGCAGAGATAAAGAGCTGAGATTTATAGCAGCCTTCAGCCTTGGGGAAGATATTCCCTATGTATCTAATTATGAGTTAGGAGCCCAGCAACTGCTAACACCTAGACCTGGAATTGCTACACTGGATCTTGGCTATAATTTAGAAGCTGTTGGATAATGATACAGCCTCAGTGATCTGTCAGCGACTCCAAATTAGGAGAGCAGGGTTTAGTCTCAGATCAGCAGCAAGGTCCCATGTCTCAGCAGGCTGAAGTCCTTCAGTTCATGAGGATCTTTCTTTAATGAGCTCCCTCTGTGCCTTGCAACTCCCAAGTAGAGGCGAGAGGTCTCCCCATGTCGCATGATGCTTCGACTGCTCTTCCCATCATTATGTGCCTCAGATGGGTGCTGGGGGTCTTGCTTGGCAAAAACCTAGTGACGCTTCAGTCATTTGGAGCAGAAAATTGACCCAGGGGAATCAGCGAAATGACAGTTCCTCAGGACTGAGGTCAAAAAGTTGATTTCCACCCCAAAAATGGGTGATGGTGGGTAGCCTCCCTCAGCCTTCATGATGTATGGAAGTTATTTGGGCTTGGTATTTTGTGTAAAGGTATTTCTGTGCTGCTTTTGTTCGAGGACAAGCCACACTGCGTCATCCCTGAAGCGCTGGGTGGATGCAGTGGGATGCCAGAAACCCATCTGCTCCTGCAAAGCCTGATTCTTCCTTAGACTTTGATTTCAAACAGGACTTCAGGCTTTATTGCTTAAATGACTATTTGTGGCTCATGGTATTGAAATGTTGATTGGTTTTGCCTGGCTGCTGACACGAGGCTCTTTTCCATGGAGAGATCTGGGGCTCATAGTGGCCTGCTCTGCTGGGGATGCTGTGCTTCTGCCCCATGTCCCTGCTCCTGCCCCACATCCATATTCCTGCTTTACAACTTTTTTTCCCCAGATTTTGCATTGTGGCTGGTGGAATAGGCTGAGGCAGGAAAGGAATGGGGGCCCAATGAATGAGACCAGGTTCCAACAGCGATCTTCAAACACTTGTTTAGCAAAGGTTTTATATCTTGTTGCACCCAAGTCCCACTGATTTTCTGCCAAAAGCCAAGAAGTTCTCTGGGATGTTTATTTTCCATCCCACGTGAACAGTATGTTACCAGGTAGTGCCACCAAAGAAAGGAGCTCGGGAGCTTTGCTATGTACCAAGACTGCTATGAGGAGGATAACAAGAGCATTGTGAGGAGGGGAGAGCAGGACTGTGGGGACACAGCCCCTTTAGTCTGTCTCGGGCTGTGGTTTGGGACTGCACTGAAAGGCTTTTATTTCAGGAAAGGCTCTTTTGGCTAAAATTAATGGTGTCCCTCCTGTCACATGCTCAAGATTGGTACAACACTTCTTCCGAGCCAGGCTGTACTGTGGGGGCACAGGGGAGCCCAGTCAAGTCCTTGTTGTGCTCATGCATCAGCTGGGTCCAGTGGAAGGAGGCAAGTGCTTCCTGCATGTATTTTGGGGAATACCCTCTGATTCTTCTTGCAGCTTGAAATGAGAAGCAGGGCATTGTTATCCATGCCTTTGTCACTTGGCAGAATCATAGAACAGGTTGGGCTGGCAGAGACCTTTAAAGGGCATCTAATCCAACTCCCCTGCAGTGAGCAGGGATGTCTTCAACTACATCAAGTTGCTCAGAGCTCTGTCCAACCTGATCATGAATGTTTCCAGAGATGAGGCACCTACCACCTCCCTGGTCAACCTGTTCCAGTGTTTTATCCCCCTCATTGAGAAAAATATTTCTTCCTTATATCAAATCTAATTTTTTTTTTTTAGTTTAAAACCATTGCCAAATGTCCAGCTCAGTGTTTCTCACAGACCTACAGTGGCCTTGGGAGTGTCCATTGCCCAAGGAGGGAAAAGAAGGCAGGAAAAACTACATGGCTCCCCAGGGATGCAGTGGCAAAGCTCAGATTTCCTTCTCTTGTCCCCCACAGGGCCAAGCTCCTGTTTTGACTCCCCCTCCCTCTGTTCAGTGAGGGTTTTACCGCAGCGAGTGCGGAACAGGCAGTTAGCTGCAAACTTTGGTCTCTGCGTGATCCATTACAGAGCAAGGTGTGAGTGTTTCTTGATGAGCTAAAGCAGCAGGTAAATTAATACCCAGACCTGGAGCCGTGCCCCTTCCTGCTGAGACCATCTTGGGTACAAACAGAAGGGTTTCTTGCAGTCGTGAGCACCCAGCGGGGTGAGGATCCTACCAAATGGCTTTTAAAGAGATCTGAAAGCAGGTAACAAACACGCAGGTTTTTAAAGTGTCTTCTTAATGCAAGCATCCTTAGGAGCTGTTATAAAGAAAGCATACATCTATTTAGTCATCCAAAACTTTATGCATGCTTTTATTCAAATCATCTAAACTTTGACAGCGGGGGGAAAACTGGGAAAGGCCTTTTTCCTGGCGCGGTTGCTGTTTGCAGAGTTGGGTTTGCGTGTTTGCAAGCAGCTCTTAGTCTTCAGCTGAAACTTGTTCCAGAAAAGACAACTGTCTTGGGGGAAGGGAGCCTGGGCTCAACACAGGATTTAGCAGCCTCAGTTTGCTGGTCCCAGAGCCGATACAGCTCCTGCTTCACATCTTTTCAGCATTCCCTTTCCAAGGCACAGTGGAAATATCAAATCTCACTACAGCTCTGTGCATTGCATTGGCCGTCGTTGCAGGTGGAGAAAACAGAGGCTACACAATATTGCCTGAGGTTGCAGACGATGGTGGCTGAGCTAGGATTAGATTTTGGGGCTGCTTTTCAGTGAAATGGCTCTTTAGACCTTCCAGCTTCCTGGGAGACGGAGTTGGGGAGGGAGAGGAAATTTCCATCTTCATCCAAAGCAATATTCAGTTTGGGACGACGAAAATGACATTACAAAGTGTATTTCCAGGAGTGGGGCAGAAAGTGGTAGGTGAGGATTAGGTGTCAGGTACCAGCTGGGAGTCATGTGACGTTTAACCCTGAGGATGGTGAAACACTGGTACAGGTTGTCCAGGGAGGTGGTGGCTGCCCCATCTCTAGAAGTATTCAAGGTCAGGTTGGAAGGGGCTCTGAGCAACCTGGTCTAGTTGAAGATGTCCCTGCTTGTTGCAGGGATATTGGACTAGATGACCTTTAAAGGTCCTTTCCAACCCAAACCATTCTATGATTCTATGAAGTTAAGATATTTATTCTTTCCTTTATAAGTAAAAAGATATCTCCCTCCACCCCCACACACAAGAGAAAGCTCTTTTGCTTTCCTGCTGATTTAACCAGTATTTAGCAAAAATGCTCAATCTGCCCTAAAAAAGCACGGTGTAAGTATCAAGAGAACAAATATCAAGGCTTTAACAAGGAGTGTCAATATTGACATTGTTCTGTGTTGAGGGATATTGGTAGGTTGTTTTCATTATTGTAAGCAACTTGTCAGAGGAAAACTCTGATGGAGCTTTGCAAGTGCTGATAAAACCTGCAGGTGCTATTGAAATTGAGCTCTTGTTCATGTGTGCTTTGAATATAATTTCCAGTTTCAGAAGTCAGCTTTATGACATTCTCATACCCCTACTCCCTTGCAGTCTCTCCCACGATGCAGATCAAGCAGTCTTCCTAAAAAGCGTTATTGAAGGATTGAAAACCTCTTCAGCCTGCAAAGAGATTTTCCTAGTGTGATGAGTTTGCTCCATGCCATGAAAATTATCCATTGCTGAGTCTGGGTGTTGGGATTGAGAGCAGGTTGGACACATCACCCCTATCTTATTCAGAAATGTGGTTTTCTAGCTACAAGCTTAGTTCCAGGCTTCATAGAGGTCTGGCTATTCTGGGAGTACAGCACTTTCGTTTCGCCATCCTGCGGGACCTATTTGTGTTTTCTACCCAGTTGTCAACACATTTTATTGAGATACCTACATTTTCCATGATTGCAATCCATCAAAGTAATGGCCAGGCCTGACCTTGCCTTAGGTTGGGTAATCCCAAAGAGAGATAGCTGCAGGGCATTTCAGGATTTACAGAATCATCAGCTTCATGGTACAGGGCTCACGGTACCTTTTGTGTTTGTCTGCTTACAAGATGTGTGTTTGTTTCATTCTTCATTTTGTTTTAAACTAATCTTCAAAATGCCACAAAGCAGAGTGTTTCCAGAGGAAGAGAGGATTTCTAAGGTTTAGGACGAAAGAGGTCACCTGCAGATATCAGCGTTCCCTTACTTGACTGGTTTGAATGAAAGTGTCTGCAATTGTATTTCAGCTCTGCCATATGGTGGCTACGGGGGAATTGTTTCCCTGGGGGCAGTAGGAGCTCCACAACCCTTTGGTACAAGGCTGTAAAGGAGGGAAGACCCACAGGCAATGAAGACTCCTTTGTTTTTTGTGGCCAAGCATCCATTTGGGGTGGCCAGTGTTGTTTGGGGAACAGAGTTGTCTGTTGCTGAAGGTCTTGCTTGGGTGGAGAGGCACCCTGAGCCGTGCCAATCTCAGCCAAAAACATGGTATTTATCATATGGAGACTTACCCAAATAAGCCTGAACCGCGATCTAAGTGAGAAATGGCACTGGTCTGGCCCTTCTCTGCAGGATGAATATTATCTGTTCTCAGTTACATCCTACCCAAGGAAGAAACTGTGTAGTTTTAGGTGGTGTTTCCCAGAGACGTGGTAGAGAGGGAAAGCGATTCCACTGCATGACATCCCAGCAAGCATCAAGTAGCACCCTGAGAGGCTGTCTTTCCTAAGCAGGGTTTCTGTGGTTAGACATTCCTGGGTATGCGTTGCCTCGTCCTTCACCTCTTTTAGAGTCCTAAGGTTGATGCATTGTCCAGAGCTGGGCTCTTGACTTCACCATGAGCTGCTGTGTGAGCTTAGGCAAACCTGACCTCTCCATTCCCCACCTCACCCCAGAGGAGAAGAACAATCCCCACACTGTGCTGAAGCTCACACTGCTGAGCTGCTCGGCTCCCAGGGAATCTAATGTATGCATCACCTAAAACAGAGCCATACGATTCCCACAATCTACTTCTGATTTTACCTGAATGTTCTTGGGGCTGGATTTCTCTTTCAGGACCAGGCCATGGGGAGGCTGAGACAAGGGAGTGCATCTACTACAATGCCAACTGGGAGCTGGAGAAGACCAACCAGAGCGGCGTGGAGCGCTGCGAGGGGGAGAAGGACAAGCGGCTCCACTGCTACGCCTCCTGGAGAAACAACTCGGGCTCCATCGAGCTGGTGAAGAAAGGCTGCTGGTTAGATGATTTCAACTGCTATGACAGGTAATAGCCTAACTGGTTTATCTGAATACAGATTTAACCAATCCTCTAAGTGTAAAGGCTCGTGATTTTTTGCATAGAGGAAAACAAGGCAAGTCCAGGTTAATTGGCAAAATCCTCCCCTGTAATTATTTCTGTTGCTAATGCAGCTCTCAGAATTGTCACTTACCTGCTTTGACTTTCTAAATAGAAGCGGCAAAAGGCACTTTTAGGGGTTTTGTGTTGTGTTTTGGTTTGGTTTTTTTTACCCCAGCAAAGCTTTCCTAATTCTGGCATTCATTGAAAAACCTGTCCTGTACCATCACATCAAGAGCAATATGTTCTTCCAGGAGCATTTGGTGATAGAAGTGAAAACTTGGAATCATTTGGAGCTGTCTAGAAAAGCACAGATATCTGGGGGTGGCTAGGGGTTGAGATATTCTGGCTTTTGTGATGTTGCAAAAAGTTTCACTGTTCTTTGGCCGAGTGAAGAGAAGGGCCAGGAGAAAGAGTGGGGCAGCAAAAGCACTGTGAGTTTGTGTGTCACTGGCTGTAGAGAGCTGAAAAGGAGTGAGGTTTTGTAGTGCGAAGGCTCCCACCTCATTAAATAGCTGGGAAAATTAACTAGTCTTCTCTCACTTCCCTTGATGTAATTCTACAGAGGGGAAAAGAATTACAGCTAAAGAAAACAGCCCTATGAAGTTTCACAGTTGTAAAGGACAATGTTCAGTAGCTCTAAGCTCAGGGTTTTTGTTAAAAAAACCCCCAAACCAATGACCAACCAAACAACCAAGCCAAGCCCAGCCCTTTCAATAAGGATTAACAACACAAAATTCAGGGATTTCCCTTGATATAACACCGATGTAGGTTGATCTCACCTTTGTGCAATTCTCAGTTGTGCATCTTTGTAGCTTCTCATTCCAAAAGTTTTAGGAAGATCAGGTGCTAAGCTGTGGGGTTAAGCTGGGACTAGATTTGTTCCATGGCTGCAGTGTTTTCTCCCCTTGGTGCTGTACACTTCCCCTGTTTTTGTGCCTGTTGTCTTGGCTTATCTCGACTGTGAGTTATTCCTCATCTTTGTTCTATTAATAGCTCCAGGGTTACTTTCCTACCACACCTATTCCCTTGCCAATTGAGTAGCCGAGCTCTATATATAGTTAAATTTTTATTCTTTCCCAATAAATCAATCCTCCTTGGCCCATTAGTCATCTTAACGCCGATTCTTCTGAGAACAGAAGGTCACTGTAGTTTCCTACTTCCAAGCAGAAGTGTTTACTGTAAACAGATTTCTCCTTTCAGTGCCGGCTCTCATATCCAGTGACACTTGTATTGTCACTGAGTGTCTCTGCAGGGATGTAGTGGTTCTTAAACTTTGTCATAATGTGTTGCTCTGTTACTATGGTAAAAAGTTTCCAGGGCTCCTCACCAGCCTTTTGCAGCCGTAGAACTGAGTATCCCACTGCCTGACTTTTCAAAGCCACGAGTTCCAGGGCAGAGCTAAAAGACTTTCTGAGAATTAAAAACCAGTACAAATATCAAAAGCAACATTTGAAATAAAGGTTAGCTTTAATTACATAAAGGAATAAAGCCTCTTTAAATTTAGTCCTTTTCATTTTTTCTCTTCCCTGGAGTGCCCTTGGCAGACTTTCATGCAGGCACTGTTGCATCCCAAGGTGACAAAAATGGCTAAAAAGACGATTTTTCGATCAGCGGTGCTGTGCAGATGCCCTTTGTGTCTCTGGAACCTTTGGATGCCGAGTTTCTGGGAGCAGCCTTGGCAGATGCACCTGTATTCTGTCTCCCTGGATGCAGGGCACGGTCCTGTTCTGCTGGCTGCTGCAGCTGCCCTTGGAGCACAGGCAGCACGTGCTGGGATGTGCCGAGCGCTGCCTCCTTTGTCGCTAGAATATGGAAAAATTTCAGAGTGCAAGGCTTGGGACGCTGAGGGTGACGGCTCCTTACTCTGTTCTTTATCTTGAGGAAACAAGAACGTGGCACATGTACATTTAAGGTTATAGGAAAAAGGTAGTGTTTAAAAATCGACTTGTGTGCTCTCGTTTATTTACACAGCCCTGCCGGAGAGGTCATGTTCACATTCCCCTGCAGAGCACATGAACAGCTCCGAAACGTGCCATCACTGCCACAGAAAAATGTGTCATCCTCTCCCCCTGTCTCATTTGTAATATTTGCTAAGTGTAACATGTCATACATACCTGGATGGCTTCACTCAGAGACAGCGATAATGAACTGCAGATGCAGAGCAGGCTGTTTTCACTCATTAACTTGAGTTTTTAACCAACAGATTTAGCAAAGGACGTGTTTTCTATTGAAGGCTCCAACGCTGATGCTGTTAAATCCAAAGGGCTTGTTATCTGATTTCACAAAAAAGCATCTGGAAACATTGTTTAACTTGTTGAAACATCTTTGTTCATTTGAATAAGTCAAATGGCCGCTTTTTTGCTTTGAAGTTTAAAAAAATGAGAGCCTGAAAAACAAACCAAGTGCTTCCCAGCTGAGACCTTGGAGGAGACGGTTTGGCTGTAGCCAGTTTTTTCCCTCAGAGGGAATAAAGCACTGAAAACTGCTCAGTGCTAGGATTGAAGAGAGTCCTTTCCATTCTTCTCGTGGCAGTATGTCAGTGATACCACAGAAAGGGAGGCTTGGCATGAGTTCAGAAATGAGTAATAATGTCAAACGCATATGATTGTTTTGCTACTTCCTCCAAGTGGTCGAGGGAAGGAAGTTATGCATATAATTTAGCTGGGCTTCAGGAAATAGTTTGATACAGTTCTCTGTGGAGAGCAGCTCTGCAAGACTAATAACTAAAAGCAGAGAGTAGCATAGCAAAAGGTGGCAGGGAAGGGAAGCAGCATTTAAGAAACAGAAAGAAATGACAGCTAGAATACTTCAAAAATCACTGCACATCTCTTTTGGCATTGATCTGTGGGGAGAGGGAGGATGTGTGCAAGTGGAGTTGGTCTGATCCATGAAGTCCCCTAAGGCCTTGCACAATGTGGAAGGAAATCTCAGTGCTGGGAAGGCTGTAGCAGTACCTGGATAAGAGGCAAAGGCAGAAAATGAGAGCTACAACCTGATTTTCTGAAAGGTTTTTGTGCAGAAATAAGCTTTTTATGGAGGAGATGGAACTTGAAAATTAAACTTAAAAACCCAGAAAGAAAATGAGAATCATAGGACCCTAGAATGGTTAGGCTTGGAGGGGACTTTTAAAGATCTTTCAACCCCCTGTCATGGGAAGGGACACCTTCCACAGGACCAAGGATGATCCAAGTCCCATCCAACCTAACCATGGAACACTTCCGGGGATGGGGCACCCACAGCTTCTCTAGGCAACCTGTTCCAGAGCCTTCCCACCCTCACAGAGAAGAATCTGTACTTAATATCTAATCTAAACCTGCCATCTTTCAGTAAAAAGCCATTACCTTGAACTTGCACTGCATGCCCTCAGACGTGCAGCCTCCTCCTGCTGCAGCAGGGCTGTTGCTGCTGCTGTCGGGTGCCCTTCAAGTGTGCAGAGCTGGTGATGCTCAAGGCTGTGGGAGCAGCCTTAGCCCAGCCCTTGTCATGTGTGCTTTATGGCACAATCTTTAATTGCATGATCAAACACTTCTCTGCCCTGGCAGCGCTCATATGGGCTGTGGGAAAGGCACTGTTCAGGGACTGAGGCGTCTCTCTGTCGTTTTTCTCCTTCTCATTCCGTTAGCAGCGGCGGCTGTTATTTATTACTCACCATCTAATGCCCTCAGCACATATGGAAGCATTTGTTTCCTTTACAGTCGTTTCAAGGGTCTTTGCTATCCACTGGGGTATTTGAGTGCCAAGTTGTTTTCTGTAAGTGGAGACTGCTGATCTGTGCAGCGCAGCTGCAGGAGAAGGTGCATGGGGAAGACAATTTGGGGCAGGTTGGCTCCCAAAGACAAGAGGCAGGAGTTGGCTGATGTTGTTTTTCTCTCCCCTTCATTCCGTGTCTGTTCCTCCCTGGTGCAGGCAGGAGTGCGTGGCCACAGAAGAAAACCCTCAGGTGTTTTTCTGCTGCTGCGAGGGCAACTATTGCAATGAGAAATTTACCCATCTGCCTGAAGTCACCGGCCCAGAAGGTGAGTGACTGGGAGGACGGGGATTTGGGGTCTTTTCCTCTAGACCCAGTTTCCAATGACTTTCATAAAATCATAGAATGTCCTGAGCTGTAAGGGACTCACAAGGATCATCGAGTCCGACTCCTGGCCCTGCATAGGAGACCTCCAAGAATCCCACCATGTACCTGGGAGTGTTGTCCAAATGCTCCTTGAGCTCTGTCAAGCTTGGTGCTGTGACCACTTTCCTTGGAGCCTGTTCCAGTGCCCGACCACCTTCTAGGTGAAGAACCTTTCCCTAATATTTGCCCTAAACCTCTCTGACTCAGCTTCATGCTCACATTGAGTTGTTGGATGTTTCGATTGCAAGTTCAGAAATCCTTTTACTCCAGTTCCTTACAAATAGTTTTTTAAGGTTGCTTCGTTCTGTGGGTAAAGCTGTACTAACATTTTGGATACCATCAGTAAGGGTTAGGTTTTCTTTGTGGTAGACAGTTGACCGTGGGATGTTACAAAACAAAATCCTACACAAGGAAAAGAGTGCAGAGTGATTTACACAGCATGGACTGAGCCTCAAACTCTTGAAAGGTGTTTGACACCTTCCTCATTAATTTCATAGGTCACAAGTCTCCAGATACCTGGAGCATCTGTGATTTTTGCATTTGATTCTGTTTTGTTGCTCTGGGGATTGAAAGGGAAAGTGTGTGTGTCAGCTTTCAGAGTCTGTGAATATGCATCAAGGAAGACAAGTAACAGCAGGACCTTCTTCAGAGGCCAATAGAAAAGTGATGATTCTTTTAGTTGCATATTTTCTAAAGTATCATTCCATAAAAACTATTAAAGCAGGTGATTCTTTTCCTTAGGTTGGTTTGAACTACCTGCATTTACCGAGATGTTCCACTAGACCTTTATCAGATTTTCCTGGGCTTTCCTGATAGGTTTTTAATTGTTTACATGGGTTGTATTATCTCCTGTTATTAACGTACCCGTAGCAACCTAGTAGCAAATATTCTTTCTCTCACAGTTTTTTGTTTAATTTGGCAAGTCTTGCTATTTTTTCCTTCCCTGTCTCCAACATAGCAACATGGCTCCATTTAGTATTCCCATTGTTTGTGTCTCAACTGCACTGATGTAATTTGGAACAAGAACTACTGTGGGAATAGTGCATTTGATTGTGGCTCCGGCAGCATTTTACTAAAAACTGACAACTTGTCAATCACTGTGAAAGGTAAAGCAACGCTGCAAGGGATTTCGTGCCTCTTAATACATTTGGAAGGGTTAAGAAGAGGAAATGTTCTGCTTTTATGTATCCCAGCAAGAAATACCTATCTTAAATAAAGGTCAGATGGAGGCTTAGCTTGCAAAGTGTGGTTTGGACCATTGTAACTCCGTTACTAACAGAGAGAAGAGAGAACCATGGAGCCCTGTGAATACTGTTGGGTGTGATGGGACATGCCAGCATTGTCAGCTTTGGAGTGGAGGGAGGGAGGGGTTTGGGTGCCTCTGGATGTGCAGCTGACAGTGCTGCTCCATTCCCAAAGGTCCTTTTCCCTCTCTTACCCTGCTCTTTTCTCACAGTCATATACGAGCCGCCGCCGCCAACGCCCTCCCTGCTCAACATCCTGGTGTACTCCCTGCTGCCCATCGCCGTGCTGTCCATGGCCATCCTGCTGGCCTTCTGGATGTACCGGCACCGCAAACCTCCCTACGGCCACGTGGACATCATCGAGGTGAGGGAGCGGCTCCCCTCTGTTTGGGCCTTGCCAAAGGCACGGGGGCTGCTCAATGCATGTTCACATCCACTTTTGCTTCACTCTTTTCACGTGGCCTAACTCTTCTTTTCTGCGTTTTGAATTTGATGGCACAGTCGGCCTCCGTGCAAGTGTCAGGCTGATGGGTTTAGGTGGGGTTATCACCATGTCTGAGATACCTGAGGGAGGGAATTTGTTGTTCTCCTGGAGAAATGCAGAGTTTAAACCGAGGTGATCTGTATGATGCTGACAGACCTGTTCCCTGCCCATGGCTGGGGTGACATGGAACATGCTAACGAAGTACAGAGCAGGGGGAGGTTTTAGGTGTACCTGGCTGTCAGGTCACAAGATCAAAAGGTTCCTACTTTTGGCAGGAGGTAGCCTTGAGGACATCGGTGCTTTACAGCCCAAAATAACTTTTGCTTTGAAAACACAGGAGAATTCAGGCTTTGCCCAGAGCACGGCAGGCAGCAGTGTCACCAGGTGACATTTGGTGGTGTAGATTGTTATATATATTCTATACCAATACCCTACAGAGCAAGCAAGACAGGGAATTTCAGGCTGTTCTTGCTGCAAACAGTATATCTAAATAATTTGTATTAAATATAATGTCACTTCTTCACGCTTCTTTCCTCACGTGCAGTCTGTTCATTCCTCCCCTCCCTTTATTTTACAGTCCATCTTCAGCTGATGACAGTGTTTTTCTCCTGTGCAGGACCCTGGCCCGCCACCCCCTTCTCCCCTGGTTGGCCTAAAGCCCCTGCAGCTCTTGGAGATCAAGGCCAGGGGACGTTTTGGCTGCGTGTGGAAGGCTCAGCTGATGAACGACTACGTAGCAGTGAAAATCTTCCCTATTCAGGTGAGAGGGACACTACATTAGGGACATTCTTACTTGCCAGAGGCTTTCTCATCAGTGTTGAGATGCTCTAAGTGCCTATGGAGATTATGGTTTTTAAGACCATAACAAAGGTGCATTTGGGCTCTTCTGCTGGGGGAAAAAGTTCAAGGACCCTTCCTTCCTACACTTCTGCCTGCATTATCTCATTATCAAATGCTTCCTGTAGTAGTACTTGTTGCAAGAAGGGCAAAAACAAGCACATTCTGAAACCTACAGGGTATTTTAACTTCCCTTCAAATGCCTGTATTGTTTAAATCCAGCAAGTCAGGTTGCAGCTGCAGTGCCCAGAGTGCACACAAAGGGCCAGAGCCCTGGCTTTGTGTGTCCTGCCTGGGTGGGTTGCAAATCTGGATCCAAACCTGGAGAGCAGCTTACAGCCTCCAAAGGCAGAGCCCCGGTGCTGTGAGAGCTAATTGCACTGCAGCGTTTCTGTCAGCTCCTGTCTTCTGCTCTAGGAAACCTTTGAACACTCCTGACTTGATTCTCTAGGAATTGCAGATGAAAAGAGTAAACCAATCAAAAGTCAAGTGAAAGAAAAATGACTAAAACATCTTTGTGCTCCTCCGTTATCTCCTTCATTACTTTTTCACCTCATATTTGTTGTCATAGCGGCGTTGCTAAAGGAGACCTGCACATCTCCCATCTGGGCCAGCTGTGACCTACTAGTAAATATTCAATAGAGCCTAGATTAGATTTTGCAATTGCAACAATTACAGCTACAAGGCTGATCTGGGTGCTGTATGCACAGGCTTTATTCTTGCAAGTATCCTTAGGAAATCTTGACAAATCTTATTTCTCAGTAAGGTTGAGTTTGGCTTCCTCTCCACTCCCCACACATGTCCTTTAGGAACAGCTGAGGATAATTTTGGAGAGGGGAGACTGAGGACAGCAACTTCCAGTCTTTCTTCTTTAGGGAAAACAGCCTCATTTTGAAGGGATACATCATATCCTAACACTGGAGCATGATTTTTAGAGTAGTGTGAGCAGCTCTGACTGAACTGAAGGAGCTGTTTGCTTTGAAGGGAAGCGTGATCTTTGATGGTGCATTTCTCCCCGCTTCAGGATAAGCAATCTTGGCAGAGTGAGAGGGAGATTTTCAACACTCCTGGCATGAAGCATGAAAACCTTTTGCAATTTATCGCAGCAGAGAAAAGGGGGACAAACCTGGAGACAGAGCTCTGGCTGATCACAGCTTTCCACGACAAGGTAATGTAGCATTGAGTGTACATTTGGGGAAGGCAGAGAGGGAGCTGGTTGTGATAGAGCAGCATTATAACCCCTGTAATCCATCCAGTCTGTTCCTGGTGGGTCATGACTCTGTGGTAGCAAAATGCTCTTGCTCCCCTGCTTCAAAGGCCCTCTCTTTAGCTTTCAAGGCTTTCCTACACAAACAAGGGATTAATAAAGGTGGGACTTGGCAAGAGAGAGAGAGACAAAAGGCCACAGCTCACATCTATGATGGTCACCATCTCTTGATGTGCGTAGACGAGCACATGGGAGCTGGATGTCACAGATCCAACTTGCCCCTTGCAGATGGACTCCTTGTTTGCTTTTGAGGCTTGGGGCACATCTCCCATTTCATGGATTGCTTTAGTTATAAAGCATGACTAACACTTAAAACAAATGTAGAAATCTGGGGTTGAGCCAGCAGTGTTATCCCCCTGGTAAATCCAAGGTCTACTTGAGTCAATCATTGCCACAACCAGCTGATAGCAGGCATCATCTTCTTGCATGGAAGGCTTTCCCCTTGCTTAGGTTAGATGAATTGCTCTGGTTAAAGATGATTTTTTCCCTTCCTTACCTCCCTTCCCTTCCCTGGCAGATAAGTAGACATCAGGAGGTCTGTGCTGTCAAGGGCTGAAAACTCATGGATGCTTCTGATTTTTATTTCTTCTTTTTACTTTCACTTGTAGTTTTTTTTCCTCCTGTTAAATCAAGGCTCAGATTTCTCAAGCAGTCTCTAAACCATTCTCTAAACTGATGAGTTGGCACATCTGTCACGTAGAGGGGTCTACGACTAAGAACGGACAATGTTCTGTTGTGCAGGGTTCTCTGACGGATTACCTGAAGGGCAACATTATCAGCTGGAATGAGCTCTGCCATGTTGCAGAAACAATGGCCCGTGGCTTGTCCTACCTTCATGAAGATGTCCCCTGGTGCAAAGGTGAAGGACACAAACCTGCCATAGCACACAGGTAAAGCCTCTTGTTTACACTAACTTTGAAATTATACTGTTGAATGGAGGAGGAAGTTGTGCTTTTAGGAGGTAAAGGCCTTTTAATCCAGCAAATCCTGTGCTAAGACAAGAATTTTTTTCAACCACATATAGAGTGGTGAAGGGCAAGTAAGTGTCTTGCCTGTGTAATAGCACGGTTGTGGTTGATGGTGAATGTCCGAAGGGTGGGGGCTTCCCTCTTCCATCAACTCTTCCCTTGTGGTGGGAAGGGAATACTTGTTGCTGCAGAACCGCTCTTTGCAAGGACTTTGCTTGATAATATCATCACATCATGATTTGTGTATTTCTATGGCCATACCAGGAGCTGGACCCTATTTTTCCCTGTTTTAGACTGATAACTCCACTGCGTGTCTTCCCACAGAGCTTTTGATCATTAGGTAAAAAATGGAGAAACCGTGGAAACGCAGAAAATGGCTGCTGGTTATTTTTCCCTGTAGTTTTATAAGGCCCAGGTCATGCCAGGATGCTTATGAGAGACACCAGAGCAGGTGCCACCCTCCCCTGAAAGCTCCTGGCACACGTTTCAACCCCCCTGGGTGGCAGCACAGTGGGGACAGCAGGAAAGCAGAGAGCAGTGGGTTAAACCATCCTCATGCTCTAGCCCTTCTCCAGAGTCCCACACTGCTTGCCCTAGACTAAAGCATCCCTTCTGAGTGGTTTGCTCGTGGCAGGGCAGGATGGGGGAGATTTCCAGAAGGGATTTACAGGCTGTAATCCGTGGCCATACTCCCCCACCACCCACCGCATTTCATCCAGGAGGGACTTAAACCCCACGTCCAGCTGCAGCAATTTGTACCCGACCTAGCAGGCCTGGCTTCCCGTATGCCAAGATAATCCTTGTTTTGGCAAGGGCGTCCCTACCCCCAAAACACCCCACCTCCCCAAACCTGAAAGTTTTGGAGAGCTGGGGGCTGTTGAAAGAAGCTGCAGCTGCCTTTGTGCTGCTCCTGGAGCTGACCCCTCTGTCCCTGACATTTGTCCCTGTGGAATAAAGGCAGTGGTTTATAGATGAAAATTCCTGAGGGTGGGGAACGGAGGAAGGCTATAGAAAGGCTTTAAAGCAACAGATCGTGCTCATTAGTGTCCCTGTCCATTTAGCAAGTGATAAAAGCTGGAGAATGCAGCATTTGTGTGAATTTAGCACATACCTAGTGGAGGAGGGATTTCAGGACACAAGGGATTTCCCTCGGATTACCCCACTCCTTTTAATTTTATTTTTAAAAGAAAACACTAAAAGCATTTTAAATCTGGGGAGGGGGGTATGGGGGATGTTTTTGAATGGCTTCCCACAGTGCACATGGATGGAGATGCTGGGGTTGCCAGGTGGAACTCCCCAGTCACTGCTGGCCAGGGGTTCAGCCAATTCCTCTCTGGCCCCCGGCACTACAAGGAGGATTAAGGTTATGGAATCACTTGTTGGTGCAAAAGTGCCCCCACGTGGAAGCTGAAAATAAAATCTCCAGTGTCTCAATTGAATTAACTCACCCGTTACTCATAGGCTGCTTGCTCTGTATTCCCCAGTTTGAAGTGCTATATGAAAGAAAATATTTTCTTCTTTTCATGCCACTTTTCTTTGTCAGTGACCATTTCAGGATGGTCTAATGCATATGATGTTATGGGAATTCTACTTGGCATGGCTTGGATTAATTAAGTCCTTCTCCCTGGCCTGGATACATTTGCACTGCAGCTCAGACTTGTCAATTCAAGGTGGTTTGTGGAAGGAATGAAAGCGTAGAAAAATGGGGGAATGTAAGGAAATACAGGGAAAAAATGGAATTGCAAAGAGAAATCCCTGCATTGTGTATCAGTATGTAGAAGTTAACTGTTGCATGCCTGAAGGGCACTGCAGGTGAGCAACAGCAGCACATGCTCGTCCAATAGTGCTGGTTTACATCTTGTTTCACCTTGGAACCACATTGCTCAGGCAGATTGTCTGATAATTTCTGTGTGGTCCTCATCAAGCCACTGCTTTGCAAAAATCTCATGCACAATCTGTACCATCCTGAGGGCATAATCCCCTAATGCTGGGCAAGCAAAGGCGTTTATCCATGTCATTAGATGATGGCTGTTTCCTAAGCCTGTGGGGAAACTGCTGTAGCATGGAGGCAGGCAGTCTCTAAGATGACAGGGAGAGCTAAATGCACTTTTCCTGTGTAATGGAGGGGTACCAATGCTTGGGAGGCTCTGCAAAGCTGTGCTGTGTCCCTAGAGGTGATGGAGGCTGGTTTCTGCTGGGGTTCACTGGCCGTACGATGCCCTCCAACTTCACACCCACTTCCCCCATCTTAATCCTCAAGCCAGAAATGCCCATCATGCTGTGTTTAGCTTAGAAAGGATAAATCCTCTCTTCTGATATTTTAAGCTCAGAATCAGGGGCTGGGTGGCACAGGGTGATTTTTGCTTGCACTGCTTTGAGCTGATGCTCTGGCATCCGAGGCTGCAGAGAGCAGCCCCTTCTCTATGGTCCAGCAGTTTCTCTCTTCACAAAGAATTTTGACAGGTCTCTCTAGTGCAGAACAATCGTATCTGCCCTCATTAATTATTTTGTGCAGGCCTGCAATGTCCTGCAATCAGCAGGGTCACCGAGTGAATTGATGATAGGGAAATTATAATGCTGAGCATACAGGACAATTGCCATCTGCTGTCTAAGGTCTGTAATTTAATTAGATCGCCAAACATTCCTTTTCAGATGAAAATGCAGGAAGCCCAGGGAGCAGGGCTCGACTGCTTAGGCATCTCAGTGTGATCTTCCTCCAACCCCCACCCTTTCCAGCCCCTGCAGATTTACCTGAGCTGCCCTGAAATGATCCTGCTGCAGCACAGGACTGACACAAATGTCCCCTTCAAGCACAGATCCACCATCTCTGCTGCAAGTCCTTACGCCTGCCTGTCCGCTGCCTGCTCCGATCCTGACACTGTGTCTGAGTGTGGCCTCACCCCCTTCCCTGCCTGCTTCCCAACCCCCCGAATTCCCCAGGGAAGATCAATCCAACAATTACAACAGAAGGCCAATAGATGACTATGGCAAAAGTCTGTTGAATTGTGTAGTCAGGGTGGAGAGAGGCTCATCAGCATCTGCTGTTTTCCAAAAAGATCTAATTTTGTAGATAGGAGCAAACATCCTCACTGGGATAAAAAGTAATGTACTCCCTTAAACTGCCTTGGTTTTGTTGTTGGGAATGAGAAATGCACAGAAGTGCGGGTCCAGAGCTGGTGCTTGGAGCAAGAAATGGTGCCCTATATAAAGCTTGCTCTAATTAAAATAGCCCCTTCAGATCAGATTTTATTTTGAGATTAATTCACTGTAGAGTTTGGCTGACTCCGTGCTGGTCAGCTCAGGGCTGCTTGGTTGTGTTTTAGGGACAAGGGCAGCCAGGAGCAGCCAAGTTTGTCAGCACTGGCCATGCTGGGAAGCCAGGGAAGAAAGGAAGAAAGGAGCTGATTTCCTGGGAGCTGCTAAGCCTATGAACAATGTGTGTGCTGCAATGTGGTTTAGACACATGCCATGGTAAACCCTTCCCAAACTTACCTCTTGGCTTGTCCATAGGGACTTCAAGAGTAAAAATGTCTTGCTGAAGAATGACTTGACAGCTGTGCTAGCTGATTTTGGACTGGCTGTACGGTTTGAACCTGGAAAACCTCCAGGGGACACTCATGGACAGGTAATCATTACCTTTAACTTTTTAAGAAGTTGGGCTTGCCATAGCTCCTCTGGACTGGGGGCTAGTTTGTATAGATGCATTTAATTCTCTTTGAGGTATGTATTTTTTCCATAAGAACTTGTGCTCAGACATAAATTCTGGGAGCTGCTGTAATCTGGGTGAGTGGGGAGGGTGCTCAAACCCTTCTCATCGCTGTGCAAGTGAGGTTCCCCCAGCCCTGGGGATGGCTTCCTCCTTCAGACACAGGGTTCGTTGCCTCTTTATTGTTTGGGTAATAAATATCCACAGAATCATAGAATCACAGAATACCATGCTGGCAGGGAACTCAAGGATCATCTGGTCCAACCTGTCTTGACCAAAGCAAGGCAAGATGGCCCAGCTGAATCTTAGAAGTGTTCAGTTTTGAAGTATCTACCACTTTCCTGGGGAGATTGTTCCAATGACTGATTGTTGTCATTGTGAAAAACTTTTGTGTCCAAGCAGAATCTCCCATGAGTAGCTTGTACCCATCACCCCTCATCATCTCCATGTGACTCCTTGTAATGTTCTTTGTAGCCACCTTTTAAGTACTGGAATGCTGTAATAAGGTCTCCCCTCAGCCTTCTTTTTCAAGGCTGAATAAACCCGGTTCTCTCAGCCTTTCCTCATACAGCACCTTCCCAGCCCTTGGATCGTCTCTGTAGCTCTACTCCAGATGCTCTCCAGCCTGTCCATAACTTTTTTGCATAGCAGGGACCAAAAGCACACACAATAATCATGACATGGCCTGACAAGCTCTGACTAGAGCAGGATAATGACTTCTATCCCTGCTGGTGGTGTCCTTGTTGGCACAGCCCAGTGTCCCATTGTTCACTGCTCACTCATATTGAGCCTGTAGCCCCCCAGGGCCCTTCCCACAGAGCTACTCCCCAGCCAGGTGGATCCCAGCCTGTGCTGAACTCCTGGATTATGTTATCCCAGGTGCAATACCTCACACTTGTCCCTGTGGAACTTCTCATGGTTCTTGTCAGCCTGCTCTTCCAGCCTATCCCTCCTCCTACAGGGTGGCTGCCCCTTCCAGAGTGTCCCCTTTCCCACTCTGTTGTGGTACCACCAGCAAGCCTCATCTGGATTCACATGATCCCATCATCCACATCACTTAGGAGGGTATTAAACAGTGTTGGGCCCAATATGGACCCCTGGGGGACCCCACTAGTCACAGGTTGCCAGTTTGAGAAGGGGAGCTGTCAGGCAGTTCCGACCCACCTCACAGACCACTTCTCTAGGCTGTAGCACAAATATTAAAGCTCCTAAATATTAATGCTAATACCACAATACAAATATTAATAATCCTGAAATTATTGATTTAATTTTAAGAATTCAGCCAGGCTGGCTGCTTAGGTGACCCTTGGCACAGCTGGCTGTGCACTGTGTAAACAGTACACTACAATTTTATGGGTTCTTAATTTTCTGCCTTTGTGTTGCAGCAAGCAGCCCCTCATTCTGCTCTCATGCCAGGGCACAGCAAGTCCATCATTCCCTCCTTGTGCCTCCAGGGTTTTCTGAATTCCCATCTCCAATGCAGCCTCTCTTTTCTACCTTTATCTCAGAAGAAATGAACACTCTTCTGGATTAACTTTCCCCAGATTTCCTCATTTTTTGTCACCTTTTTTTTTTCACTTTTCCAGTATTTTGCACGTCTTTCCATATCCTGGCTTCACTTTCTCCCCACTGCCTCAGGTAACAGCAAGAACAGATGAGGATTTTTTAAAAGAAAATTATTAAAAGTGTTTCAATTCCCATGTTAAAAAGGTGCTTTTTCCCTTGCTGTCCTGTCCGCTCTCCTACATTATGAGCTATCCTAAACATAATAATGGAGGCACCAAAATGAAGACTGAATTCCCTCCAAAGGAGGTCTTTCCCAAACGATGACAACCTAAGGTTCATGTTTTACTACTCCTGTGGATGCAGATTTGTTTTATCTAGAACTGTCAAACCAAGACCTTTTCCTACCATTTCAGGATATATAATTTTTTCTCTTCCCTATTTTCTGTTTGTGTGTTTGTTTCATTTTTGTTTTCTTGTGGGTTTGTTTATTTGTTTGTGGGTTTTTTTGTTGGGTTTTGGGGGGTTTTTTTTGAGTGAAAGAGGATTGAACTTTCAGCAATTAGGATAACCAAGTCTGACCTGACCTCAGGGTGTTCTGTGTGTCTCCAAAGATGGGATTTTCCCATGCAGTGGAATGCAGACGTGCAGTGTGCACGGGATGAGTATCACACATAGCCTTGCACTTTGGCTTTCTCCTTCATGCAGCTTATCTGGACTCGAGTGATCTTAATGAGAATCGGTGTCAGAAGAAACAGCTCCCTTCGCTTGTTTTCCGAGCGAGGTGCACCTTTAGCAGCAGTGGCCTCCAGGCTAATGAAACCAGCTGTCACTCACCTCCAGCCAGCGCAGGCTCTGGGGCCCAACTGCAGCGTAACTTGAGCTGTGTTTTCTCTCTGTAGGTGGGAACAAGGAGGTACATGGCTCCCGAAGTGTTAGAGGGAGCAATCAACTTCCAGCGAGACGCCTTCCTGAGGATAGATATGTATGCAATGGGACTGGTGTTGTGGGAGCTAGTCTCCAGATGTAGAGCAGTTGATGGTAAGGATAAAGATCCTCTCTTCCCTGGGGAGGGCCCTGTTTCAGTTCATTATTTCAAACAAAATAATGATCAATGGCATATTTTTATTAAAAGCAGCTAACCTGTGCTGCATTTGTTTTTTAACATAAGCTGTTACTCTCTGGGGATGATAACCTCTGTAAGTGCTCAAGTCTCAACATGCTTTTATTATGATGTTGGCTACCTTGCAAATTGCTGAGGATTCAGAGGGAGAAGGTGATCCCTCCAGGATGGGTGTCCTTTAGTCTTGAGCGTGCTCTGTGCTGCTCTCAGTGGCACTCTGCCTTCCTGCCTGTGACCAGGACCTGCCTTGGGCTCCAGAGAAGAGCCACACAGGCGGCTTGGCTGTCACCTTGCTTATGCAGGGCAGGGGGGTAGCCTGAGTGGAAGGCACCTTAGTGAAATAGCAGGAACACGGGACTGAAAGGATCTTCCTGGGTCAGCAAACCCATTTCCCTGCTCTCATAAGTCACTAGTTATTATTATATATTTGACTTTTGCTGATCAAGCCCTCTCTCAGCAGTGGGATAGGTTTGTTGTTTCATCTACACCTTTGGAGGATCTCACTTTCTCCTGAAGGATCTAAAAGCATGAACTTCATGGGGTCTCCTTTCTCATGTTTTTTATCCTAAAATGATGCTTCAAAGTGAAGGATCTTTTCCATCCAGTTAGCACATCTGTCTTTTAGTGACTCTTACAATGTGCAGGACCTTGCCCCTGGACAGGGAAGCAGTCATGTCATTGTTGTAGCTCCCAGGCTACTTCCTCCAACCTTTTTCTTCTTGTACAGATATGGGTGCTCTGAACTGAATATCAAGTTCATAAAACAACACCTCTCCTAGACTTCAAATGTTTTTGTTAGCATTGCAGTAGGACTGAGGAGTGTGATTATAATTAGGATGCCTGCAAAAGCGTGGGGTAAGAGGTGTCTTCTTCAAAAATGTACAGTCTAACCAGGTAAAGTGCTGGAGGAGCAGGGAGTTAGGGGCACAGTAAGGTAAAACAGAGGTACAGAGATCACTCATGTAGGAATTGCCCTTCTCTGTTGAGGTGCCCCAAATATCCACTTTCATTTTTCCTGACATTTTTGTGATCTCCTGCCCATTCAGGCAGCTGAGATACCCCAGGTGCCACATACAGCACCACTGAATCAGAGGGAAGGCTTCCTTTAGGATGATGGGGAGTTACACTGAACCTGCACTTCCAGCTCAGAAGTGATGCTGTATAAATAGCAGACTTAGCTTGGAGATCACCAGCGCAGTTCTTCATAGCCTGGGTTGCTCTTGGAGGAAAAGGAAAGTCGTAAGTGACTCTGTGCCATCCATTGGAGCAAATGTTTCCGTTTGGTCTAGTGACTGCCATTGAGTAGACAAGAATCGTGATAAGCTGGTTTAGTGATTTCATTCTTTAGAGCACCTAAACATCATGGCTTTGGTGTCACAGTTCTTGGCCAGATGAAGTGGTCAGCTCTTTTATTTTAGTCTGGAAAGACCCTCTTGAAATAGCTCTGCTCTGGAAAGACGTCACTTTTGGCTACTGAGAAACCGTAAGTGATGCCATAGAGCACCCTGAGAAGCCCACCAGTTAAGCTGGGCTGCTCTTTCTGAGAGAGCATCTACACATTGCCAAAAGCCAAATGATGTTTCAATAAGCAGAAGTTATTGCTATCACCCAGCATTGGCACTGATACTCGTAACAGTTGTCTCATTCCCGTGGCCCTGGGCAGTCCACAGCCATGACTGGTATAACTAAAGCATTCAGAAAGCATTTTACACTGAGGAGCTGGTACTCGGGACAAGTGCATCTGGCTCCAGCATGTCAGGGCTGACTGAAACCTATGAACAAGCCACATCACAAAGCAAGAAATTATAAGTGTTGTATATGCTTGACCTTGCCAGTCAGTGCTAAAATGAAATGCTCATGCTGAAACCTTTCTCTAGGTTATTGTGTGTTGAATTGCTGTGTTAAAATATGGGGAGAATGAGTTCATTTGCTGTTTCTATTAAAATAAATCAGGGACTACCTGGCAAACTTCCTCAAGGAAATGGTGGGATCCAGAGGCCCGGCTGAGGGTTCGGATTCGTAACTCAGCGAGGTGGAAAATGCGTGGCCAGACAAGCAGCAGGGACAGCAAAGACCATTGTGCAGGAGGAATGTAAATCACATTTGTCTGCAGTGACATGTGAACGTCAGGCTTTGTTTCTGTGGGTTGAAGTTGCTCTGGAGCCGCAGCTCACTCATGCATGGGGAGGCCGTGGCTCTGCAGAGGCCATTTCTACCCTAACCTGATTCTCTGTGTGCACCGTAGGTCCAGTGGATGAATACATGCTGCCTTTTGAAGAAGAAATAGGTCAGCACCCATCCCTTGAGGACCTGCAAGAAGTGGTGGTTCACAAGAAGATGCGCCCCGTGTTCAAGGATCACTGGCTAAAACATCCCGTACGTCCCTCCTGGTTAACAGTGGAAAATATTTTCCTGTGTGATGGGAACGAGGGATGTGGTTATGCGTTCCCAGAGTTAGACAGAGTCAGTGCTGGGGAATGAGGGGCTGCTCAAACACCTTTGTGCTCCCTTTTCAGTTTATCTCTTGTATTTAGAGACTAAACAAGCTGAATAATCAGCTAGAGCTGAATGTGGAGTGTGTGGTGCTTTAGTAGGACTCCTTTAATATGGTGAAAGAATGGAAAATAAAGCCCTTTCATTAAGAAAAAGAAAACGATCCATACCATTGGAGACACACTCCTCACAAGCTGGATAGCATGCAAGACTTGGAGCAGTTTATGAAGGAAAAATTAATTAGATGTGAAAGCAAGCAGACAATGAAGCAAAATGCAGCAAGGGTTTCCCAGAGGTAGTTAATTTCAGGCTCACGTTTTTAATAAAAGAGCTGATTTTTCTTAGATCGGGAAGATGAGAGATGCTGACATCTCACTGGGCTTCAGTAAGAAGCTAAATGCCTCTATTTTGACCAAACTGCTGCAGATTTGGCTAGGCTCAGGTGTACTAACTCATTTCCCAGAAGTTAGGGAGAGCTGTGGACTGTAGCAAAAGATGAGTGTTCCACTTCAGATGAGGGCTCAAATAAGAGCTGCGCTCTTCAAGCACTGTTGAATTCAGTTATTTTGGGGATATCGAGAGAAGTGATTGCAAACAAAGCAAACGGTTTCATAGTAACTGATACAGTGCTGGCAGTTTTCACAATTTTATCATGGGAATCATAATACCTGTTGTCTTTTAAAGCTCTAACTCATGAATCTTGGGATTAATTTTGATATTTAAAGAAGCACTTTTGGGGCTGGATATGACCAAGCCTAAGAAAGCAGAGGCTTAAAAAACCCATGAAAACACATATTTAAAGTAATTTTTAAAGCCTATTTGATGGTAATTTGCATGCTGTGGAATAAATACTTGTAGGGGTTTTTTAGAGCATTGGCTGTGTTGAATGGGCATCATGGGCACCACCCTCTCCTAAGGTGGTGCCCATGATGCCTTAAAGATCTAGAAATGAAACAACACACTTTCAAGACAACATTAGTATAGGAGGTAATATAAAAGCTGGTCTTTAATTGGAGGCCTCTTGGGGCAGATACGGAAAAATGCCCACTCCACATAGAGTGAGTACAGTTTTATAAGTTTAGCAAATTAGCATAATTGACAAGAATCCCCAATTAGAAACACAGGTGATGAGGTAATTTCTCTCTTGGTTCAAGCTTTTCTGGAACCCCCACTTGGTACAAATGGGCTTTGTTCATGAGAAAGTGTCTGAAAGGGTAGTTCGTCCGTGGTTGCCAGGAAAAAGTAAGATAGGATAGGAGCTTTTGGGATGTGTTTTGTCTTTCTGCCTATCAGGGTAGGAAAGGTACAGGAGCTAGCTAGGAACTATATAACTGTACAGCAATAGTCTGCAGAGCTACGAATATATATGAAGGAAACACGAAAGCAGAAGTCGTTTCAGCGTCACCCGGGGCAGGCGGTGTTGCTGAAGGTGTCTCTCCCCGCTCTGCAGGGCCTGGCGCAGCTCTGCGTGACCATCGAAGAGTGCTGGGACCACGACGCGGAGGCGCGGCTCTCGGCGGGCTGCGTCGAGGAGCGCATCGCGCAGATCCGCAAATCCGTCAACGGCACTACCTCGGACTGCCTCGTCTCCATCGTGACGTCCGTCACCAACGTGGACTTGCCACCCAAAGAGTCTAGTATCTGAGTCCTGGGGTCTGGTTCACTTTTGTCTTTCCAGACTCAGCGGATTTAAAACAAACAAACAAAAACAAACAACAAGAAAAAAAGTTTAAAAAAAAAAACATACAAAAAACACAAAATCACAAAAATTCAACAAACCCATGAATGCAGCTGCTATTTTATCTTGACTTTTTATTATTATTGTTATTATTATTATTATTATTTTTTTGGATTGGATCAATTTTACCAGCACATTGCTCTACTGTATTAAAAAAAATGGACATTTCAGCAAGCATTCAGGTGCCGACTAATGAATGCAGAAAAGGTGCAGGTACCTCAGAACCTCAACAAACTCACTTCAGTTGTTTTTATTTTATTCAGTTTTCTGGGTTTCTCTTTATCAGTCTGTCTTCTGAGCGGAGCATCTGTGACATAAAGCTTATGTGACATAAAGGAAAACCACCTACCACCTTCGAAAATGCAATGCTGCAAACTGGAGGAAACTTAAGACTGTTATATAAAGAATACACCTTCCTCAAAAGCATTTTTTCCCCATTTTGGTTTTGGGTTCAGTTTCTTTGTTATTTTTTAAATTTTTTTTTTTTTTGGAAGTGAGCTTCAGAAAAAAACAGCAGATGTGTCTTTTACGGATCTAACGGGTGTCATTGTAACATGGAAAAAAAAAGTAACTGGGCGGAGAATGTTAATTCTTGATGGTAGAATTGAAGGGGGGAGCGTAGAATAGGGGTGGGGAGAGAGACGTTGGACTTGGCAGCATTCGGGGAAACATCATTTGCTATGGAGCTACTTCTCAGGTAACCATTAGAGGAGGGGAAGGACATTCTGGGCAGAGTATTTACGGCTGCAGCGTATGGAGAAAGCGGAGTTAAAGAGGCAGTGGTTGGACAAAAGGCACTTGTTTCTTCCTCCAGAGTCTGGGTTTGGGCGGTAAAAGAATAAAGCGGGACTATAACTTTTATTTTTCAATTCCAGGTAGTAGTAGGAAGGATGCTTTTAAGCAATGTAATCAGGACAGGTGGGGAAGTGTGATTTCAGAAGCACTTTGGTAAAATACTGGAAGATGGGAAAATTTGTGCATCTCATTTCAAGCGTGAATCAGTTGAGAAAATCTGGCTTCAGGTTGATTATCTGTCAGCCCAAGCTAACGGTGCAGATGGTGGAAAGAGGAAAAGGGTCAAAACTGGGTATATAATTTATTTTTTCTTTATGAATTTGGGGCTGGGGGAGTGAACGGTGGCAGCAGGCTCCTGTAGCACCTGAGAAGCCTGAGAGCTGCCTGGCTGCAGGGAGCTGAGGCGGCCCAGCAGCAGCAGTGATTCCCACAGCATCTCTCCCACTGGTTTCTTTGACGCCGCTTTCTCCTTACTCTGTGATGAAACTCTTTTGTCTTAAAGTGGTGCACATTCTAAAATACCGTTACTCTTATTATGCCATAAACTCGCTCTAGTCAGTGAATGTTCCTAATGCTGCTGATTCAACATTGAAATATTTTTTTAATTTGCGAAACATGCAATGTTTAAAAAAAAAATCTTAAAAGAAAAAAAAAAAACAAACACAAAACATACACACACACACGTTACGTGGCTTCCGAGGTTTAAACTGAAAAAAAAAAATTAAAAACTTCATGACCACAGACCACCTCAAACCAGAAATACCTCAGAATTTTCTACTTGTATGAGTTTTATTATATATTTTGTTAGTTGTGTTGTCTTGTAGTAAGTATATTTTAATGTAAGTTGGCTTTTATGACAAGGGAGTTTTAAAAAAAGAAAAAAAAGAAAAAAAGTTCCAAAATCTTTTAGGAAGTGCTACCATTTTTTTGTTGTTTTGTTTAATAAAGCACCATTGTAAATAACTGTATACAGTTGTAGAATAACTGCCTATATAAGGTACCTGGGCATTATTCACTCTTATTTGTGAAGGCTGTTTCCATTCTGTGTTATATTTTATTTTGGTCTGTTTTAGTGAAAGGACAGTACATCTTTTTTTTTTTCTTTTCCTTTTCTTTTTTAATTTTTTTTTTTTTTTTTTTTTTTTTTTTTTACTTTGAATATAACATAAATTCTGTGTCTTGCTAGACTGACAAAGTTATGTCCATTGGATGGCCAGATCTTCTAAATTTTTCTTTGTGTTAAGCCAAAATGCAGTCCTAAACTAATCACCCTGTAATGGAAATGTAAAAAGTCTGTATTATATATAAAGGAATTGGACTTCTTTCCACTGCCAAATTATCAGTGTGCACCCTTGCACAGATATAATTTATTAAGCAAACGAAATCGCTAATTGGAGAAAATATTAAAAAAAATTGAAATATATTTCTTGAAAAGTATAGCTTTAAAACCTAGAGATCACAAATGAGGACATGGTCCTTTATCTTGAAGAGACATTAAGAGAATTGCCTTAATTTGTCTATCTGAATAAAGTCTTAACCTATTCTTTCAAGTTACTGAATGTATATTGCATATTAGTGTGTACACACATGTGACTGTGTTTCTGTGTGTAGGTTTGAAAGTTTCTGTTCCTTGATGTGCTTCTGTTGAGAGAACCTTGACAAAACCAGACAGAACGAAACCATTGTGACCCAGCCGATGTCCCCGGTGGCCGTTGGCGCCCTTGGGCCTGATGCTGCAACGTACCTATGCTTAGCATTGAGGGTGTAGGTAGCTCTTCTGGTGTCATGACATTAGGCACTCACTTAATGTTAAGTGTGGTTGTAAATGTTTGCAGGATCAGTATTTTTCATGTTTAACACATTTCTGCACTGAGATTTATATGAAAATGTGACTATGTTTTAGAAGTGAAGTGATGTAAGGGTTGGGGTGGAGCGTAGAGCAGTTAAGATTGAGTGAATAGTTGTTTTGAGGTGGGCTTGCTCCCTTTTCCCTGGGAAGGGGAGCCAGTTCCTATTGCTGCAGAAAGAAAAAAGCTGTACTGTCTTTTAACTGTTGAAATCTGTTTGCTCTTCTGGATTTTTTCCTTCAGCATTACGTATTATAGCTAAAACAGGCTTGTTACAGCAGTTGCTTTTTTATCCTGATTTCTTTAAGAAGCTTTAAAGTATTTATTGAAAGTGCCATATGATTTTAATAGCCTATTAAACAGTGTCTGAAATCTTCTCTTCGGAGAAAGCATCAACACAAATTCTCACATGTAGCTTATCTTACTGCGGGGAACTGCACGACCGTACAAACCTTGACCGAATGTTGATTGTAAAGTGTTGCATCTTCCTGGTGTAATGGTTCCTTATAGATCATCTTGTCAGCAGGATTCAGAAACTGATCTGAAAAAGAGTTTCCAAATTGGGTGCGTGCTGGGTAAGAAGTTTTATATGTATGTAGGTACGCGTGTGTTGCTATTGGAGCAGAGAAGGAAATCCTGAACTTTTGCTTATTTCCAAATTTGTACCAATTTGGCTAAAGCTGTTCTTAAACTGGTGTTTATTTATTTTATTAAAAAAGACAAGCTCTGATTAACTTGTTGGTCTTTCAACAGCTGAGCTGTCAAGCAAGTAGTTCCCTCACCTCTACTCTAGCGTTTGAACTCTCATTGACAACATGATTTTGGTTCTGTTTGGTACTGCAGAGGCTTTTTCCAAGTCAGGAATTGGGCACATCCATAGGTGTAGCTGTCATAAGCAACTGCAGCTCTTTTGCTCTTAACACTCCCTTGAGTATGATGGTGACAACACCTCTTACGTTACTTCCCAAGCACTGGATTTCACTTCCCATTCAGACTTAGAGGAAGCAGCTCTTGAAAAATTTGGCTGCAGAATTTTATTGGTGCCCTCCCTCTCTCGTTTGGAAGCTCTCAGGTGAATATTAACATTGAATATCCTGAGTAAAAATTCCCCTAGACTTTAAGAGCCAGGATTTCCCATCTCTCTGGCATAATTCCCTTTTATGAATTTATTGCACTGGCTGGGCTGGTTTCCTAGGTGGAGAAAGTTTGAGTTCACATTTTTAAACTGGAAATACCATAGGAGCAAAACCTGGGTGTTTTTTTGAGATGATAGAGCTGTGGCTTGCTGATGAAATTGCATTACTACTGCAAGGCTGAAAATTGTATGTGGCTTATAGATGGCTATAATCCAGCCTAACTATCAGTTAAGTAGTACCAGGCCTATTATGATTAAGTATTTTAGCTGGTCCTGATCATCTCTATTTAAGACAACAGAAACCCACTTTTTATTCTGCCCCGTTCTTCAGCTGAAATTCTCTTACAGAATATCCAGTGCTAGGCAGTTACACCTATGGAAGTGCCAAGGTCTTTGTTTTGAAGAGCAGGTCTGTGAGTGCCCCCCAGTAAGTCCACGGCGTTTTCCTTGGGTCTCCTGACTCCCTGCTGTTCCCACCTGAAGTCAGTGGCTTCAGTGGAAGCAGATATTTCCAGGCTGGCTGGGTCAGGGCTGGCCATTAGGAATCCCGATCCCCCTTAACATCGCAGCACTGAAACCGGAGGACACGCGTTTTATTCCTCTTGTACGGTTTTCTAGGCAGACTGTCAGAGCTTTCCCTGTTTGGCAGGGAAAAGGTCTGGTTTCCCTTAGTCTGGAAGGAACTGGTACTGCAGAGGAAGGTGCTGGGTGATAAGGTGTGACAGTGCTGTTGTTGCAGTCCTCTTCAAGCCACACTCCGCTTGGGAAGCTGCTAAGCAGGAAGTGTCCCACAAACTTTTATCACTTTTACATACAGGATATTGTTTGGTAACATTGTAAATAAAATAGACTATATAATAGAGGAAAATAAGGACATTTTGACTTTTTTACTTTTGGAAATATATATATATATTTTAGTTACATATACAAACAAAAATTCTACATTGTGTGAGAATTCTTTTATACCACAAATTATTTTTGTAATGTCTAATATGTTTCTGCAGGGAAAAGGGAGAAAGGTCTGTGTATGCACAGCAAATAAATAAAGAAATATATATATAATGTTTAAATTAAGTGTGCACTGCATCAAAGTCTAGAGGATAGAACAAGTGTAGCCTGAAAACAGTTTGGGGAGCAAGTTTGGATGTACTTGGACATGCTTTGAGGATGGCACTGAGTACATGTTTAGGTTATCTTGCATGTCACATCCCTTCTGCTAAAGATGCTTATTGCTTTTCTATGGCCATCTTCAGTTAACCCAGGAGGAGTTTTTCCATGTGTTCATGCGAGTATCCGTGTGTGGGTAGCGTGTCTTTTGGCATACGCTGCGGTGCTGCAGTGAGTTGTGAAGTCAGGGTGTTAAGAATTTACCGAGGCCAAACAGCCGGGCTGATCTCGCTCGCTGCCGTATCCGCTCATAGCAGCTGTGTCTGCTGCACTGACAATATGATCTGTAAGGAGCTGTTGCCAGTGGAGTCCTGATAAAACCAGTTCCTAGAAATTCCTTCTGTCTGAAGTGACACAACTAATCTGGCTTCACCAGAACACAGATAGATATGTGCTCTGTGGTCCCAAAATCAGATTTAACAGTCTGCGTTGGAGGCACTAAAGAAAAGGAGCACTGCCACATCCAAAGTCCTACTGAGGGAAAGAGCTTTCGAAATCTCTGTAACCAATCCAAGGTATTCTAAAAGTTTTAAAGAAAACAAAATGGGGGGGTTTTAACCTAATTTTCCATTGGACCTGAAATTCACTCCAGTCTTTTTAGTCCTCTTAACCGTGATAGCAGTGTCGGTGTGTGACATGTACTGAAGAAAGCTTTAAATCAAGCAACACGTGGCACTGCCTGGGAGCTGGTTTGACAGTGTACCTTTTGCAATTAGTGCTCACTAATTCAAGCAGGCTCCTGCAATTGCTGAGCCCCTCAGCTGTGTTCTGGTGAAGTCCTGGCCCTGTGGAAACCAGGGAGTTTCCATCCAACCCTGTGTGACCACGAGTGTGTGTGTGTGCTCCTGGAATGCTTCCTAAGCACACCTGGTCCCTTATTTACAGGGGACTTCCTTTTCCATGACTCGTTTTAGGGTGATGCTCAGTTCCCTGACTGAAGGAGTAGCCTATGGAGTAAGCAGTAATGCTTTTTGTCGGGACACTTCCACAGAAAGAGATCATACTTGTGTTATGTCCATCCAGCTGTTCTGAAATGTAATGCTATTCTGTTGTGCCTTTATTTTTCCATGTAAAAGCAACTGCTGTAAGCTTTCTTTTTCTTTCACTAGATTTTTTTTATTATTATTTCTGTCTGAAAAAAACACTTTTCATTGCCCAGCTGTCATTTCTGGATGCAGTCTGTGATCCAGGTATTTCAAGAACCAATTACCTCAAACCTCATGTTAAACAGTGTTGCTATCTGGATTCTCCTTGATACTACAATATTGTAACATACACAAACAGGAACCTTGCTCTAGGTGGGTGTTTATATATATGTATCATATACATATATACATGTATATATATGATATATATATGTAAATGGAAAGTGATCCCCAAGGACTGAAGGAAAAAAAGCAAAACTTATTTTGTATTCCAACATTGAAACCGAAAGGGCTTCTCTGAAGCTCTATAATGGCATTGTGCTGGATATCTAGAAAGCAAATGTGTTTTCTGAAAAGTGCTTCCTTTGTTAGCCTTTTATTTCAGTATTTTAATGAGGCAGATGATGTGAATAAAACACTACTTCTGCATTTTCTGGCCCATTTTGAAGGAGAGGCCTCTTAATCTTTCCAGTTGTTAAAAAAACAAAAGCTCAGTTTATAACATTCCAGTAAGGTTGGTATTGCAAAACTAAAACATGTTCTGGGAAAAATTCATAGCGTCTGTTTTTGTGACAAGGAAGGCCACACTTCATTCAATTTTGCAGTGTTTTGAGGAACTGAAGTTTAACCAGTAACCATCCTAGTCAATTCAAATCCTAATTCAGTAGTCACTGGCATCTCTGCATTGCCACTTCTGTTAAAACCCCAGAAAACAATTGAAACCCAAACTCCAGCCATGACAGAGAAGGAGGAGATTGGAGCATCTCATAGCTTTGGAAAGTGGATTTAACACCAGAGCAACTTTTTGGATAAGAAAAAAAATATGTTGGCAAGACCTAGAATCTGTCTGGCCCTCTCCTTTTTCCAGATATCTACTCCCAAGAACCAGCTCATAAAATCAGACCTCCAACTACAGCAACTCCTTAATGGTACTTAGCTGAAGAGAATTCTGTTCAGGCTATATTTTTGGTGGGAAAATGAAAGACCATTTCTAAATTACCATTTTATTGTACGTGCTCTCCTCTCAAATGTCTGCTTTTAAAAAAATCTATCCACGTAGTTGATACAACATTAGTCTGTATTTTACTTGGACAGCATAGTAGCTTTCCTGTCCAAATACTAACGAATTTACTATTACTAGTAATTCATTTAATTACTGGTAATGAATGGATAGTAATTAATTTACTCTTACTAAAGGAAGAGAGCAACGTATTTCCCTTTCCCCGTTTTTTGCTTGACTGCCTAATGTTTCTGTGGCTATTGATGGTTGATGATTATTATCTTTGGTAAATCAAAGCACTAAAATCTCCCAGGAGGAGGTACTTTGCAACACTGCTGGCCTTCCAATGGAATAACTATGATGCAAAAATCAATCTGTCAGTGGGTGAGGATTGAAGGAGGTGGTTACTGCAAACTAAGTAACATTTTTGGCCTCAATTCGATGCCATAAGCCCGCACAATGCCATTGCCAATCTGTTCAAACGATCTGCTTAGGAATTCTGCATGATCCTCATGATAGAGTTGAAAGCCTGATCTTTCACCTGTTAATATTTTCACATTCGTCCTTAAGTTTGACAAATTTTGTACTGTAAAGTTGACTTAAGTACAGTTTGATGTCAATTCTTGTGGAAAGAGCTTTCTGCATGTAACATTAGATGCATACAGTTAAACAACACAGCATAGTACAAAAACTCACAAGAAAATGTTTTGGCACCAGCAGAAAGAAATCTCACCCTAACCATTTGTCATTTTAAAACCATCTTATTGTAAGTTTTACCAGCTACTTCTAAATTTGTGCTTTATTTAAAGAAATAAAATAAAAAATCCTAAGACTTGTCTAGCGTAGTGAAATATGTGTATATCAGTTTTAGGATAAATAGCTAAGTCTTATTACGCTGTGTTACTTAACTTGTATATATAGAGTATACATAAGAGTTTGCAGTAACCTGTTTCTCCAGGATTTCCAGTTGGAATGGATTTAAACTCAAACTATGAGATTAAGTAAATGATTTAGAAGATTGCAGAATAAACTGAGTGTAAATTACAGGAAGCTCTATCAGATGGTGAAATAATTTTTAAAGAGTCTTTTGGTCCTTGGCTCAAATTCACTAAGTACTGTTTGTATACCAAGATATGTGAAATGTAAATGTTGTAGGTTATATTTCACTCTTGTAGCTATAAAAATGTAGAACAGAGATAGCTTGTACTACTGAGTTAACAAAAGTTATACTAAAGTATCCTGTTAAAAAAAAAGTATACAGAGAGTTAAGCTCGTTGCTGTAACCCCTTTTGGATTGAAGTGTGCTGATTTTTTATATATGTACATTTTATACATATATATTCTGCAGAATTATATATATATAAAATGTATGTATAAAATGGCCTAATGCAGACATCCATTGTATTGCAGTTATGAAATGAAGACATTTTGGAAAGAACATTGTATCATAGTTCATGAATTTGCAGTGGATCTTTGTTCCTTTTTACTGTGGTATTTTAGAAATGAGTCTCAAGTTTGAAATTAGATCTGCCAAGTTGGAGTTTTGCTGCTTCAGCTTTGCACTGGGTGTCCGAATAAACCAGTATGAATGTAGTATTTGCCCTGTGTGAAGCAGCTACACCCCAACAGATAGGAGGAAAAAAACCTAGAAAGAACTATTTCAAGTTTATCTTTTTGTATATGAAAATAAACAGTAAATTACAAATAACTGTTTCCCTCATTGGTGTGACATTAAAACTCATTCTTATTTTATTGTCTTTGGCATCTAGCTGGAGGATTTCCTTTTTCATAGGTGAATGTTTTTGGTCTTTCAATGGCATTTCTGCTATCCAGAACTCCTAAAAAACTCCTGCAGAGGCATAGCTGAGGCCTGCCTCTACTACCCATCACTTGCAAACACTTCCAAAAGAAGAGGGAATTAGCTCAAATTCACAGAATCACAGAATGGTTTGGGTTGGAAGAGACTTTAAAGATCATCCAGTTCCAACCCCCCCTGCCAAGGGACACCTCTCACTATCCCAGGTTGCTCCAAGCCCCATCCAACCTGGCCTTGAACACCTCCAGAGATGGGACATCCACAACATCTCTGGGCAACCTGTGTCCTTCTGTTATTGTTATTTTATTATTATTAAACTGCTTATTATTTAATTGCCCTCTTGAGTGTGTTGCCTCTCGTAGCAAGCACTGCGGTAACGCTCCTTATCATTCCTAGCAAAGAACTGTTCACACAGGGCACCATGTGCATGTTAATCTGTATCAATGCAGTCCAGCAATGTAGCTGCAACTGCCAGAAGCCAAAGGCAGGGAAACTTAACCAGGAAAAAGATTTAAAAAAAAAAATAAAAAAAAAAATAAATGAGTTCCCTGTACTCATAGCACCACACTGAGGTCCGTAATCCTCACATGAGGTATGAAGATGCCCTTTAGCCACACACTGAAGCATGGCCAGTCCTCTCCAGGAAAGGTGCCTGCAGTAATGTGATGGTGTGGCTGTAAAATCCTTACATTCTGGTGTTTTCCATTCCTAAACTGATCATTTTTTTCAGAAAAAAATGCCTCTGGCTTGGTGCTGGGTTGGAAAAGCTTAGTGTGGACAGATGTGAGGCAAATATGAACATTAGCAAGCATTTGGGAGGGAAAAATAGTAATAATCGAGCTGGTGGTTTTCCTGAACAGAAACTTAATGTAACATCATCCTATATTGCCTAAAGCCAACCCCATACCACAATCTTCATGTTCAGCCTGGAGAAGAGAAGGCTCTGGGGAGATCTTATGGTGACTTACAGGGGACTTTTAAGAAAGATGGGGACAAACTTTTTAACAGGGCCTGTTGCGATAGGACAAGGGGGAGTGGTTTAAAACCAAAAGAGCATTGATTTAAATTAGAAATAAGGAGGAAGTGCTTTACAATGAGGGTGGTGAGGCACTGGTACAGGTTGCCCAGAGAGGAGGTGGATGCCCCATCCCTGGATACATTCAAGATCAGGTTGGACTGGGCTCTGAGCAACCTGGTGCACTTGAAGGTGTCCCTGCTCATTGCAGAGGGGTTGGACTGTCACAGAATCACGGAATTGTTTGGGATGGCAGGGACCTCTGGAGATCACCCAGTCCAAGCCTCCTGCCAAGGCAGTGTCTGCCTGGAGCAGGTGACACAGGACTGTGTCCAGGTGGGTTTGGAATGTCTCCAGAGAGGGAAAACTCTGTGACCGTCCTGTTCCAGTGTTCTGCCACCCTCAGTGTAAATGCGTTCTTCCACATGTTGAGATAAACTTCTTGTGTTTTAGTTTATGGCCATTGTTCCTCATCCTGTCACCGGGCATCACTGAAAAGAGCCCAGCACTGTCCTCTTGGCACCAACCTTTGAGATATTTAAATGTACTAATGAGATCCTCTCTGAGTCTTCTCTAGACTGAACAGACTCAGCTCCAGCAGTCTCTCCTCCTAAGGGAGATGAGCTTTTCTTCTCCAGCTATAGACTTTAAAGGTCCTTTCTGACCCAAACCACTCTGTGACCCTATGATTCAACAATCCTTCGCGCCTGGAGCGCAGGATGGCCGGCACTGGCCAAGCTGGATGAGGGCAGCTTAGCCACCCGCTCCCGGGACAGTCGCTGCAGTCCCCGTGAGGGAACTCACTCTTTATCCTTACACAGCTATCGGGCAAACCCCGCAGGGCTCACTCCCCTCACGCCGCGAGCGTCCCCTCACCGGGGGATGCCGCCATGGCGCTCAGGGGCTGTGCCGTCAGGGGGCGCTGCGGGGCCGCGCCCGCCCCTTCCTTTCCCCTCCCTCCCCTTCCCGCCGCCGCCATGGCGG
>VYZT01005962.1:1201-14194 GCA_013400735.1 Pomatostomus ruficeps
ATATACATTAAGCCTCTATTTATCTAAGCATGAAAGATTTTTTAAAATATTTTAAATGACAATATTTTTATGTTTACCTCTGTGTTTTTTAAATTCCCATGGCTTATAGATGTAATATAATAAGAAATGAACAAAAAATAGAAAAAATATGTTTGGCAGATAACAATGAAGAAGAAATAACTGACTGATATCTGAATTTCTAAAAACTAGTCATTAATGACTGTCTCACACCCAGGTCTCATCTATGGCTGCTATATCACAGGTACAGAAGAATGATAACACAAACTATAAAATCTACATGTTTGAGAGTTTTCAGAATAACAAAGCACAGTGTCTACAACTCCTTCTGATATTTAATTGTTGGTTTTATCCTATAAGAGGTCTTTGTAAAGCTTACAAAGACTCCAGATGAGATGAGACTAAATTCAAATTCTACCTTCTTATCTACCTTCTTTTATTCACCCAAATCTGATTGATATACATAGAAGCAGCATTTGTGTGTGTGTGTAAATGTCTGTGTAGACTCAAAAGAATAAACATAATTTTCGTATGACAGATTTCACTGTATATTCCTATCAGCATTTTTGAATGACCTTTGCTGAAGTTAAAGGAACTTTGCCATCTCTATTCATTACAGCTAATAAGAAAACAGTAGAGAGGTTCATTGATTCACATCTTAGAGGGGCACAGTCTCAGTTCACATGTTGCTGCTGCACAGTATTTCTAGGGGAATACTTTTAGAAGTGCTTTCAGTAGAACTTAATAATTGTTCTGAACTGTCAGTCACTAAAGCTGCAAAAAGCTTGACCTTTAATCAAGAAGAAGGACCATCACAAAACATCACTTTATTGTGCAGATAATGCTTACCAAAATTGTGAATTTAAAGGAACATTTAAAATATATCTGTATGTGGAGGGGAATTTTTCAAGTGTTCAGTTTTAGCCCTTTTACCAGAGTACTCACAGATAATTCTGGCCTTTTCTTGATAGATCACCTAATCTGGTGGGTTTCTTAATCTCTTACTTTTTGGCAAAGATATCTGCCAGTCCCTGTCCTCTTTTTATGTACACTTTTGGATATAATTGATGGATCTCAGCACTCAGTAATCTTCTATTGCATTTATAAATGTGCTCTTTTTTAGTTATGACATGTGTCTTTATTTCTAAATAACATTAGAAAAACTTGGATGCCAAGTATGGGAAGGCCCAATTTGCTAGAAAGGTCTGAAGTTGGAATTTGGTCCCTTTTTAATTTTTTTTTCTCAATTTCTTTTCTGTGACTGACCTTAGGGTAGTTTTGATCATGTGTTTTCAGTCACTGATGGCTACTTAAATGTATGCCTAGCACAGTAACAGTCACAGACAAAAATGCTGTGTTGATAAATGAGAGACATTATTTTAATTAGCTATGTAATTGGTTTTTTCCACTTTAATTTATAGTAGAGTTGGGTTTACATTTTTTTTTTCAATTTTGGGAATGGGGGGTGGAAAGAGACAGGTTTTACTTCCTTTATGAATTAAAGAAGTCACATACATTGAGAAATTTAATTCACATTTAAAGATATCTCTTTGTGTCTGTATATGGCCTAAGTCACTCTATTGGTCAAAATCTAATTTTTATTTTCAACTGTCTTCTAGCAGATGACAAGCCAACCTGATTAAACCTTCTGCGAAAAAGTTATTCTTTCCAGACATACCAAGGACATAAGCAAACAGCAGCACAGCTTTCAGTCGTGTAAAGTCCTGTCCTTTTAGTGTTTCTCTGAGAGCTGAACTGGTTCCACTGCACCCATGAGAGGAACCCAGGAAAGGTTTTCTGTATATGTCAAATAACCTGTGCTCAATTCAATATATAAAATATGTGACTTTATAAGCAAAATCTGTTATTGAAATTATTTTAGTGTCATTTTCTTTTCTATGAAGTTTATTGTATTACATGCAAAGATTACACAATGCTGTCTGGGCCCTGAGCTCTCTCCTGCAGTGCTGTTGAAGGGGGCTGCTACAGTGAGCAGAATAGTGAGTTAGTAGATGCCAGGGGAGTGCAGGGCTGGAAGGACACCATTCCACCATGTCCAACAAGAAAAGAAGAGCAGGACCAATGAGGGTGATGGTGGTCAGGGTCAGATGCAGACCAGGAATAGTCAGATGGGTCTGTAGAGATGGATCATCCTAGATATCAAGTCAGAAACTCAGCCCACAGTCTGCCTAAAGAAACTTTAGGATCAGCCAGGTAAGACACTGCATAACTGTGTTCAAGCTCCAGTCCTTTGCTTTGATAATCTACTGGAATTTGCCACCCAAACTTGTTTCTGCCTGACAGAATTTTTTATTTCAGAAAATATTTCATGATGTGTTTTTGTTCTTTATATAGTGCTACTGTTCCAAGGAATCAACATCCAAAAAGGCAATTAGGTTCTAGGACATTCAGACTGGAAGAAGAAAGAAGTTAGGTTTTCCTCCTTACAAATGTGGCCTCACACCAGGTGACAGTCATACTTAGTCTGGCAGAAGTTCTCTTCGTCTGTCTTCTGTCTAATGAATATTTAATCACCTTTCTGCGAGCCACTGAATCTTTAATTTTAGTATACACATTTCACCTGTGACTGCTGAAAGTTTAACACAAGAACAGTCCTCCTAACAGGAACTCCAGCTTATGAGTCCTGCTTTCTGTCTCTTGAGTCCTCAAGGTGAGTGTTTTCACCTGAAGGCAACCCCAAGATAGGAACATTTTTTGGGCTGCTGGTTGGTACATGTTTGAATTTCTCCAGGAAGTCAAAAGAATTAAAACCATATAAATCAATTCCTGAGTGAGTGTTCTAGCCTAGCCTATTACATGAAATGGAGTTGCTATTGCCACTTCTAGAGATGTTTTAAAATAATGTTCTATCCACAATTGTACTTTGGGAAAAGCCTAATTCTGCCGTGTACTCCAAGTGTTTTAAGACTGTCTGTGAACCAGAGATCCTGAGAGGTTTTTTTGGTAGACATAAACCAAGTCTTTGTTATTAGACGTACAACAAATGCATTACTTCATGATACAGTGCATCTCAGAGAAGCATAAAGCAGAGTAAAGGATTATTAGGGACAAGGAAACTGCATAACCCAAGGACACGAATATCTGAAAGAACAGTTTGTCTCTTTTCCTCTTTGATTTTTCCCTCAGGCTTGCTGATGATTCATGTGTCTGCTACTTTTCTTTTCCCTGCCATAACACTCTTAAGAAAAGAAAGGATATCACATATAATAACCATGGTCTGGTACATGTATTACCTCCTAAATATTTAATAATAGATAATACCCAATCAAACGTGGTGCCCATGACACAGAGGAAGAGCTACTGTATTTGATTGTCATTCAAGAAAGAAGCTTTAAACCACTTGATCCGATCCTATTCTGAATGTGGTAAGTCCTCAGATGCGATCTGCATTTTCTTCAAAAGTAGTACTGCTTAACACATCTACTTTTTTCGACTTCTGCACTATATCCAGTAGATTTATGTTGATGATTTTACTTGAAAGGGATAAGGATTTGATTAGCTGATGGCCTGTGAATTGGTCTTTGGGCAACATTACAAAGAAACAAGAAAATTTTCTCTTTCAGGACACTTCATATGTCTTCCAGTTCATTTCCTTCTCTTGAATGGTATTATCAGGTGGGAATTCAAAACACAGCTCTCTTACCATCCATGTTAGCCCTTAGGATGATGATGAATCATAACTTTCACAACCTTTATCAGTTTAGACCCTGAAGGACACAACAGAGTTTCTAATTTTGGATTGGTTAACTTGATTTGAAAATATTTCTTATTGAAGAGATGCTCATTAAATTAAGCTGCATTTTAATTCAACAAAGTGAAAATTTTCCAGAATCCTCATTTTAGTTTTTAAAAGCAACAAAATACATATACAAGCAACCTGATGTCAGTTGTCTCCTGTTATATTTTGGTATATGAATTTCTTTGGCTCTTTTTCCACTTCGACTATTACAACAATTTATGATCTCATTTCAGTTTTATCTCTTTCATCTGCCCTTAAAGAAAGTTTTTCAATTCAGTACTTTCAGTTATTGATATATTCATTCTCCTTCCCTGTAGTACTTCATTTTAAAAGGACAATATAGTTCTATTCTCCTCTTACTATTCTATAGAAAATAAACCCGTGAAATAAACAAAACCATAATATATGTATAGGTAACCTTAGGTTATTGACACTTGTGTTTATTGGATTTTTAGGAATACTTGTAGTTGTATTTCTAAATGCTGAAAAAAATATCTCATGTTCTTTTTGTTACTAATGAAATGTTCATTTTTATTAACTTGTACTTAATCTTTTGTTCAATGACACACTTTGAAAGTGTTGAACAGAAAAGTTAGATTTTATTTTGCAAATCCAGATATAACTAAATAGTCTGATTTTTTATCAGCACAATCTAGGAATTATCTTGTTTTAACATTTTGTATTTTCTTTGATACTCTATGAAATCTGAAGGACATGGGTTTTATTGAATTGTTGTAAATCATAAAGCATATGTGAGGAATCTTTAAGGGCAGTGTAAACATGAAGAAAACCTATATATTTTCCCATGGCAACTACTTGGAGTTGATTGGGCAGAAATATTCCCTTTTATTGTCAAAAGATGTGGAGATACAGTCTGAATTTTTACAAAAACTGGTTTGTATATCGGTTAGGATACTGAAGTATAAAAGCTAACAAAAAAGTGACTTTGATACTCCTTCTTCTCAAAGTAGAATCAATTGAAAGATGATGATTATTATTATCACCATCATCATTATCATTATCTTTACAATTATCATAATCATTATTTACTACTTATTTGAGGTGCATGTTTAACCTCTTTATTTAACATCTTTATTTTAATGTGAGAAAAAATGTGTCTGGAAAGTAGAAATAAGGAAATATTCTGCATAGAGATGTGGAACTAAGTGATAAAGTTGAAAAAAATGAATATTAAAAAATTGAGAATACTCTGTATGCACACATGAAAGTCTATTCTTTAAGAGGACATTAAGATTATAAGTCAAACACTCGAAAATTAAGAAATGTCAAATCTGCATTTATGTGTGTTGCATACAGACTACAATCAAGTCATCTCATATTCCTTTTAACTAAGAGAGATTGAGATCACTTGGTCACAGAATATTCATCATGTGTCCCCATTCTTTAATGCTATTCAGAACTCCTTTCTTTGCCCTCAGTGTTACTGCAACTTCTTTCTCAAATTTAATTGGACACAATATTGTAATATTATGCATATAGTTCTCCTTGTATTTAAGAATATCTTGTTTAAATGGTCCTTTCAGCCTTATGCTTAAACTGCAATTTAGCACATCATAAATTAGACCTGCTGCCAAAAAAGTTCTTCCCAGACATGTTAGTACAAATGTTTGTGCAGCTATGTTATGAATTTCGTTAGCAAAACAATTGTAAAAGTCAAATCATTTTGATTTTTGGTAAAATCAAATCATTTGTTGTAGAGTCCACAATTCATATAAAGGTTATTTTTCCCAGAAAATCTACTGTGGAGTTCTGTAGATCCTTGCTTAGAAATAAGGATGGAGATATTGACAGAAAGAAGAGCTGAAACACTTCCTTGAAAACAGCATCAGCTTGTGTTGACGTAAGATGATTTTATTTTTCAAGATGTCTGAAACAACATACCAACTGGCTTCTGAGAGAAGAGATAGCTTCTCCTCCTTTCTTTCATGAGTTCTGCTGCCTGGCTGATCATTTGGTGGGCTTTTCAGGTTACTAAATCAGCAAAAATATTCTAGGGGGGGCAGATTACTTTTGTGCTGCCCATGACCTTGATGAGCAGACAGACACAGTCCAGGCAGAGCAAAGGAAGAGGCAGGGGTGTGCAAATGGGAGCAAGCATGCCTGACACCTCTTCTAGCAGCCTGTGCATTTGCGCAAGTGCAGCCTTCACAGGAAACCTTATCCTTGCTGCCATGCTGCCCAGCTAGCAGATGTGACTATTCTTCATAACCCAGCCCTCAGAGGGTTTTCCAAAGTCATAATTTCTCAAAACAAAACATGCTTATCCCAGAAGCTGTCATAACCCTTCTTATGGGACAGCAACATGCTAAAGTTGGAACAGAAGACTCTGAAATGCTAAAAATACATCTGTATGGACATGACTTGTTTAATTCAACAAAGACATTCTTCACACAAGGAAAAGAAAAATGTATCATCTTCCCACTTTCAGGTTACTGATAGTGTCAGTGGGACCTGTCCTTTCAGTGATTTACCTCCTGAAATATAATGAATAATGTTTTTATGGTACTACTGACTGCCTCAGAAAAATTACCAATAATATAGACCCAAGAACTGATCCCTGAATAACAGTAGTGGAAACATTGGTGAGCATTTCCCATCCAAAAGAAAGGTTGGAGAACATTTGCTGGACAATTTACAACAGAGGAGTCTTCCAGGAGAATCTGTAAAAATTGAATTATTTCTGTGTAAAAATGGGTCTGCTTAAAACTTACTGGTGTTTTAGCTCCCTGCTGCTCTGTACAGGTCTTCAGCTCAGAGGTAAACAGCCTAGCAAACCATTCTAAATATGTGCAATTTATGGCTTTTATATTAAGATATTTGGAGTGTGATGCTTCACCAAAAACCATTTCAAAGTACTGAAATCCACCATCAGAGTGTCTTTTCTCTTCTAAGCTTCAGTTCTGAGATTTTCCAGTTGGTTAATCAATATGTGCTATGTCTCCTTCAATCAAAACAGAAAACTATATTAATAAGCAGAAAAACTTTATTTTTCTTTTTAGGAAAATACCTACAGATAGCAATGTATTATTTTCTTATACGACACGTGTTTTGATTTGTGATATTTTGGTTTTTTTCACAACACACAATTTTGAAATAATACTCTTAACAAAAATAGAATATTGTTGTTGGACAGATCTTTCTACAATATCAGACTCCTTCATCCTGATGTAGACAGGTGTTATTAACATTAAAGAACATGTATTACTCAAACACTCAGAAACTTCACTGGGGAAAAATGCTTGCACATGAGTTGAGAATATGAGGTGTATATGTACTTTCTCTGTAACAGAGTCAGTCTACCTCCTTGTGTCATGTTAATATGATACAAACATTATTTATTACACCTTCTGAATCATGGGAAAGACTATCTGTTTTGTTAGATACAGCTTTCTGTGAAAGGATATACAATCAATAATTTGTGGAGATTTTATTCACCAAGGATTACCTAAATAAGGAACACTGTGTTTTCTTCTTAAAATTTATAATGAGAAGAAAAAGCTCAAACTACTGAAAAAAGACATTTATATTTTTGAATATACTACTTCAGCAATTTCTAGAGAGTAAAAGTGTGAATAAATGCAATACTTTAAGTTCACAGTGTTTACTGATGGCATAATAACACTGACATTGAATGAATTTTGCAGATAAAGAAAATAAATCGCTGAAAAAGCAATTAGAAATGTGACATAGTGTTTAGAATAAGAACAAAAAAAATCATTGTGATGGTGAACATAGTGATTTTGTTTGTGACACCTTTGAAATGGATTATAGCATACTTGCAATTATGCAGTATTTATGAGATTAATTTACTTTCTTAAGACCCAGTGCCTTTGACTTGACATGCAACAAACTACATCCCCTCCATGCACAGTTGATGTAGGGCTTCTTTGCACAATAGACATGTGTCTCTACTACACATTTCATTGGTCTGATACTAAAGGAGGATTAGTCAATTTAAAGACACATTGCCAACCTGTCATTTTTCAATATAAATCTTCCTTTATTGGCACAAATATCAGTTCAGTATACGATTTAACTTAAGAAGCATTGCATTTCTCAAGTCATGATCTTTCACTTTTCCTTCTTCACTTACTAGAACTGACAAGTATAATATGTCTGCAGAAGAAATTAAATCATGTATTGAATTTGGTATTGATCTACTATCAGTACAGGCAAGAAGATTGCAAAAAATTGTTTCTATTAAAATTCTGCTTTTGTTTTCAAAGCTCTGCGATTTATTTTCCTCAGAAGTAGATATTTTTGGTGAAATTTATTGATTTCCTTCAAGTTTTTATCAAGATTTTCTTTCTGGTCCATATCTGACCAGTACTAACAGGCATAGAAGGTCCTACAGCCCAAGAGGGTTGTCCTGGAATTTGTTTTTATCATTCCAGTGAAAAATTTAATAATGTTGAAATCTCAGAAGCTGCTATAGAGTCATACTTGTAGAGATTTAATTTTTAATAATTACCCCTAGATATTTCTAAATAATAGATTTCACTATAAAATTGATCATCACAGCAGGGATATTATATATGCACTATTCAGAGCAGTTACAGAAAGGAAGTTAGATCCTATTCATAGTCCTCATAACTGTCTTTCTACTTTAAAATGAGAAAAGAGATTGTCCAAAAGGTCTCAGGAGTGAGTAATTCCAGGACACAGTGACGGCAGTGGACTGAGGAAGTGAGTGTGAACTCAGTTTAGACTGAAAGATGACCTGTGCCCATAGATAAAATCACACCCTGAACTAGGAATGATTTTATCACAGTTTCTGGTTCTATTTAAGACTCTTTAAGGAGAAAAATCAGATTGAGCTTTACCAATATGAATCAGAAATGTCTTGGTCCAAGCATCCCAAACACTCAGAATTTATATGGGCTTACAAAAGTCAAGATAGCATAGATCGATTTTTTTTCCAATGCTTTGAATGGTGGAAGCAATCACTTGCAGTATGTTTGGGATGGAATACAAAATTACCAGGATTTTGGGAACTATTAATTTGAAGCAATAAAAGGCAAAAAAGAAGTTTTAGTCCATAACAGAAAAAACCCAATTCTTTTCTTTTTTTAAGATTAGTTAGAAAAACCTTCCACTCCGGAATCCTGAAGGAAGATAAATTGCAATAATGATAATAAATGATGAAAAATTATTTTGACTATCTGTAGTTCCAATCAGCCTTGGGCAATGCCGCGAGGCCGCCGGCAGGGGCACTGGGCTCCCGCCCACGGTTTTAGGGGCTGGCCGGGCTGCTCCGGGCACAGGAGGGCTGGCGAAGGTCCAGCAGGGGTTCACCTAATCCACCGGTGCTCCAGGTGCACAGAGGAACGAGATACAAAGCAGAGGGGCTCTTCAGATGGTTTATTTGACACCAGAGTCCTGCCAGAGAAGCACTGGCACGGCGTGTTACAGTTACATATATACCAACACCAGGGGGTGGGGGAGGGTACAAAGCATCCTATAGCGTGGGGTTGCAGGGTTTGAATTTCATGGGCTTGCAGTGTATTGGGAGATACAGAGCCTTCCCGAGGGAGAAACCAGATAGCTGGGGGGGAAGGGGGGGGGAAGGGGAGAGATGGCAGTGCCTGGCCAAAACCTAGCCATAGCACACCGCAACAGGGCAAGACATTTAGTTTTTCATAACTTGTAAATGCAGACCTGTGAGACAAACAAGTAGTGTCACACTATGTTTCTTAATGTTTCTTAAGTTGTGTGCAAGTTGATCTTACATGCAATGAATATGGGTTTTTTCAATGCATACTTGATAATAGAACTACATGTTCTTATCTCCTATTGCTTTAATATTTAATGAAAAAGAGTTACAATAACACAATTAACTATGTAAAGGTATGCAATATGTAATGTCTTCCACTTCTTGTATTGAAAAAAATTCCATTGAAAGAGCTTGTTGCATGATGACAGCTTATTTTATGACAAGAAACTCAACAAGGACTTGAAAAGTGCACTTGCAGCCCAGAAAACCAAACCATCTTGGGCTTCCTTAGAAGCAGCAAGTCCAGCAGGTCAAGGAGGTGATTTGTCGATGTCCACTGTACTGTATGGACACAAACACACATACCCGAACCAGGCTGAGGAGCCAAAAAGGAGAGCCAAAAGAGAGAGCCAAATGAGAGTCCAAAAAGAGCGAGCAAAAAGGAGAGGGCCGAACCCTCTGACCTTTATTTATATGTTCTTAGAAATCACCGTGGATTGGAGGTAGAAATTACCACCTCTCAATCACACTGGTCAAAAGAAAAATCCATCATTTTTCTCCACCTAGGAGAATGGAATGAAAACAACAAGGACAGTTAGCAAAAACATGGCCATGTTTACAACAGCATGCGTGAAAAAGAATTACAGCAAAGAGGAACATTGAAAAACTGCAAAACTCAGGACAACAGTGATTCTGTCCCTCTGTTTCATTTTTGTGAGACCCCCCTTGAGTACTGTGTCCAGCTCTGGGGGCCCCAGCATAGGAAGGACATGGATCTGTTCAAGCTAAACCAGAGGAAAGCCACAAAAGTAGTCAGAGAGGGCTGAAGAACCTCACCTCTGAAGACAGGCTGAGAGAGTTGGGGTTCTTCAGCCTGGAGAAGAGAAAGCTCTAAGGTGACCTTATAGCAGCCCTCCAGGACCTAAATCAGATTCTTTACAAGTGCATGTACTGATAGGACAAGAGGGAATGGTTTTAAATTGAGAGGGTGGACTTAGATATTATGGATATTATGAAGAAATTCTTTAGTGTGAGAGGGGTGAGACAGTGGAACAAATTGCCCAGAGACACTGTAGATACCCCATCCCTGGAAGTGTCCAGGAAGAAGTCCAGGTTGGTTAATGAATAACCTGGTCTATTGGAAGGTGTTCTTGCAATGGGAGGGGCGTTGTAACTAGATGATTCTTAAGGCCCCTTTCAACTCAAATCATTCTATGATTCTATGAAAAATGACAAGTATATCTAGCCAATGGTTCAAATTCTGGGATAATCTTGGAACCTTAGTGATAGGGTTGGGCTTTTTGCTTGATCACACTGACAGGTTAAATAGCTTCCTTTGGGTACAGAGAGTTTGAGACTGCTAAACGCTCCTCCAGTTACTGATAACTGAGCATTTGATGCTATAAATGGGAGACTTTATTCCTGAATTGTAGGAGGATTTATAGCAAGGTAATAAATTACTGTGTTCGAGATTTAGAAATATATATTGAGCAATCAGTGGCTGCGAGTAAGATTATACAGATGATGGCTACTATGTCTTAACTGTAGTAAAATAACCAAAACATGATAAAAATGCTCTTTTCCCTGCTGACTTTTTTTCTGCCATCTGGTAGAAAGTGGAGCAGTGTGGCAACATATAGCTCTCCCTTCTGACCTTACTTTGCAGTTAAGAACCATTCAACTAGGATGATAATGATAGCATAGGTACAGAAGAGGAAAATGGGGGAAAACCATAAAGCAAAGTAGCAAATGTCAGACTGACAAGACTTTTACGTATCACAAATCCCACAGAGGGAAAACGTCTTGTCTTACTAAATCTGTCTCTTTCACTATATATCGTTAAACAGCATTGACTGCTGCTGCACACTGGACTAGTGAAGGAACTCAACTGCAACTGTACCATGTAACTGAAATTACACATTGCAAAGGAAAATGATGTTTGGTCAGAAAGAGTGATAGGTATGCTATCAAACAATCTAATAAAATCTATTCCTTTCTTTCACCAGCCAAGGTTTTCTGGGAAGTAGCTTCATAGAAAGCAGGTGCAGTCCTGTCTCTCATATTCAACTAAGAAATAAATTATAGCTACTCATTATGCAAAACATGTTTTATTTTAAAAACATACCCTGTCAGAAAAGAAGAGATAACAATAGAAATAATAAATCAAAATTTTAAAAAAAATTGAGTTTCAAAAACACAATTCAACAGAAGGAAGTTTAGTTGAAGTAGCAGTACCATTCCATGCACTGCACTTTGACTCCAATATCTTATAGCACCAATTCCATATCAGATTTTCAAAATTCACAGCTACATAAGTAACTAAAAATTATATTAAATAACATCATATAGCATTTTCTGTTGTGGGTTTTTGTTTGAAAACAACCTACGCATTCATCTAAAGTATATCCATATGTTCAGGGAAATATCTTGCTACATTTCTTCATCGCTAATGTTCTTGATCCGATTATCTTCCAAATGTGAGCATGAGATATATGAATAAATTAAACAATACTGGGCCAAGTATTGAACCCTGGAGAATCTCCAACTAGACCCTGTGCCACTGATTACAACCCTCTGGAATCTGTCATTCAGCCAGTTCTCAATCCACCTCACTGTCCTCTCAATCAGTCCACATTTCCTAAGTTTTCCTGTGAGGATGCTGTGAGAGACAGTCTCAAAAGCTTCGCTGAAGTCAAGGTAGACAATATCCACTGCTCTCCCCTCATCCTTCCTGGTACTTGTTTTGTTGTAGAAAACAATCAAGATGGTCTAGTACAATTTGCCTTTAGTGAATCCATGACGACTACTCCTGATCACCTTCTTGTCATCCATGTGGAGAGAGATGGCGTCCAGAATGAGGTGCTCTGTGATCTTTCCAGTGGTTGAGGTGAGTTTGATTGTCCTGTACTTCCCTGGGTCCTCCTTCTTGCACTTTTTGAAGACTGGGGAGATATTTGCTTTCCTCCAGCTCTCAGACACCTCTCCCAATCTTCACAACCTTTCAAAGATGATCATAAGTGGCCCAGCTGTGATACCTGCCAACTATCTCAGCACTCATGGATGCATTCCATCCCATCAGGGTTTTTGAATTTGCAGATGTCAAGTGTTCTCTAAACCAATCCTCTTTGGTCAAGGGAAAGTTTTCCAATTTTCCTTTACCCTGATCTCTTGGGCCAGATTCCTGAGGGCTGGTCTTTCCAGTGAAGACCAATGCAAATAAGGCATTTGGTAACTCTCCCTTCTCTGCATTTTCTGTTACCTGAGTTCCCCTTTCACTTAGTAACAGGCCCACATTAGCTCTTGTTTTTTATTTGTATTTCAAATGCTTCATTTTTTTTACAGCTCTCATTCCTGACTATTTACTGTGAGAAGGGGACAACTCAGGTAATACCTACTTCTACTAAAAGGAAAACCCTGTCTTTCAAACTTTACATTGCAAGATGCTTGTAACAGTGACTCAACCAGCTGCCTCTGTGAGAAC
>VYZT01005963.1:10143-59215 GCA_013400735.1 Pomatostomus ruficeps
CTGGAGCCGCTCCCGAGACCGGAGCCGCTCCCGCCCCGTCAGCGCCGGCAGCCCCGAGCCGTGCCTGGGGACACGGCGGCCCTGAGGCACCGCGGGCGGCCCTGAGGCACCGCGGACGGCCCCGAGTCGTGCCTGGGGACACGGCGGCCCCTGAGGCACCAGAGCCCGCCCCGCCGCCGGGCCGGGGCTGCAGCTGCGCCGCTCCCGGGGAGTGCCGCCCGTCCCGGAGCGGTGAGGAACGGGGACCCGCCCTCGCTCCTTGTTGTGAGCTTATCCGGGTGCTAACTTGTGTTCTGAGCCTTACACAGTCTCGTAACAAGGTAACAGCATCCATGGGGAGTCTCGGCTTCCCCAGTGTGCGTCGGGGAGATACTGAATTTGGTAGTCAAGTACATTTGACCCCGTTTTACCCTCAGCCTCAAGCTCCTCTGCTACCGGCAGTAATGATAAAATCTTAGCTATCATTTCTCTAGAAGCAGTAAAACACTGAGCTCAGTAAAAAACTGAGATGATGTCGCTTTAGCATTGGGTAAGTTTATAAAGATATTGCAGAAAATAATAATGGAGCTAGCGTTAAAAAGTTAATTTTAGGTTTGTTTTTTTTTTTTTCTTTCATGAAGACAAAAACAAGGAAAATCTCATTTTTTTTTAATTTTCAAAACTTTTAAAGAAGCAGGCCGGTGAAATCATCGGCAGGGAAAAAAAATCAAGGTAGTAAATACTGAGGCTATTTAGAGCTTAAATATAAAGACTTTGGAATTTGTGCTGCACGGAGTGGGGAGTGGCAAATGTTAAGGTAACACAATGGTACTTAAGGAATAAAAAGAAAACCTGATAAAATTGAAAAATGGCCTCGATTGTGAAAGAAGGGATTATCTTGGAAGCAGAAAGTGTCAGAGTGTGTTAGCTGTTGCTAAAGGAACCTGCAGGTTTAAGAAAGGAATCTTTCTTACAGAAACTAAGAAAGGTCAAGGAAGAAGCTGAGAGGGATTGTACTTAGCATGTGTAGCTGGAACTATGAAACAGCAACTTTCCTTTAGTTTGCAGCACAAAAAGGAAGATTTAACTCTGGCCAAGGAAGAAAATATTTTTTAAAAAAAGTGATCCAGACAATTGTAATTTGCATTGGACTCTGGGATGGAATTTGGGAATGGTGGATGGGGCAAAGGCAACTCTTTAGCAAAGCTGCTGAATAGGGTGTACTGAGTCTTTTTTAGGAAAAGAGACCTGGAGACTTGATTGCTTCGTTGTTCTGAACCTTAATGAAGCAATTGATGTTGCTGCTGGGGAAATACCTGCTCAGTGGGAGATGGACACCGGTAGGAGAGGAACACAGGGGAGGCTGGGCTAAAGGTTGGAGTGAGGTAGGAGAGGCTGTGGTGCATGTTCTTCTTAAGAATCCGTCAGTCTTGTGGCTGAGTCAGCCTTTAAGGCCTCTTGGCTCTTCCAGGACATTTCTTTTGGATGAAGTGCTCAGCATTCCACCTCTTCTGTGCCATTAAAATGCACCTGTGATACCACAATGGCAATCACTGGCCCCTGCTCTCCAACAACGTCCGGCAGTAAAACATTTCACAAAGTTACATGATAATTATTGCTGTTATTGTAGAGATGGGGAACTTGAAGCATCGAGAGCAAAAGGTGAGAGGCATTATTAAAAATAAAGTACGGAAGTTAAACTCAGTGGGCTGCTTGATCTTAAGCATGGTTTTGTGGTGTGAAGGTTTGTGATACATTCCTGGGCCTAAGTGAGTATGAAAATTTGAAGGGGAGCTGTGTTAAGTGACTTAAGAAAAAAAAAAAGGTATAGATAGCTCAGCAGTTTTTCTAAGTGTTGTTGTTTCTAAAGGAATTTATGAAGGCATGCATAAAACAGAAGTTAGGAGAACAGAACAGTGAATGAAAATTATGTAAACTTTCTAGAACTGGCAATAAAATTTGATGGAGTTCATCTTTCTGCCCTTCCCTCTTCCACACCTCAACATGATCCATTAGGCTCAACAGGATCCATTTAGGCTCAACATGATCCATTAGGCTCAACATGATCCATTTAGGCTCAACAGGATCCATTTAGGCTCAACAGGATCCATTTAGGCTCCTGCAGACAGATTTGGAGTTACAGAGAAATAATTTTCTAGCTGACATTCTCTCCTTAGCATTTGCATTTCGAAATTGTTGTCAGTGTTGCTGAAAGGGAGTAAGAAAGAGAGTTAGGAGTGCTTTAGTTTAAAAAACATACAGGATTTGTATTATTGAGATGTCTTGTAGTAATTGAAGTTTATCTGTGTTTCATAATGTGGTGACAGTGCAGTGTGAGGCTTTTTGGAACAGTGTGACAGCAGCTCAGCTGAGGGGTATGAAAATAGATTCTTGTGCCTATACACACACACACAGTGTTTGTTTTTGCAAAATACAAATCTGTAATCTTAATTTAGGCTCTGCATTCATTTGGAAGAGAAGGCAATGACTTGGAACCTAAAGTAGTACAGCTTTTAAAATTAGGCAATTTGTCTTTGCTCTTCCACAACCACCACCACCACAGAAATCCTGTTTATGTGCTTGCTCTGACCTTGAAATGACGTGGTGAGCAAGGCTGGTGTGGGCCTGCTGCTCTGCAGGGCTGATGGACGGCAGCAACAGTAGCACTGCTCCTGCAAGGCCTGTGCTTGCTCCTGAGCATCTTCACGCAAAATGCTGCACATAGCATTGCATAAAGGCCAGGTAATGAAAGCAGCATTGTTCTATGCTGTGCACTGAAACACCCACCCTTCTTCATTTGGAATGAGGAAGGCTGTGCAAAAAAAACCAACTCTGAATTCATGCTGAGCTATTGTAAACCATAGAAATGCTGGAGCTTGGCCTTTGCACTCCTTGTGTTTGCAGAATTAGGACCTCAGTTAGACAGGAATTCCAAACCAAAGCTAAATTGTTGGGAAAGTGAGTCGTGAAAGGATGCAGTGAAGGAGAAATGAACTTTTGGAAGAGTTGGGTTTTACTGGAAGTCTTGCAGATTTTCCTTGGAACTGGTTTGCAGCAGATACTCATAGTGAGTCACAGAGAAGCTGTGAGGTCAGCACGGGAACAGATGGTGAAATCTGAGGGGTGAAGGAAAGAGCAGAGAAAACGGCTCTGTGGTTGTTGATGGGAGAGAACTCAAATTACGGGTGGAGGTTATGCTTCAATATGTACAAAAATCTTGACACTCATGTCCTGAAACACAGATATTTCTGGGTGTCAGGTACTGGGGTGGTATAAAGACAGTGGTGAGGAAGAGTGCCATATCTAGGGGAGCTGGGCTATCGGTTCAGTGAATTGAAGGTTGATTTAGAGGAAGACTGACTATGTCACAACTCCATTACCTGGAGTTTGTTTATCAAATCTACTGCTTGCAGTTTAACAACTGATGATTCCATTTCATTTGTGTTTGCTGCAAGCTGGGTACTGTAAACACTGCCACAGAATTAAATGAAAAGTTTAATAAGAATAATACATTGACAAATCAATATTTTTCTGTTTCAAGTGGTTTCTGTGAACATCCATGGAAGAATAAAAGGATTTTAAAGCTACATCCCAGAGAAATCTGTGTTTTTTGTTGCGCAGAGAAATGCTGAAATTTCAAGAAACTGCTAAGCATGTCCCTGTTGCCAGATTTAATTCTGCTGCCTCAGATGCTGTGATTGCAAGAAGATACACTGTTCAGAGGAAACTTGGCAATGGAAGCTTTGGAAGTGTGTATTTGGTTAATGACAGAAAAGCAAAACAAGGAGAAGAGTTGTAAGTAAACCCTTCACATGCTTTAAATAAAAATGTTGGGAACATATTTCTTGCATTGTAGATATTTTCTTTGTGTCTCATCCCTCAGTTTGGTGTTACACTGCAGCTGCCTAACTTTAGTGAGGATATAAGGTAGAAGCAGATTTTTTTTGATAACACTTGGATGCCTTCAGGAATTGATTCTGTGTTACTCTTAGGACTCAGATTGTTGGGGGGCTCTCAAAAGAATCTGTACAGTATTGATGACCTATTTTTTATAACTGAGTTGTGTAAATGAAACCTGAGAAAGAATGGTTACAGAAATTCCAGTAAACACCATTCTATTTTCTGTATACCTAACTGGTAGCAAGGCTTTTTTTTTTTTTTTTTTTTATTTTTTTTTTTTTTGGTTGGTTTTTTTTTTTTTTTTTTGCCAGCAATTTTTGTTTTTTTTTTTTTTTAACCTGCCTGAATTTGGACAAGTCTCATCAATTTTATTGATAAACCCTTTGGTATTCTGAAGCCACAATGACAAAGAATATTTTCAGAGTGTCAGCATTTCTGTGTGTGGGTTTGGTGCTGGGTTTGTGGCTGGACTTCCTGTTGTGTAGAACTGTGTTTGTCTACCTTGATACTTACACCAAGTGAAATTTAACTGTAAATATTTTTGCTTTATCCCAAAAATTTGTAAGGCTTTTTGTCTAAAGTCAGAAACATCTAATCAGTGTGCTTTTCAGCCAGAAATACATAATTCCTTTAAAAAGGGGGGGTCTATTGGTCCTTAGTGATGGGCACATTAATTAATCTTAAATGATTAAAGAGCTTTTTCTGATTCATTTGTGCCTCACTTTTGCTACTTGTGGCCACACATTATTGGCAATATTGCTTTAATAAGTGTGCAACCAAGACATAATTCTGTCAATTGTTTTCCTTCTACATCAGTTTCCATCTTCTCAGGTCCTTGCATCAGGTTAGGGCTCACCAAGCTCTTAGCTTTTTCCAGATGGCTTCAAGAGTTTGACTCTCTCATAGCCTTGGCTACACTTCTCTCAAAAAACATGTTCTTTAATGAAATGTTTCATTAAAACCAGAAGAAAATATTTTTCATTTTATTTTTATGTTAAGATAGTCTATCATGCAAACGGGGTGACAGGAACTACCTGAGCTTCTAGTACACTTCTGAATTCAGGTGTTACTGAAATCATCCTTGGAATATTAACAGTGTAGTGGAATGTGGGTCAGTCTCACACATTTGCTGCTCTAGCACAACCTGCCAAACCTCAATAACAAGGAATGTGCTTTAAGCTTTTAAGTGGCCATTTTTATTCTTTTTTCTCACGAATTTCGAGTGACTGTCTTGAACAAACACTCCCTGCCTGCAGAATTTCTGCATTTTGTTAGGGATCAGCCTCAGTGTGTCCTTTGCTACCTTCAGGACAGAGACTGAATATCAAATGACATATTTTTTGTTTTATTTTAATTTTTTTTCATCAGTCTCGTTTTTTGACCGCAGTACAAGAGAAATGCAGCAGTGTTTAACCAGCCCCAGTGTGCAAGATGTGCACTGCTGTATTTGAGCTTTCAGTCACGAGGGGGTGCTCGCCTATCACAGTTCATCCTTTCCACGCCTCAAGCATGAATTGACGAGGGCATCCCCCAAAATTTGTACCCCTTATATGCTAATGGATGACAAAAGTACTGTCCCAGCTGAGCAGGAAAACACAGGCAGCATAATGATAGCATAGGGTTTAGAAACACTGGTTTCTTAAGGTGGTAAAATATGCTAGAAGTCACATTTTCAATACTTCTTTCAGATAATCTCATATGGAACCGTACTGGTTGCTGCTTATGTTATACATATACACTCTGGAATTAAAATTTATGTGGCTGTGGTTCTTAATCTTTAAAAAGAATTATCTTAATACAGCTCTGAAGGCACATGGACAGAAAAAAACCCCACAACACAACCGTGACCTCAGCAAAATTAGAATTCTATTTTTATTGTCTCAGAGATGATCTAGAACATGCTGGGACAAATGTTATATACAATGTAAACTCAGTCACAGATAATTTCCTGACAACTTCTATAGTCTAAAGCACTGTGCAAGAACATAGGAATAAATCATAGGAATGCAAATTCCTGAGAAAAGTGACATACCTATACAGAAGCTGTTCAGGGGTATCTTTTCTGGTTTTCTGTTAGTGCAATGTCTCCAGAATGAGTTAATGCAAAGTAAACAGTAGTTATTGTGTAATTTCAAGTGTACTCCACAAAGCTTTTGCGTGATTCTAGAAGCAGTTTTAGGTTGTGCCTTGTTTTTTGTTACCTCTCAAGGATCACACCTGCAGCGAGTGGAGTGTTACACACAGAGTTGCTCCAGCTGGGGAGGAGGGTTGATTATTTGGGGCATACCTCAAATGAACAGACAGAAAACTCCCAGGGCTGCTCAGGCCAGCAGCGCCTGCCTCTCTAAGGAGTGAAACATGGATATTAATAAAAGTAGAGAATAGATAGTGAAACACTAGGACTTTAGTGGGAGTAGGCAAAGCAAGCAACAGCTGGAACTAATTGATGGGGCTGGGGAGTAGTAGTGATTGATCACCTTGTACAGCTGCACTTATCTGGAGGATTTACAAAGACTGCCAATTACTGTGACCCAAGGAAAAACGAAGAAGGTCATCTTCCCACTTAAGTCTTGGGAAAAATTTGGATGATTCCCAAAGGTGCCACTAATTAAAATGACCCAGAAGGTAGTTGGGTCAAAGCGAAGAAGAGTCAGTTCACTTCCTCTTCAAACCCCCTCCCCAAATTCATAAGCCCCCAGACCCATTAGAAGAGAGCTGTTTGCGCATGCTGAACTGGTTTCCAGGTAATTACCATACGAAGCAGGGAGTGGGTGGTGGCAATGGTATGAATATGCATCTACACTGAATTTTCTGTAGATAAATAGACCTTGTAATGCTTTGTGACTTTACCTGCATATTGGGAACGATCTCTATGCGGGTCCGGCCGTAATAAAGCATACACTTTCTAACTTCGTTGTTAGAGAGTGATTGTCCGTCTCAGTTGGGTATGGATATTAGATCTATACCCAGATTTTGGTAAATCAGAAGCACATGGCAGCTTCGTGCTTCTCTCCAGTTCTTTGTATGGCTGGGATCAGGGTTATTGACTGTCTGAGATCACACTAGACCAGTATGATATGGTTGACTTGAATATTCTGTAAACAATGAGGTTATGAAGTACCACCAGTACAGTAGCATATGTAGGTCCCTTACTCCAAGTCCCTCTTAAGTGTTGCATTGTGTGACACATTCCTTGCCTGTTGCTTGAACTTCCTAATTGGTATTTTTTTTTGCCAATTGTGTTTTCTGGTGCGAGAACTTTTGATCCTGCTGGATGATTCTCACCGCGTATGACAGAGGGTTGAGAATCTCAGATAGAAAGTCCCTGCAGCAGAGTAGAGAGCAAAAGGAATGCCCTCAGAGAGAGAAAGGTCAGAACCTGGGAGGTTCTTCACTATGAACAACGTTTCTCATGTACTACTAAACAATCTATACATGAGAGAGATTATCAATTTCCCCCCTTTTTTTGGAAGAAACTAGAATCAGAATTCATATCATTTTAGGCCCTAAAATCGTTTAAGCACAAGAGACACATCTGTATAAAAGTTTCTTAGTTCCGGTTTACACAGGATGTCTAGGTTTGTGGATTATTTGATATTTGTTTTTTTCTGGACATTATGGACCTGGACCTCTCAAAAATGGTTAGATAACTTGGTTTGTATAAAGAAAGTAGCAGGATTGTACCAGCATTTTTACAGCTAAGTAGTACTCTTGCAGTCATTTCTATGCTTAGTCCCCCTGAGTACCTTTTCAATTAATTCTAACATGTAATTATGGTTAGAGACAAAGTCTTTTACAGCAGAGATTTAAGTTCAGCAGTAGTCTTGAAGGACAGTGCCATCGCTTAAAGAAACGGAGTGTCCTAATGAGTTGTGCCGAGGGAATCTCTGGGTTAAGTGTCGCAGATTCATCGCCGCGTATGGGCAAGCAGCTGAAGTACACAGTAGGCAAGAGGGACTTTTGTTCATGAATATTCACAAGGTGTTTATGTGTCCCTGTGGTGGAAAGGACACGCTGCCAAGTGCCAGACTCCCTGGGCTGCTGCACCGTGTGGGAACTGTGGGGTGTCGGCTCAGCTCCTGCATCTGGCTGGCATTATTGCTTTAATCCAGACTCATGCTAGGATTCCTTGGAAACTGGGCACTTAGCTGAATAATTCATCGTGTGACTTTCAATTATTTATGGCTTCTGATAACAAATGAAATAAAATCTAAAGGTGGAAGAGATTTATAACTTATGAATATCCAAGTGACAATCCGCAGATTGCTGTGTTGTCAAATCCCTGTGTTTGCCTGCTTGCTTCTCTGAAGGCATTCCAAGGGAATGGTCATTTGATGCTAGATTGATGAAAACAGTAACAAATTACTCCCTGCCAGTTGTTATGTGCGTATTCGTCTAATTACACTGCTTTCCTTTATTCTTCTCCTTCATTTAATACCAAAAACTAGCGATTAAAACTGGAATTTATTAGGACAGTTTATTTATTAGGGCTCCTCCAGCTCAATGTAAGAAAGTTCAGGAAATTCCTGTGCTGGATAAGGCTCTAGTGGGGGCTGCAGGGTGGCTTGGTGTTGGAGCACAGGTGTAGGATTTTACCCTGCCCACGCTGGTGATGGATTTGGCAATTTAAAGTCACAGCCATGCTGCACAGGCAATTACCGTGTTAAAATTTCTAGTTCTCTCATAATCAAAAGCATAAACCCCAGCATTCTGTGGCTTCTTTGGAATCAAAAGCTCCACACTGGAACATGTCAAGACCCTCTGTTCAGCGTGTCTGTGCAGGTGTCTGTGAAATCCTCCGCAGCTCTGTCTGATCCAGCTTTTCCCTCTGCTCAGTCATCTTCATGAGCTTTGGTGCTATTGTTATTGGCTGCTCTTTCTTCCTTTTTTACTACCCTCCTTTTCATACGCCTTTCTTAAACTAAGCAGCCTACTTTTTCATTTTCAGGGGGATTGTCCATTTGACTGGGGAGGATTCTCACCAGGCCTTTGATGTATGTAAAATGGGAGGCAGCGTGCCTTAAAGGAAATCCTTCTTGGGCTTACAGTAAATCTCATCCCCCCAGAGCCGAGCTCCCGGGAGCTCAGTGCTGCAGCACTCACCACACTCTCCTGTGCCACGCAGGCAGGGAGCACTGCTGGTGGCTGAGTTCATCATTTTGAGAATTGTTTACAAGCAACATTTCCAACATTGGGTGGAGAACTGTGCTGAAGGCATTATTGGTGAATTACCATTCTTTGAGGTGCACGGCAGAGACAGAATTTAATGATTTTGTAATTAAGCAGATGCCTTGAGACCACTCCTGTCTCACTCGTTTTGCTTAACAGAGGTTTCATTTTCATGGATTTGTAAGCTGGTTTTAGTAATAAAATGGGGAGAAGTGCAGTATTGTTAGCTTAGGTTGAACTGTGGCCTCAAAGATACCACAGATATTTGAAATATTTGAATATGCCTGTCTGCTGTATCTTCTTACGGGCTACCCTTGCTGGCAGGGTGTTTCCTCTGGGGTCTGCATCAGGGTGCTTTGGACTTCTCCATGCAGAATGAGCCTCCGGTTTTTTGTTGCATTCAGTACATTGTAATGAGAAAACTGCTACAGTGAGTGCAATAAATTCTGGGTTTGCTGGACAGTCCATGTATTTTTCCCTAATTTTTTTCTGGTTGTGGGTCTTTGTTGTTCGCTTTTTCTGTGGTTGGGGTTTTTTGTGCTTATGTGACTTACTAGCAAACATAATTCCTAGATTGTTGTTTCTCTTCCATCCATGGTGTGCCCTTCATGTGTTCTAAAATAACTTCTCAATGTTTCTGGGTAGTTTTGGATTGCACTGATTGTTAAGACCACATTATCATACTCAGGAGGACTAGAAAGTATTAAAAGATTTTTATCCAGCAATGGATGTTAAATGCAATTAATTTCCTCAGAAATGCTTGATTCCTTTTGCCTTTGATTATAGACTATTTAGTAACACGCTTTTTATAAGCTACAAACCATGCTTTTATCTTTTTCTACACTCCTCTCTCTCCTTTTTTTTTTTTGTACCATAGACACTTGAATGCATATCAGAAATAAACATTGAAGGAGATGCCTGATGGAAAGAGACATGTAGGGAGAGGGAATTTTCTCATTAAAGTTGCAGCAATTACTGTTTAAATTACTTCTGGGAATTAGTTCCACTGAAGGAACAATACTGTTGACATAAATACCCTTGCAACAGTGTAAGGAACATAATTCTGCTTACAAGTATATTTAAATTCAGAAGAGAACTAATTAAACTTTGCATTAACAAATGTTTTAATTTAATTTCTATGGAGAGCATTCTTACAACAATTTTTAGTATGTCTGGTTTCCCTTCACAACTCCTGCTGTTCAAAATACTCTGTTTGCTGCGAACTGATGAATATAGATCAGGTGATATGGAAGCCTTCCTTCAAAATTTCTAATTGCAACTAATTTCAAAATTCAACCTAATTCCTACAGGAGGAAAATTCTGTTTGGCAGATGCTCTAGCCCAAGGCTGGAAATTGAAGAGTTACACCATGGCAATTATGGGATGCTTAATTATATTAAAAAGCTTGAAGAGAAAATGCTGCATTCGGTCTTTAGTTCTGTACTGGTGTCTCCTCTTGTTTGAAAGCGAATGTTAATTAGCAGAAAGCAGTTAATTGTAAAGTATATTGTCTATGTAATCAAATCACAGTGGAGAAATGCCTGGTTTAGAAGATTTGTTGTTTGCTGGAAGTCTTCAAAGATACAGAGAATAAACAAATGATTTAGTTCTTGCCATATTTCTCAAAAATCCCATTTAGGTTGGGGGCAACATGTTGATTAATTGCATTTTTAAGCAAGACTGGGCTGTAGGAAAAAGGTTGGATGAACAGTAGAGGGGGATAATGCAACGTGTAACCACAAAGAATTGCTAAATGTGAGTACATTCACAGGTATTAGTCGTTATCTCAGAGTAATTTTCAGTAATTTTCCTGTTAAAACACGAATTTCTTCACTTCAATCATGGTCTATTAGTATTTGATTTGGAGGTGAAACATATGAATAGACTATAAATGTATTTACATTTTATTTTTCCATTTCTCTCTAGGAAGAAAATTCTAATTGTAAAAATATCACTTTAGAGGAAAATTCATCCTTTATTAATCAATGCCTACTTTTATTCTGTCATTTTTAATCAGTGTAGATGGCAACCCAAAATATCCCAAAGAATTATTCACAATAAAAGCATTTTAATATCTAAATAAATAATTTAATTTAATCACTTGTTCAGTTCTGTGCAAGGTAACACAATTGCTCTCCTTTGCTTTAAAATTACTGATCTTTTCCGAAATTGGCACATATGGTTGACCAAAAATAATTTAAATTATGCCCCTTTGTATATATGAGAGTTTTCTCAGTGCGGAGGAAAGTGATATAAGCTGTTTTCCTTGAAGCTAACTTCTTTCAACAGTATTCTTTTTCATGTTCCAAAAAATATATTCTACATTTTTGGGATACTAATTAGGAACTGTTAATTTTCAAATAACCATGAACTGTTTTCACCATTAGCTGGCCTGTTCAGTGTTAGTGCATATGCTAGAGGGTTTGAAAATTCGACATCTTGAAAAATATTTGTGAGTGCTATAATTGTGACTTGCTGATGGAAATGGAAAGTGAATCATCCATTTCACTTGCAAATTTAAGAAATCTCATTGCCATTCAAAGACATTAAGGCGAGGTTAAATTAGTTAAAGTGCTTATTCAGAAAATGAAATTCTATTTAATCCATGTGCAGATACTACAGTGCTCATACAGTGATCAAATTCACAGTGGTTAACGCGGGGATCAGTTCGCAGTGTCTGTGAATGTTCATGAACAGGGTGAGAAAATGAGTTGCTGATGACTGTTCTGGCAGTACTAGTAAATCAATCATGTCCAGGGGGATGACAAAAGAAGTTCAGTGTTTGATTTAAGGAGCTGTACAGCAATATTTAGGATTGAAAAGGGTTTGTGGCTTGACTAGTAAATCCATAGTGGGCATGGGAACACAGGATCTGATTTTAGAAGCTACGTAGTAATCCTTAGGTGTGAAATGCTTTGGATAATGAGTGAGGAGGAATACCAAGCAGCACTCATTGTTTGCTTTTCACTGGAAGTGTGGTCATCCTCTTGATTTTCCCACAGCAATCAAGTGCTCTGTGTTTACTGTGTTTCTTTCCTTAGCTAAAACCAAGTATTCTTCAAGGTAGGACGGATTTGTGTACGCTGACTTTTTGTATTTCATAGTTTCACCAGCTTGCTCCCTCTCTAATGGATAGATGAATGTCTTTAAATTACCTGACCATGCAGACATTGGTGCTCCAAATATGGTGGATAAAATGTAAAGAATGCCTGTTTGATTTTTTGTTGCTAAGCTGTGAACTGCAGGGAAGAAGCAGCAGTAATGGTGGGTGGCTTCACTCTGCGTGTAGGCACATGGTGCCTTTGCTACCGAATTTCTCAGACAGTTTCAATAGCGGGGAAGCTTTGTGCAAACTTTCTGTGTGAAGGTTGTCACCTCTTCTTCATTCGGGTCCCCATCTGTAGTGCTGTACCTTCTCTGTTTGCCATTTGATAAGTAGAGTAGAGGACATCACTAATTAGACAGGCATTCCGAGATTTTTATGGTTTGTGACCCATTTCAGCTCCAGTTACAGACCCGGTGAGAGGTGATGCAGTTTTACAGAATTGCACCTGCTCCTCACACTGAGGAGTGACAAGGGGGAAATTGTAGTCCTGCCAAGGTCAGCATGGCTGGAAATACAGCACACAGTTCTGGGTTATGCTGCAACTCTCCATACAGCACACAGTTCTGGGTTATGCTGCAACTCTCCATACAGCACACAGTTCTGGGTTATGCTACAACTCTCCATACTGGCAATTCAACACCTAGATGAAACTGTAATTAACTGCAGCTCACTGAAAAAATGCCTGTTACACGGTTTCTATTTCATTTCTATTTCATTAAAAACTTCAAATTTTGATCATGTATTCTTAGGTCACACCTTTACTATGTTATTTTATCAGACCTGTTGAGTCTTGACATTAAAAGAGTTATGTTTCTTTTACTTCCTTCTCAGCAAGCAAATGTACCTAGACAATAATTCATGTTGCAATTTAGTCAATAAACAGAGTGCATTTTGAGAAACACTGCCTTTTAAGAGTTGCATCTGATCCAATGAACCAAATTATGTAACAATAAAGTATGTCACTGAGGTAAACAAATACCAGATGGGTTGCAAAACATTCAATTTTAGATCAGTGCAAACAGACTGAGATAAACACTGCTGTGGTGGATTGTCAGTCACTAGTAAAACTCAGAAAGGGATTCCCGCTGCGTGCCTCCATTCTGGAGGGTTCCACCTTCACGGTTGTTTTTCCCTTGTTTTAAGTCTCGCCCTCTTTAGCCCCACTTGCTCCCTGCTATTGTGCTTTCAGACCCAAGGTACTGGCCTGGCTTCTTTTCAGAGTGCGACAACACAAGCCAGCAAGGTTTTGCTGATGAAAATCAGGAGGTGTTGCAAGAGGAAATGTTCCCAGGAAAGGGGTGAGGCGTGGCACTGAGGAGGCTGGGACGTTGCTTTCTGTATTTTGGGGAATGGGAGTGGGCTCATCTCTCGTGTTATTTTCCCATCCTGAAGGGATGGATCTTGTTTCCTGTACCAGACCCAGCTTCCTCCAGGACGGATGTACATAGTCACAGTTGGATTTTTTTACTCTTCAGATATGAATCCTTTTACCAAAAGACTCTTTCAGTTGTGGCCAGTTCAAGATAAAGTTCAAAGTGTGTTTCCATTATTGATTGAATTGCAAGGCTGAAACACAGTTAAAATCCAGAGGCCGTGGTTCTGTATTTAAGATATATGCTAGCACTTCTATAATAAAGTTTTCTCATTGCATGTTCATTGGCATTTTATCTTATTTTTAGATACGTGGTCTAGTGGTAGAATTGGCAGTGTGAGGTTTGTGGTTGGACTCGATGATCTGAAAGGCTGCTAGCAAAAGACTTTTGAGGCAGACCCTAACTATTGGCTGCTTTGATTTTAGTGACCTTGCTTATCTTTCTAACCATATATTTTAAACCAGAAAGTTTCAAATGCCCAGATAGTGTAAAGACTGCTTTGGGTGCAAGACTTATGAAGATCAAACTTCCTGTAAGTGGAACAACTTTCATTTGATCAATGGTTGATCATTTCCAACCTAAAAGATTCTGTGATCTACTTATGTGCCTGTATTCTACACTAAGTCAAATTTATAATGATATTTAAATCTAAATCAGCATATCTCATTTAGCATTGTATCACAAGGGGTAATTCAGTATTATGTTTGGAGGATATCCACATTTTAGTGGGTTTACCTGGTTTTCTGTGTATACCATCTCAATCTCTATTTTCTTTGTTCATAGAATAGATCTGAGATTCCTTAGTTCATGTAAACAGCTTTAGATCTTTTAAATCCTGTTTGATGCTTCAACTTAAGTGGCAGAAAATATAGAAGCAGATTTTTTGAACAAACTTGACTTTCAGGTGGATCTGTATACTCCAGACAGAGTCTTGATAAAATCTTAACAAGAGAGTCTATTATTCCCAATATCCAGAGTAAACGTTCATGTGACACTCTTCAAAAGGTTTGTTTAAAGTGCTTCGAACAGTTTACAAAAGATAGTTGAGTAGCACAATGCAGGCAGATTTTCAGCAGATCATAGCCAAGTACCATGTCTGAATTATGGGCAGTGATGGCCCACTCTTTATTAGAAGGCAACCATAAAATGCAGCTTGGATCATAAACAGAGAAACACCCTATCTCCTCCAAAATGTACAGCTGGGTTTTATTGGCAGAAAGGAAATGCAGTCAGGATTGTTTAGCTAAGAAATGCTTGTTGTTTTCTTACGATTGTTAACCTTTTATTTGTGGATCTATTGGCCTAATTGACATCACCAGGGATGCCAAATTTGACTTATCTTAGGAGCCAAATAAATCACAGAATGTGCCCACTTTAGCTGCCTGTTCGGGTAGAATTTGCTTGTGTCAATACTGAAATTGAGTAGGGTGAATTTAAGCACTCTTTGGGTGTTTTATGTATTGAAAAGTGTAGTTAATTTATAACTCCTCACAGAACACTGTGTGATTTCCAGATTCACAGGTTCCTTTTCCTACTGAGATTAACATTGTCCTGAAAAAAGTCTTGGAGTAGGGAGATGAGATCAAAGAAGACATAACAACTGAATAGTGGCAGTAAAACTGAAGCACTCACTTCACAAGATGAATTTCTGGCTAAAGACTTTTATCGTCCTTGTTTTTCTTCCAAAGTTAATAGGAAAGAGCCACTTCAGACCTGGAGACTTCTCCATTTTCTCTGTGAGGGTTCTGAGAGTCTGACATTACTTCTTTGTCAATACTTAATTAACACAGGGTTTTTCTAGTACATATTTAAAATTTTTAAGTGTATTTACTAAAATCTTATCAAAAGCTTTGCAGAAAGTATGAAGTCTAGTTACATTCTTCATATTTAATGCAGTAAAATCAAACCTTATCTACACACAGACTCAGTACACACATATACCAGAGGCATGCAGATATGCCTGATCTCAATTGCACACAAAAGTTTTCTTTCTAGAAGTAAAAGTCTTCCAGCTCTGGGTATGAATTAGAATTGCGTAGCAGAAAACCAATACCTTATTTACAAAAAGTATATTTTCTTGATTTCTTCTCCTGGGAATTCATGCAAATGAGAAAAACACCTGTCATCCTGTCTGACAGCTGATGGCAGCGTTAAGATCGCTGAGCGACTAAGCTGACAAGCCATCCCTACACATCAACACACCAGGCTTTTATCGCTGTCTTGGGTATACAAGGAACTTGGATTAAGTGGTCTTTAACAAGGACTCATCCTTTTTGTCAGTTCTGTGACATGATTTTTATGAAGGAAGGAGTAATGACCCCCGTCAGCTGAAGATGAGGGGATTGCAGTCGGTATTGCCTGTCTGCGTTCCGTGAAGCTTGTCTGCAGAGATGCAAACAGATCAAAGGACATGTTTTTTTCACCACAATTCCTGATGGGAATTAGGCAAGTTTATATAAAATTTCATATGTTGCTAGCCAGAAACTGATTGTTCAGATTTAGGAAAAAAATTCTTATGAAGAAACAGCTTTTTTTCCCCCCTTAGATAAGGTGAGTTATTGTAGTTTTATCACTGTCATGTTTAACTACTGTAACTTTACAACCACGCTCTGTTGAATGGAATAATTGCTAAAGCACTGTGGAAGCTTCCCTTCAGTCTCAAACTCGCCTTTCACATATTCAAAAGTTTGGGGAAATTCATCACTTTGTTTCAGTAAAAAAACCATTGTATTCTCTAATAGCCTTCAGTATCTCCTTCAGAAAAGACCTGTGATTTATTCTTCAGTGTCTGGTAAAGTGAACAGAAATGGAATGTGTTGTGTTGTCTTTTTTAAACATTTCATCAGGAAAATCTGGGCAAAATCTGCTTTCTTACAGTGCCCTGCACTGAGGGGTTTTTCCAGGTCAAGTTAACAGTAAACTGCCCTATTCCAGCTTCTGTATAGAGCTAATTCTGAACTACAAATTCTCCTGTGGCACATTCATGTATTAAGGTTGAAGAATATGAAAAATCCCTACATTTTCCCAGCCTTTTCCGGGAGATTTAGGCCCTTCCTAAACAAACGTTAAATACTAAAGGATTAGAATTCATTGAAACAATATAATTAGATTCCAGCCCCAAATCTAGATTTGTGTTTTTCACTTGTGTGATCAGGTGAAGGACAGGCTGGTCTTTAGAAAAGAAAAAATGAACAGCCTGAGTTTATCACCAGAAAAACAGCCACAGAAACATTACTCTGTGATTTTTCTCATGCCTCCATGGAGAGACTTGGGCAGAAGCTACAAATGCAGTTTCTTACTGCCCCTTATTTCATATATGAATCTTGACCATATGCTCTGAGTGGGTTTGAAATCACTTAGATTTCATTTTTTATTTATGTTTGTTATCGTGCAGGAATCCATAGCACTGAAAACATGTTATAAAGATAACAGTGCAGTAGGTAATTAGTGGGAGAAATATTTCAAAACTCTATTTTTAATAGGTTGCTTAATATATATGGTGCCTAGCATATTTGTTTGATTTTTAATGCATTCTCTTTGTTTACCCATATTTGCCTCATCGTTTCATGTTGCCAGTATTTGGTCAATCTTACTATTTTGCATTTAAGGAAATTTTGATGGGATTTTGAATGTTACATGCTTTTCTATTTTTCTGGTTTTATTAACATAAAGATTTCTTTTTTTTTCCTCTAGGAAGGTCCTAAAGGAAATCTCTGTTGGAAACCTAAAGCCTAATGAAACAGTTGAAGCAAATCTGGAAGCACAACTACTCTCCAAATTAGACCATCCAGCCATTGTCAAATTTCATGCAAGCTTTGTGGAGCGAGATAGCTTCTGCATTATCACTGAATATTGTGAGGTGAGACTGAAGAAATTTGGCAGAATGTAGGTATTAAAACAGGGTCTTCTAAGAAGCCATTTTAAAAAATGTTTTAGTTTGAATTTTAGTCTTTATTTGTTGCTTGTGGCATCACCTGCTACTTGTTCGGTGTGTTCCCTTCAGATAAGGGATGTTACCTGCTCATGTGAGACTCACAGATGAACAAACCACAGAAGAGGACACAGATAATTTGAAGTACAAGTTCATTTCTTGTGTTACAGTCGGTGTTACCAGAAAGGTTTAAATGCAGACACGGTGCCAGATCTGTGGGAGAGCTCAGGCTGCACCGCTTGTGTGCTGCTGATAGGTGAGGGAGGATGAGATTGCGGGCGTGGGGGCACGATATGAAACCTGATATAAATGAGGAAGGGAAAACTCACTCGTGATTTTGAGGTGATTACAAGAAGCTTAAGCCTGATCACATGGATGATGAGTTTGGCAGCAACATTGGCTTTATAAAATGAAAAACAGAGTGAGTCAAGGACCAGAGTGTGGTGGGTACAAGCATTAAAGCAGGATGTACTGCCTGCTTTATCCTTACCATTCATTTTTTGACTCCAGCATTTGCTTTAAGAACATATTGCTGAAATCTGTCTTAAAGCTTTCAAATAAGAATTGAAACATATTTAAGCCAGTTTTTTGGTAGTTTATATAAAACAAGTGCCTACTTTGTATTAAATATAGATGTACTCTTTTAAAAAAAATCTGTCATACATAAAGTGATCTTTTTATGAAACTGTGAAGCAAACTCTTCAGTTGTGCTCTGCTAGACATGCTGAAATGCTTTGGAAGATAATGAACTTAGACTACTGGGTTACCTGTACCCAAATCAGATTTGACTTAACTAATCACATTTCTTCAAGAATTTGGCTTTCATGGGAATAATTAATCAAGTGCCATTCCTGATAATTATTTCTTCCTTAGAGGCTTTCTTTGATAACAGTTAAATGCATATTTATTGCTGGGATGTTTTAAAATTAAATCTGAAATGTTCAATTCTGGGATACAATCTGAATATTTGTTCACATATTATTTTAATACCCATGCAGAAGCTTTATGTGCTATTCCCTGAAAGTCTGACAGCTGAGGTTTGAGAGTATTATCGACTCTTTGAGGAAATCCAGAGGTCAGAACTGAAGGATTCTTCTAACTGTCCAGATATTCCCATGCACTCATAATTTTCTCTCTACCAGCGGTACCAAGTGGCCCAACAGCAGATCAGTTAAACATGTAGGAATAAAGGAGCCTATTTCAACAGCACTGCAGTGTCTTTTAGCTATCTTGTATGTTTTACTCTTTCTATTTTTTATTTTTTTTTTTTTTGGTTCATTTGGCATAATGTTATAGGTGAATAAAAGAGATCGTGATAGCAGAATAATCACAAGCATCACTCCTTGGAGATTTGGGGGTTTTCATGCAGGCAATATGAACTACCCTGCATGAAAATGTTTAGGTACAGAGTTACCCTGGAATCTGGGAGTCACATCTTCAAACAAGCAAGAATGTACTAGAGCCAAGCAAATGAAGGAAGAGGAAAAGAATTCATTGGCTCTGCCCTGAATCTTTTCAGTTTTGAGGCTGCTAGGTGAGGTCAGGATGACTCTTAGCCCATAGGATGTGCTTCTGTTTTTTCCCCAAAGGACACGTTCTGTGGTATTGTTGCATTTAAGCCGTTACAATATATTTCATCAAATGTTCAGACAAGGAAAAGTACAACGCAAAGTTGCCCATAGTGCTATAAAGTTTCTTTTCTGTTTCAGTGGGAGTATTTCCAGAAGGTGTATTTTGTATTTACTTATCTATAAACCGCCTTTGTGTGTGGTGGGATTTGGGTCTTTTGACCTAAAAGATGCCTGTTGAAATCGTGCATAAATGGAGAATGAGAAAAACGTACTGCTACCTGATCTTTGTTTGGAAGTCAAGTACATTCCGTTTCTCATGCACAGAATAATTACCAGATCGGCAGTAATTGGTACTCCTGGGCAGGCTCAAAACAAAGAGCACACATTAAGTTGGCATGGAAACGGAACTACCCCCCTGAGCTTTATTCTGTTTGCTCCAAACTACTGTGACTTATTCATTAGCCACGGTACTTTGTTCATTCTTGCATGAGTGGCACGGAGTGAGCCTCCAGTGCAGCTGCCCTGTGCTATCCCTTATCCTGTGAAAGAAAAACAGAGAACATTGGTCTCCATTGCTCAGTTTGACATCTTTTATTACAACTGAATTCAAACAAAATTATAGAAAAGAAGTATATGTGTTCTGTTCTGACCTTACTTGTTGAGCTTCTTAGATCCTTTACCCAAACCCAAATCTTATGGGTACTATAAAGATTATCAGCTAAGACTGATTTCAAACAAAAATGCCTTAATGAACCTTGGATTTCATTTTGTAGTATAAATTGGGCTTCAATAAAATACAGTTTTTACAAAGCAGTTACTTTAAAAGTTGCATCATTTTAATACATTATAAGGCAGAACTGGTTGTACTTTCCCCCAGACAATTATTCCTGTCACTTGACCGTGGTCTCAGCTGTGATGTGAGGACACATATGCTAAGGAAATCTGAGCAAGAGGAATAACTACATCAGTCAATGCCTGTTCACGTTATCAGCTCTAGATGCTAAGCTGTTCTAAATAATTTACTGGTGTGTTTGCTACTCTTGATATTTAAATAGAAACTGCAGCTTGGAAACTCCATATGTACCTAATTCATTAAATTCCTTATGAACTTCATCATACTGACCTTTCAAAATGCAAAATTGGGTTAACAAATTTTTTCAGAGTTTCACAGCGGCAGTATTTCAGCAATTCTTTTATGATGTGTTTTTGTTTTCCTTTCTTTCGACACAAAATCAAGGTTAACTTAATTGTAGGACATTGAGACCACTTCTCCCTGCTTGAAGGGAAAAAGCTCAGCAGTTATGTGAGGGCACAGGTAGTGCATTATTCATCTGCTTTTGTTCTCCTTAGGCCTCTTGCAGCAATTGTGCCTCAGCTTCAGAGGATTCACTGCCCTAACTCTGTAGGTCCTGCACTTACTTTCTTTGCATTTTTCATGACAATGTGTTACGGTGAGAGGGGACACATTGGGACAGGGAGGAAGGGTGATTGGAGCCTTCTGCGCTCATCTGTCCTCACCTGGATAGCGCACAGGCCCCTGAGGGCAGCAGGCAGCCGATACCTTTGAGCACCCCTCAGTCCTGGGCTCTGCACGGTCAGGGGCATCTGTCTGGAACAGTTTAATTTGTAATAATGACCCTTTGTTTTCGAGATGCACGAGTAGACTCAGACACAACCCATCTGGTTGCCATGCAATGGAGTACCCAGCAACAATTTTTCTTTCCTTCCTCTTCTCTGCTGCAAGCAACCAGGGGGAAGCTGCTGAACATTTGGATTTGGAAAGGGGAAGCAGCTGCTGAGGGCTCCAAGTTCCCAGAAGAGCTTCTGTCTGGGCTACAGCAGGGTGGCAGATGGAAAGGTGGACCCATATTCCCTTCCCTAATGAATGAGATGATTCAGACATTTCAATTAAAAAAAATGCAGGACATTGTCAGAGAACGCATCCTTGATAGATGACAAAATAGATTTGCTTCATTTTAACACTTTCAAGTGTTGTAACTTAGAACCAGAAAGGCCATAGAAATTAATGTAAACTCATGTCAGAGGCCTGTGAACGTATAGATCTGCAAGGACTTTTATAGCAGCAGTATGAAGCACTGTGGTGTTGGGAACAGAAAAACAAGAGATGCTGAAGACATCATAAAATGGTGAGAGTCAGCAGTGCAGAGGAATAAAGGGTTGATGATGGGAAATGATAGTACCGGTGCAGTCATACAGGTGAAGTGGTTTCTTGTATATGGCACATGAAACTTCTGATTTTATGCAAAATGTACAATGGAAAAGTAGTGATTTATGGTGAATAAGCTGTACTGATGTAAGGTAATTAGTCACTAGGATATAATCAGGCTCACAGTCCCTTTGCTCTGAGGTTAGTTACCTCAACACATTGCTTACCATGAATGTGTGTTCATTCTTGTAGACAAAATGAATTTATTTTATAAACGGGATGAACAATCAGCTGACAACCATCTGTGTATTTTTGAGCAAAAAGAATAGCTTTCCTAAAAGTCTCCTCAAAATCCCTTTTCATGATGTTGTTGTACAACTGATATTTCCAAATATCTGGGTTACCGTTTTCAAGTATTTTTTTTCTGGATATATTTTCTGGTTTATTGGCACTCCCTGCTGTGTGTCGTATTGTTCCATTCCTAGTGCTACTTCAAGATAAATTGTTGTTTCAATGAAGTATCACAATAACATATGCTACATATTCTTGAGGCTCTAAATCTGCTTTGTTTCTGGCAAAAGTGAGTTTGAAAGATGGCAAAGTATCATAATTAAGGAGAGCGTATTTTAATTCTTAAGAGAACAACACCGTTTCTTTGATGCTGACATGGTTATTATAACAATAAACGAGTGTCTCTTGACTGTGCAATATTTGACTGAAGTGGAAATGCTTTTCTGAAGTTTATTTAGACTGATTGGGGCACGTTAATTTTACTTACCTAGGTGTCTATATATTACCCAGTCAGTGTAGGCCCCCATCATGAATCTCTGCAGAGAAACAGCATTTCTCCAAGATGATCCATCCCTTCCTAAGGCAGACAAGTGGATGGCAGAGATAATTGCACTGTACAGGTGTGTGTTCCTTTGTGGTGACTATAAGTGTTTGGAGTGACCAGCTCAGATGCTGAAGCTGGGTGACATGAAGTAAGAACAGTTGGAAACTTTGATGATCTCATGTAACACTAAGAGAAAACTATGAAGCCAGACTGCTTGATACCATTTTGATCCTCACTTGTGTTTGCTTTTGGTGCTGGGAGAGGTCAGAATCCACAGGCATATATTGATTTTACAGACCTACAAGACAGGATGCCTGAAGGTCTAAGGAGGTGGGGTCCTGTACTATCATGGAGGAGGTAACATTTTGAAAACTTGCTTTAAATGTACAAATATGTTGTGATGTTTTTCAGGGTGGAGATCTAGACTTTAAAATCCAAGAGTACAAAGATTCGGGGAAGATGTTCACTCAAAGTCAAGTGATAGACTGGTTTATACAGTTGTTACTGGGAGTCAACTACATGCATGAAAGGTACAGTCATTTGATACGAGAGAATATGGCTTGGGAGGGGAGTGAATGGACTCACTGACTAGTTGCAGGTACTCAAACGGAAATGCAAGTTCTGTTCACTGAACTGTTGTAGTTAGCATAGATCAGCTACCTCAAGTGTAATTAATTTTCTATCCTGCAGGAACATTGTACACTGTATCTTTTAGCAGGACAATGGTAGATGTCTTCCAGCATTAGACACAATTTTTTTAAGAGCCAAATGGAAAGTGGAGTACAGTAGAAATAGTTCCATATTGTTAGAAGAAAATGGATTAAAAGGTAAAAAACAAAGGCATCTTTTTAAAGGGGAGTCAACAAACATGTCCTGCACATATTTAATGTGAAGCATCCAATAGATACGCTTGATGGACTCCCAGTAAAATCAGTAGAGTTACGTACATGCATTCTTTGAAAAGAGACATCATTTTTAGCAGCACATCAAAGACTAACTTAAAAAATCACTGCAGGTCATGCAGATGTGAGGAGATCACACACGGCTGGAGCAGGGGCAGTGTGATAGATGAGTACCTGCCTGGTCATCTCCATGAGTGTAGCTCTTGCCTGCAGTGTCATTGAGGCAGACTGATGGCAGCGATGGGAAGACTTCCCTTGTTGCCAGTGTGCTGGACATGCATGATGCCTCTCTGGTCCCTTTTCTGCATCATCCTTTGCAGGGCTTGGGTGAAATTTGCTTGCCTGAATTTTAGGTGTAACTGAGCAGTAGGGAGAGAGGTCACCTGTCACCAAGAACAACTGTTCCCGGGTTGAACAGAAGTTAAGTGAGTGGGATAGGTTTGACCTAAACTGACGGATGCCTAATGAGTTTTTGCAAGTGTCAGGCTGTGGAGGGAAAAGGGCAGAGTGAATTGCTGTCCAAGATGCAAGAGCATTTTTGTTCCTAAATGCCAGTTTATCTAGGGCTTGTACATGAAATGCTGCCCTGCCAGCGATGAGAGGACATGAAGAGAACTCTCTGGGGTTGCTGTGCACTTCAGCATTCACCTCAGGCCAAAAGGACAGAGGGATACAGAAATTAAAATTTTGACAATTTAACTAAACGAGCAGTGTGATTTGGGTTTTTTTCCTCTCTCGAACTCCAGTTTAACAACTTATCATTAAAAGTTTTGGTACCCTGGAGAGTGCCCTTTTGGTGAAATCCTTTCTTTTATCATATGTGTTTAGAAGATGCATTGCGCAGAATAATGCAGAGTAATAATATAAACATTGCATTTGGACTGATGCTCATTATAGGCCCCTTCCAGCTGAACCATTTTATTCTGGGAGTTATTCTTTTTGTCTTTCATTTTCTGTATTTCCTTATGCATCTTTTGTCTCTTGTTTTTCCATGTGTCCCTTTTGTCTACTCTTCTCTCCATCTTACTTATCTTCTACTTGTTCTCAAATAAATATTTGAAATCAAATAAGATCCTAAAAATAATCTTTATGTGGTAAATATGTATATAAAATCTGGTTTCCTGAAAAGTCAGTTAATTCTCCAGTTAAAGCAATTTGATTTTCCAAACAGCATTTCATTTTCTCCTTTTCAATCGTAGCTAATAGTACCTCTCCAGACACTTACAAACAACTTGGCAGTTTTAATTTATATATATTTTCTGTATTTTGTGTTATTTGGCTGTATGTACATTACAAAATTTAACCTTTTTCTTATTAGTATGGAGTCAAACAATAGCTTAAATGGAAATGGTTAGGCTTAAAAGAAATTAAAACTACCTACAGAAATTTGAACTACTAAAACATAGTAACAGCCCTCTCTTTCTGTATAGAGGAGTCATGCATGATTTCTTCTCTCCTGATATGGAAAAAGCTGTAATATGTGTTCGAATTATGTTCTAAAACTTTTCCCTAGAATTAGAAGCTTGAAGTATTTACACCCTGTGGGTTGGTCCTTCCCCATGCCATTCCTAAGCAAACCCAGCTGCTGTGGGTGGGAGTTTTTCTTCCAGAGCAGCAAAAATGGTTATTTATGGTTTTAAACATATTCACTTGGTTGTCCTTCTTGCACAACTTTAGTTGTACTTCCACACTTTTTGAAAACTCTTATGCTAGAAACTTAATTTTTTTAAAAATTTGAAACTTGAAACCAAAATGATCTCGAAATAAACAGATTCAATCCTTATCTGTCTTTGATATAAACCAAGGGAGAAGTAAAAGAGAGACAGCACAGTTCAGTGGTCTGATCTAGATGGAGCCCTTTAGCATGAAACCGTCCTGCAGTCTCTCCCGTAGCCCATCACATGTCAGTGCACAAAATGAATCCCACAGCAATCAATTTAACCTCAATTTGAGTAAGGCTGACCATTATGTTACCCATCATTCTGCTAACCTTTATGAAGAATTGATGAACACAGATTTTTATAAGGTTACTCTTTATGCAAACAGCAGCTAATACAGGGTTCAGACTTGCACAAAACCTCTTAGTCCTCTGCAGAGCTCTTCAGAGAGAGGGAAGAGAAATTAATTGCTCGTGATTTCACAGCAGGAATATACTTCAGCTGCCCTCAGCTTCACTTGCAGCTAGTTCTGTTGCAGGAAAAGCTTCATTCAAGGAGGCTGCCCTCTGCTCAGGGATTTCCTGTTCTTTCATGGCCATGAGACAGAAAGCAGGTAGTCTGCAGAACACAGATATGGGCATCTGTACACTTGCAGCTAGTTCTGTTGCAGGAAAAGCTTCATTCAAGGAGGCTGCCTGTAGCACGGACGGGCCGCCAGATGTGGATGTTTCCTGTGCTATATGGACACAAACACACGTAGCCGACCAGGCCGAGGAGCCAAAAAGGAGGAGCCAAAAGAGAGTCCACACAGAGCGAGCAAAAGGAGGGTCCAAAAGAGAGAGGGCAGAACCCTCTGACCTTTATTTATATGTTCTTAGAAATCACCGTGGATTGGAGGTAGAAATCACCACCTCTCAATCACACTGGTTAAAGCATAAATCCATCCCATGTCTCCGCCTAGGAGAATGGAATGAAAACAACAAGGACAGTTAGCAAAACATGGATAGTTAGCAAGAAACCATGGCCATGTTTACAGCAGAATGTGTGAGAAAGTATCACAGCAAAGAGAAACATTGAAAAACTGCAAAACTCAGGAGAACAGCTGCCCTCTGCTCAGGGCTTGTCCTGTTCTTTCATGGCCATGAGACAGAAAGCAGGTAGTCTGCAGAACACAGATATGGGCATCTGTACAGCCCAGATCTGAAACTCCCCTTAGGTGTTAATTTCTACCCAAAACAACCACTCAATAAACTCTTCACTGCTCATCAAGTAGTTTTGCTGGAGCCCGGTTTATTTATGTTGCCTTTATAGGTCTGTCTTTTCCTACAATAAAAAAGTCGTTCTCTTTCTTTAACTGGATTTACAGTGCAGGCTTGATTTTAATTTCCTACTAGTATTCAAGTATTCTTTTCAGTTAAGGTTTCAGCTGGTACCTTGTTCATCTTCTGATGTATCATTGCAGAATAAGTTGTATTGCAGTGAGAGAGATCATCATGGAAAGGTCAAAAATATCACCCCAGATATTTCTTCTTCATATTAATATATGAAAGCAGCTTCTCATTATTGGTAATGCAAATAAAATAAATAACATTTTTATCAATATGTTGCAAAATTATATTAGCATTACCTTGTAATTCAAGCTAATGTGACCCAAACATCTTTTCACCTCCTTTTCAAATAATATGCTACTGAAAGCTTTCTGGATGACTTTTCTACTTCAAGATAGCTGTCATTAAAATAATAGATATTCAGGAAAGTTTCAGGTTCAAAAATTCTGCAGTTATATTTCTACAAAGAAGTACTTTTAAAAGAAGGTTGAAACCCACCAATGCTCAGCAGCAATGTGCAAGAATAACTGAACTCAGCGAGAGCAAGTTCTTTCAAAGGACCTGAGTGATGAATGGTAAGGAAAGTCCCTATGAATCTAAATTAACACAGCAAGAGTTCTGTAAAACTCTCCGCGTGTGCACATACATACAAATATATACTTACGAAAGAATAACAAATATCACCTCAGTTGAATTTCCTCACTGATGTAATGTATGAGTGTACACGTATTGCTCACAGAAGTTGTCAAATAGACAGCAAATTATTTATAAACAATATTTTATAAACACGGGTGGAGGCATATTGGATAAAACTTTCATTTTTCCCAATGTGCAAAGCTTTCTCTAATGAAAGTAAAGATATTACTTTCAGGACAAAAATTGAAAGAAAAAGAAGTGAAGAAAAATTGCTATAAGAAGCATGAAGGACTCTTTTCCTTGCTCCATAAAATCAGAAATGTTTCTTTTTCATGCCCAGTTTATGTACATACTGCCATGAATTCTAGTATAATTTTTCATGTTTTTTCCCATTTGTGAACTGCATATTTGAATTGCTTTTTTTTTCTCTTCTTGCAAAAAATATTTTCAGATGAGGTGTGGATGAAATTGTGTATTTAAATTGTGCTGTAGAATGCATATTTTCTAACCTTAATATAGAAACTATTTTGGAAATAATTTCATTATGTCAATGTCTAAGACTTTAATAATTCAAATTTGAGATAATACTTGAGGATTGCTCAAAAAAATTAAAACTGAGTATTATATTTGCTTTTTCTGCCCACAGCTCAGAGGTCATAGAGCATCAGTTTCTTTCTTTGCATGATCTAAGTGGCTGAATACAGTTGTATTTGTGTCAGCAAATACAGGTTCTGTAGCCAGTAGGTACCAAATGCTATTGTAACCTCCTCCTGAGCAGAGCTCATGCCTAATCCTGAGTGTTAGCAATCATTTCAAAAGTGGACACATTCCAGTTTAGGTGTGGTTATAAGGAACAATGCTTTTGGAAGGGTTATTAGCAAGAGTTAATTGAGAATATGTTTTGTATACTGCAGAGATACTTCGTTTTCCTAAGGGGCAGCAGAATTACTGTCACACGTGTAAGATTTATAGAAATTAAGAAGACTCTGTCTATCCTTACATGGTGTGTAGCTTATGATGTTTGTTGTTTTTTTTTTTTAAGCTCTGATGGACAAATAAGTTTGTAAAAGCTAATTGTTCTGTTTCTTTTCCTTTTCATCTTTGTCTTTGTAGAGGTCTTTCATCTTCCACACTGTTACTGTAAAAAACTGAACTGCTATATTAGGCTATGTACATATTTGCCTTTGAAGTAATACTTTTGCTCTGAAGGAGCTTTGAGAAGCTCTTATTGCTGTTTCTCTCACTCCTTATTCCCTTGCGAGACAATCTCTTTCTCCTGGCAGCAAATAAGATGTAATGCTTCTAAGACGAGTCAGACAGGGAGATTTGCCTTCCTCCCTTCCTCTGCACTCATGCCGTGTCTGTGTTGTATTCCTAAACTGGAATTAGGAATACACACACAGAACAAGCTAAAATGTACCTGGATCCCCAGGAGTGTGGATGTTCCCTGTACTATACGGACACAAACACACGTAGCCAACCAGGCTGAGGAGCGAAAAAAGGAGAGCCAAATGAGAGAGCCAAAATGAGAGGCCAAAAAGAGAGGGCAAAAAAGGAGAGGGCAGAACCCTCTGACTTTATTTATATGTTCTTAGAAATCACCGTGGATTGGAGGTAGAAATTACCACCTCTCAATCACACTGGTCAAAGGAAAGATCCATCACATTTCTCCGCTTAGGAGAATGGAATGAAAACAACAAGGACAGTTAGCAAAAACATGGATAGTTAGCAAAAACATGAATAGTTAGCAAAAATATGGCCATGTGTACAACAGCATGCGTGAGAAAGTATTACAGCAAAGAGAAACATTGAAGAACTGCCAAACTCAGGACAACACAGGTACATTTTTATTATCCCGCTTAGGCTCTCAGCCTGCGTGTGGGTGCCTGTGAGTGCCCCTCGGTGTGTGTACGGGGAGCTCCTTAGTGCCACTGTCCATGGATTGTCACCGGCAGAGCGAGGCTGGAGCAGTGGAGGGCTGGCCTTTCTGCAAGGGGCTGAAGGAAATACCTGAAATACCCAATACATGACTCTGAATGCTTCCAGGTGGATGAGGCTGGATTTCTTTTTCTATTCCAGACGGATACTTCACAGGGATTTGAAAGCCAAGAATATATTTTTGAAAGATAATCTTCTTAAAATTGGTGAGATTTCCATACTTTTTAAAGCTGTATTTTCATGTGATAGAACAGTCCAGCAGACGTTTTGTCAATGAGGAGATTTAAAGAAAGTCATGTCTGAAATAGCATTTTGATTTGTAGTCAAACATTTGTTTGACAGTCAGACACAGGAGAGGCAGGGAAATCTCTGGCCCTAAGGATGCTTTAGGCTTGGCTGGGCCTAAGCAACCCCATGTAACTTGCTTTGAGCCAGGGGTTTGAATCAGATGACCTTGTGAGGCCTCTTCAAACCCACACTGTTCTCTGATATTGTTCTTTTGTGGTGTTGTTATTTTGAAGGATGACAGAAAATTGTTTTTCCCATTTTTTAAAATATTAGAAGAATTTTCTGGATGCACAGTCGTTTTATCATGTCTAAAAAAACCAAAAAAAAGTTTTTACAAATATATATGTATTTATATGAATAGATTACTGTTTCTACTGATATTTTTAGGAGACTTTGGAGTTTCTTGTCTTTTGATGGGTTCATGTGATCTTGCAACTACTTTTACCGGGACACCATACTACATGAGTCCGGAAGTACTGAAGCACCAGGGATATAATACAAAATCTGACATTTGGTGAGTAGTCTGAATGCTGTTTTGGTTGGATTAGGCATTGATCTCCACTAAAACTCTTTCAGGACATTTGAATCAAGTGTTGCCCTTTGTGTTAAGAAGCATGAACTTGGCTTTTATTCTGGGTTATCTGAGACTTTAAAGGAGAATAAGATTCAGGTCCAGTCTCTGATGTGATACAGAATGATTGTAGATGAAGTTCAGGTTTTCTTAGGAGGGGGAAATCTCTTTTTTTCTCATATTAAGATGGATGAATTGAAAGAAGCAACTTTCTGTGAAACTTCAGGTGGATGAGCAAAGAGTGATTCCTACCTGAGAAGATAGCAGAAGCACCTTCTTAGGAACTAAATTTAAAAACACTGGCAAATGTTAAAAGCCGGAAAGTATTTGGAAGTGGAGTTGAAAATGAGAATAACTGCAGTGTTAGAACAGAAACAAAAAGGCACTCTGTTTTAGAAGAAACTCAAAGGTAGAAAGAAAACTGTTAATTCTGCATTTGAGACGAATTCTTGGGAGGAGACTCCGAAAGGGTGTCTCCTCTAAAAAGGCAGAATTTCGACCCCTCCACCCAGCCAAGTTTCGAAATTAAAATCTTCTTGGAGGGAAGTGAAAAAAGAACTGTTTATTGAACAAGCAAGGTGCACGCAGGCGCAAAAAACCGAACCAAACCAAACCAAACCAAAAATGAATAATATTAGACAGTAAACCTTCTCTGCTGTGGAGAAAGATGGGGGACTTTCAGAGTCTCTCCTTTCGCTGGTTCAGCTCCTCCTGAAGGTTCGGCCCGGCTGGGCCAAGGGGTCCGGCAGCTCCTGGTGAGGGTCCCGTCCACTGTCTCCCCAGAGATGGGATGATTTTTCCAGATGGGGAAAAAACAAGGCAAACAGTCCAAAAAAAAGGGGGGAAAAAAAACCCCAAAAGAAAACTGCAATCCCAGCGGGAAGGGGAAAAAAAACCTCTGTCCTAACTCACAGCTGGACTGACTACTGCGAAAAAAAACCCCAAAAAACTTGTGCTTTATCTCAAAGAGATAAAAACAAACCGTGCCAGGTTTCTCCCTGCCAGCTCAAGGTTACAGGACCCATTCCTGGGCATCAGCAGACGATAGGAAAAAATACAGAGCATAAAAATCACCCCAGGACAATAACACAAATTCTTGAGATCAGGACTTTTGAGGTGAGGGTTAAAGAACCAAGTTTAGAAGCTGAGATCTGTTGAAAGACTTTAGGAAACTTTAGGTGTGCAGGTACTCTTCCAAGCTAAGATGGAGAACAATTTTTTTGGATGGGGAAAAGCTCTGGCTTGTTTATATGTCTGTCCTAAAACACATCACATTTTAAGATTATGAAAGTTAAAAGTGTTGAGCTTTTTTAATTTTGTCATGATGTTTTATTTAAGGGACTTTGTTTCTTTTATGAGGTGCTTTGTTGGGTTTTTTTCTGTAGGTATGCATATCAGAAGGTTCATTTTTAATAAATATTTTAAATCAGGAAAGTTCCTCTGTAAAGCATTTGGCCACTGTAGTGTAGATTGATTGCTGGATAATTTTTTCTAGCTTTGTCTCAGTTCTGCCTTTTCAAAATACACTTGTGACTGCAGGATATAATTCTAAAAGTCATCTATATTTTCAAACGGTAGCAACCATTTTTCACAGTTGACATATTCAGTCCAGTCAAAGGATATGTCAGGAATCTTGTCTCATGGTCTGTGTAGCTGACTGCTATGGATTTGATGTCAAATTCTCTCTTGTTCATCTGTAGCAAATAGCAGTTAATACATGTAGTCAATAAAAATATATTGAGAGAAGATTTCAAAAGGTGTCAAAGCAAATGAATACACAGGGAAGCCTGCCTTTTGGGCTCTTCTACTGTAAGGAGTAATTTCTTTTATTGCAGTGCAAATAGAAAGTAAAATACGTGCTAAAGCTCTATTTGTGTTTAGCAGTGTCCATCCATACAGGCCATTGAAGTTGCATAGAGTAAATACAGAGTTTAGTCCAATATTTTTATAAATTATGTGTTGATCACCTTTCAAAATTTACAAAAACACAGAAAAAAGCCCCCCATCCCACACTCAGTAGCTCCCAGCTTTCTGCTATACTTTCTGCCTTTTGTAATCTTTCCAAAGCATTATCAAGAGCAGTTATCTGAGGGTGAAACCGCCTTCAGCAGGAGCTTCTTGGCCCTCACTGTAGGGGCACTAGGGAGGAGGTGTGCCCGGACTCAGTAGCTCCCCAGCCCACAAACCCCTTCTCTTTTTGAGCCAGAAAACTCTTCTGATCAGAACTCGTGTGTTTGACTGATACTCTCCTCATTTCATCTTTTAATCTTTTAATAATGATTCTTATCGATTTTTTTTTCACTGTCCCCATTTAACAGGGGCCAAAAGACAAGAGGTCCCCGAGCATAGAGGGGAGGAGCCCACCCTGGAGGCTCCAGGTGAGATTAAGTCCTTGGGCCTCTGTGCAGGAAGTTCAGTTGCTCATGAAGAATCAAAGACTCATCGAATGGTTTGGGCTGGAAAGGCCCTTAGATATCATCTCGTTCCATGGGCAGGGGCACCTTCCACTAGAGCAGGCTGCTCAGAGCCCCATCCAGCCTAGCCTTGGACAAACTCTGAGTTTGAAGCTGTTACCCTTTGTCCTGTCATTACACACTGTGGATGTTTCCTGTGCTATATGGACACAAACACACGTAGCCGACCAGGCCGGGGAGCTAAAAAGGAGAGCTAAATGAGAGACTACAGAGAGCAAGCAAAAGGAGGGTCTAAAAAGAAGAGGGCAGAACCCTCTGACTTTATTTATATGTTCTTATAAATTACTGTGGATTGGAGGTAGAAATCACTACCTCTCAATCCCACTGGTCAAAGAAAAGTCTATCATATTTCTCCGCCTAGGAGAATGGAATGAAAACAACAAGGACAGTTAGCAAAAACATAGATAGTTAGCAAGAACTATGGCCATGTTTACAGCAGAATGTGTGAGAAAGTATCACAGCAAAGAGAAACATTGAAAAACTGCAAAACTCAGGACAACATCACACCTTTGTAAAAAGTCCCTCTCTGGCTCTCCTGCAGTCCCCCTTCATGTACTGGAAGGTGCTCAAAGGTCTCCCTGGAGCCGTCTCTTCTCCAGGATGAAAAACCCCAACTCTCTCAGCCTGTCTTCATGGAAGGGGTGTTCCAGCCCTTAGATCATCTTTGTGTACCTCCTCTGGATTGCTTCACAGGTCTGCATCCTCCGTGTCTTGAGGGCCCAGAGCTGGATGCAGTACTCCATGTGAGCTCTCAGAAGAGTGGAGCAGAGGGAAGAACCTCCTTGCTCAGCCTGCTGCTCACGCTGCTTCTGACGCAGCCCAGGATGAGGTTGGCATTCTGGGCTGGCAGCACACGTTGCCAAGACATGTTGAGCTTTTCATCAAGTGACATTCCCCAAGTCCTTCTCTTCAGGCCTCCTTTCAATCCATTCTCTGCCCGGTCTGTATTTGTGACCTAAGTGCAGGACCTTGCAATTTGCCTCATATTCCATGAGGCTGGCATGGGCCCACCTCTCAAGTCCGCCAAGGTGCTTCTGGATGACAGCCCTTCCTTGCAGCGTGATGACCACACCATACAGCTTGTTGTTGGCAAACTTGCTGAGGATACGCTCAGTCCCTCTGGCCATGTTGCTGGCAGAGATGTTAAACACCCCTGGTTATTGACCCCTGAGAAATTTCAAGGAGTTGTCCAAGTCTTTTATATGTAGCTGAAGTGACATCCTCTCTTCAGGCTTGTCCTTTCTGATCTCCAGCAGGACTCAAAAATTCACACACAAGAGTTCAGATTTACAAGTGTTCCCATGTGAAATGTAAGATAATGTAAAATATCTTCTGGAAAAGACAATTAGTGCTATCTCACCTCATTATCATGATCCTCTCACTGTTCAGTCCAGTTCATTGGAAAGACCTTCATTTATACTGCATTAATAATGTGCTCTAAAGAGACACTGTGCTTTTCAGGTTCACTGAAACGTTCTGCAACTGGCTTTTCAAAACTGGCTTGAATACTCACAGTGCAGCAGCTGGTGCAAGAAGTATCATTCCTTATAGCCCAAGGTCAATAGATGGGAAAAAGCTTCATGTTTGACAGTTTTCCCTGTCTGGGGTTTCCTCCTTTCCAGACCAGAAGCTTCTCCAGGGAGCTGATCTCAGCTCAGCCGTTCCCCACCCCTCTGCCCCTCAGTGCTTCTCCCCATGGATGGGGCAGATGGAGAAGAGTCGGAGCAGCGCCGGCAGCTGAGCCGAGGCACAGAGAGCCCCAGGGGCCAGCAGGCTCAGGGCTCAGTCAGAGATGTGTGTGTGCAGTGGGGCTCACTGGCAGCCCAGCACAGCGTGAGCCCGAGGTGCTGCTGTGCCGGGGTCCTGGGGTCCCTTCCTGCCCTTACACACCCCGTGGGGAGAGGGACGCTGCTGGGGCATTCCCAAGCCTCCAGTGCTGTGGCACTGCATTCGTGGGTCAGGGAAACAGAATGAAACAGTTATTAGCAATAACATTTCTCTCTTCTTTGCAGAGATATGAGCATATAAGGTAAACTCCATCCAGGAACTTTTCAATGGATTTGTGCATATTATATGTTGTAAATTATCTCAGAAACAAAAATTATAGCAGAAATAATAATTGGAAAACAAGTGGGTTTTTTCCCCTTAGAGACTTGACAAATTCTTCATAAGAGAGGTATAAATAACTTTCTTTTTGCCTTCCAGAGACAAAACAATGTCACAATCACATGTAAATCCATTGTACTCTGTCTTCCATCAAGTACTATCAGATTTTGACAGATGGTTTGTCTGTTGTGTTTGGGTAAATTGCTGCCCACACCATGGATCTTGAGGCTTTCATTTTATTGTGCTTGCTTGTCTGTGCTTGTCCCCCACTTTGTCTTTTTCTTTAATATTAACAATCAAAAAATGGAGCAATGTTGAGGCTGATGGGATGGGGAAGACAGCAACAGGGTATTGAAGGGCTGAGGAGCGAATACTGAGGAAATTAAATTCAGGGACATATTCCTCACAGACTCTGAAGCCAACAAATTCTTAAGGCCTTCTGATAGGATCAGACTAGGATATATAAGCCATAAAGCTGTATGCACTTACATTATCTGACTTTTGGGGTTGAATTTAAAGCTAACTTGGATCTTACAACCTTTGAAGAAATATAGCATTTTTTACAAAAGATCAGAAGAGGTTAAAAGGATGACAGTATTTAGGTAAGCAACACCAGAAACCTCAGGGTGGTTTCTCCTAAGAAGGACTGGGGAGAACCCACTGAAGCCTGTCCAGATGCTCCATTTTATGATTTTATGGTGTAATTGAGCATAAGTATCTTCAGCATGAACTGGTCATGCCACATTTTTGCTGAAATTATGTGCTGTTTGGGAACTTCGTCAAACCTATTCATGAATATAGGGAGTTGTCAAACCAAATGCGCTGCCTGGATGGTTTAATGACCATTTTAGAATTTTGTAACATTGGCAGTTATGCAGGCTAAGATTATAAAAGTAATTAAATTATACGTTTGGATCATGTACAGATTGCTTGTGGGAATTGGGAAGCAATTTCCTCCTGCTCCTTACAAGGTGCTTAGACCAGAAATGCAGAAACACAACTGAGAAATGCAGTTTTGAGCCAAGAGCTTGTCAGTTACTTCCTTGGGTGTTTGCAGCTCATCAGCTCTCTTGGGAAAAAATAGCCCAGCTCTGGAACCCGGGGCAGCATTTCTCAGCTTAGGAGATATTTACTTGATTTCAAAGATTTAGATCCTGCAGAAAAATATGTTATTCTTCTTCCCTCTTTTTTCTTTAGTTTTTTTCACCATTTTTTTCTTTCACGGGACAGATGGGATCTTCCCTGGGCAGCGTGTTCACAGCTCTGGCTGCAGCAGAATGCCCTGGGCATTCTTTTAATCTTTCTCCACCTCAGGTGTAGCCAGTGTGCTAAACTAGATGAATAAATCAGCCTCCCTGGTGTGTCAAATCCCGTGTTCCTAATGGCTCATTAAACAATCTCTGGCTGCCAGAATCAAGCAGCTTCCAAAACAGATTGATTCTGCAAAAAGAAGTTACAGTACAGTCTGTCAGGTTGGGATTTTCCTTCTTTTTTTTTTTTTTATCTCTGGCTGATTTCCATTTTTATTTGATGCTTTCAGATGCTGTGTGCGTAGGGGTTTTTTGGTTGTTCTTTTTTGCTCTAAGTGTTTCCTCATGTAGTAATTATCTTGTTTCAGAGTTTGAACATACATCATAAATACAGATGATCATCTGTGTGTTACTGTTTACCGATTTTGAAAGTTTGAAAGCTGTTTGACAGTTAAATCTTTAGAAAGCCTGGGTTTCACATGCTCTGCTCTGCTAATGGTTTGCACATACTTGCTTGAAAAGTTCCAGTGAGTGGAGTCCCCACTATTCCCTCTCTTCTTCCTTATTTGCACTGTATGTAGAGCCTGGGTTTCAGCTCTCAAATTATTTGCTCTTGTTTATTTATTGCCAGAGGGACCAAAACAATCCCTCTTCTTCAACCCAAATGAATAATTGAAACTTCATTCATTATTTGCTTTCAAAGATGTTTATATCCCTTTCCTGGAAGCCATTCACCCACATGTATTTAGTCTTATGTGTTGCAATATGATGCTCTCATCTAAATTTTCAAATTTCTTTGAGTACAAACTAATTTCATGATCTATTTTGAGTATGTGGCCAAATGAGTGAAATCACACCACAAGGCACTTCTGTTATTTGAAGGTGGCATTGTTTAATTTGAACTTGAATTTTAGCCTCAGTTTGTTGTCAGAAATTATTTGCAAAACAATTGTAACCAAATCTATGCCCAAACACTACTAAACTGTTTCCTCAGTCAGTCACTAATTAAAAATCTTTATTCCTCATTTAATGAGGAATACTTTTAAAGTAGTTAATATAATTGGGTTTTACTTTATTTTTTTATATATATATATGTGTATTTATATATAGAATCCAAGTTTGTGCCTGTACTTATGAAAATAGAATTTATCCTGTTTATAAATTTATTAATTTGTCATCTGAATAAAAATATTTTAGATGAAAAGGACACCACAATAATGAAATATCCTTCTCAGAAGAAAAGGGCATACAATCGTGATTTCACTTACTGTAATGTCACTAAGCATGCTACTTTCAAAATTATTATATATACTATTCCTCTTTGTTTATCCTTCAAGGTCTCTGGGATGCATCTTGTATGAGATGTGCTGTATGGACCACGCATTCACTGGACAGAATTTTTTGTCTGTTGTGTTAAAAATTGTGGAAGGTGAAACACCTTCTCTTCCTGACAGATATCCAAGCAAACTGAATGCTGTGCTAGGCAGGTATGTTATTTTCTTGTTTAGCAGGGTTTTCAGTAAGTTTGGGTAATTGCTTAATTATTACTTTTGGTTTTTAATGTTTCAGCATGTTAAGTAAGGATCCTTCATTGAGACCAGCAGCAGCAGAGATCCTAAAATCTCCTTATATCGATGAACAACTAAAGGTGTGTAAGAAAAAGCAGAAGCTGTACACTTGCCACTTGAAAATGTATTTTGCAAAAGCAAAATGGAGGCAGGGAAAACATGCTGAGAAAAAATAATTTGATAGCTGTTCATGGGAACATTACTTCAGGAGACTTTCCAAGCTGTAGTGTCAATCTGACTGAGAAATGTAGCCCTCATCACTTGACGTGCTGAACGTGTCCCTTCTGAAATGTTATGAGCAAAAAGAAAAACAGACATTTATGCATAACCAATGTAGATCACTTGGGCCTGGGTACATACATCTCTAAACTGGTCTGGTTAGTGATAATTTTAATGAAAACCAATGCCTTTTGCTCTTTTTTCCCAGGCTTCAGTGCCTGTGTGTTGTCCTGAGTTTTGCAGTTTCTCAGTGTTTCTCTTTGCTGTGATACTTTCTCACACATTCTGCTGTAAACGTGGCCATGGTTTCTTGCTAACTATCTATGTTTTGTTAACTGTCCTTGTTGTTTGTCACTCCATTATCCTGGGCAGAGAAATATGATGGACTTTTTCTTTGACCAGTGGGATTGAGAGGCAGTGATTTCTACCTCCAATCCACGGTGATTTCTAAGAACATATAAATAAAGGTCAGAGGGTTCTGCCCTCTCTCTCTTTTGCCCTCTCTTTTGCCCTCTCCTTTTGCTCGCTCTCTGTGGTCTCTCATTTAGCTCTCTTTTTTGGCTCCTCGGCCCGTCCGTGTTACACCTGTGTTACTTGGCTTTCTGAGCAGGTGGGGAAGGAAACTGCTCAGTCAGTTTTTATATTAGGATGGAAATGGGTAATAGCTGAAGATTCTGGATAACTTTAGCATCAAAGCTTGATGTGCCTTCTATTTTATTTCTTTGCAGGAAATACAGTACAAGTTCACGAAAGACAAGGCACTTAACTGGCAGAAAGAAACTGCTCCCGTTTTTGGTGCTGTGTAAGTGTTTTTAACAGTTTTAGGGGCAGTAGTATATGAAATTACAGCATTGCAAAATAACGTCATTAACACATGTGCTAATCTCGTAGTGTCTTATGTTTAGACAAACCTATTCCCCTGCAATACAAAAGAGCAACCACATTAGGGAGAGGCATAATTAAGATTTAGGGAGTAAAATAGGATTTGCAGATGAGATATTTTTACTAAGTGGCTGTGTAAATTGTGCATGCATGTGCAGAATATGTTCATGTTAATTTAGTACCAATTAGTACGTAAACCATGACCTTTGTTTTTAAATTTTGACGGTTTAAGCTGTCATTTTAGTTAGGTCATCATCATTTATAGTGCTGCTGTTTCTCTGTCTTCTAAAAATTTAATGTGAAAGCCATGTTTCCTAAATGACACCAAACTAAAACCATACACACTTCAACTAATATTAATCTAATACCTCTGTAGGATGCTGTTATTTTTATCTTGTAACTACAATGAGAAATCAAGGGTAGTGATGTTTCTTAGCTCTTACATCAGCAGTGTCTTCACACATGATCTCTCTTAGGCACTAAATATAAATTAAATTAATTAATTGCATTAAATTACAATGCTGCAATGTTTAAAGCAAATGCCAGCATGGGCATTTAAATTTTACCGTTGCACCAAAATTTTCCATTTTGGTATGAATAGGTGCCTTTAGTATAAATAGTTCATTGAACTTTGTAAGCCTTGATGTAAAATGAAACAATACATACATATATTCAAGTTAATTCAATTAACTTTGAGAGGATTTCTGTCTTTTTAAATTAAATATAGAGATGTTCCTTAAAGATATACTGTAAATAATTTTGGGGCACTGAAATCTTTCCCAGACATCATGCCAACTCTGTCTGAATTATTTTCAGTATTTAATGCTTCTTGAAACATAGAGTATGAGAATCTTCAAGAAAATTTCAATTTTTGCCTTGATCTTATGGACACAAGATTTCGGATTACCTATATGCTCCAAAACAGCTGCATCTGCTTTGGGGAAGCAGTTACTTGTGGAATATATATCCAGACTTCAAATATCCCCGTGCTTCTAGAGCAGACTGATAAAACCACTTGCTATTCTTTGCAAATTAAATACTGTATTTTATACCTGGACCATTGTCATTAGCTTGAATGCATTGAGTCTCATCACCTTCCAAATGGACATAATTTTCTGACAGAGAAAATTGGGAAATGTGGGAAGGACTTTTATGTACATCCCAGAATCTGTAACTAAACATTTTCAAAAGCAAGTTTGGAGCCTCTAAGGGGAAGAGCATGGAGTTGTAGCTACAAACATCATGCTCTTATGCTGTTGTTAGAAGAAAACAGAAAATCTGCTTCCATGCAGAGGTCCAGAGTTCCTATCAATTGTGAAGAAATGAATGGCAATTTATCTCGAGGTTTTAAAAATCAAAGCATCAATTAGAGGAAAAAAACCCTAGGAGAAGCTTTACCATAACTTATCCTCACTTGTGCTGCAGTCTGGTTGTTTTTACCCAAGTGTTTGGAATATGCAAGGAGTCATAATCTTCTCGTGACTCTCATTGTACTTATGAGAATATTAGCAGCCTGTGTTGTCATTGGTAAGCAAAATGCCAAATAGATCTAAAGAGGTAGGCAAAGTGAACGAAAAATACCTGAAAAACAGCAGAGAGCAGAAAAGGGGAGGAGAAAAAATTGAACATAGTGAATTCCCCACATCTTCTGTTTTGCAGCAATGCTCCAGTCCCAGGGAGTGTACAAACAGCTGCTTGCTATGGTGTTCTCCTCAACAATTGCTCCTTTATATTTATGTTTATTTTTTCTCACCAGGAATTCTTTCTGTTGTGTAGAGCAAAAAGGTTGAGTCTGGTTTCTTCTACTAAAGGCTTACTTTAATCTATTCCCATTCAAGCAATAAATTTTAAATATTTAAGTAAGTATAAGGCTGTAAAAGTTCAGTTTCAACTTGAATGAAAAATTGCTTTTTCCCCTATGAGATTCTTTTAATTTAAATTAGAGTTTCTTACAGGAGAGAAGAAATATGTCTACATCATTCATACTTGAAGAGTTAGTTCCATTCTTATGAATAATTGAACCCTTCTTGTCTTTGTCCTTAATCTTTCATATTTCACACTAACATTCGTATCTTTGCACTATGTGAAAAACGTAAGGAAATCTTCTCTGCTCATTTATTAAAATCCTGATTTCCAAATGATAGTCCAGAAGGAGAGTTACAATTGGTAATGTTACAAACCTGGGCTCTTAGATTACCAGAAGTGAATTTATCTCATAAGAGCCAAAGCAGTACTTTGAAATGAACACTTGGTGTTATAAATTCATGGTATAATATTGTGGATATGAAACGTGGCTGCCAAGGCCTTTCAAACTATGGTTTAATTTTTCTTTTAATTACTGTGGGATGTGAGATAAAAATCGGAGATTAGTATCCTTTTTCTGATAAAGGACTAATATTGCTCTCCTCTGTGAATAAATACAGCTGAAATACAGAAGTCAATAATTCATGCTCAGCTTTCAGAGGTGGTCTGTGGAGACCACTGTACCTGTGGACTGTTATTATTGATTAGAACCAGAAATTCAAGAGGACAACATGATAATTATATCTGTCATTAAAGACACATAAATATGCTCTTTTGTTCCAGACAGCTTGTACCAATCAATGTAAAATGTGTGAGTTGTATTGTGGCTCTCATTTAAAGACTGCCTTTGTGCTTGGAATATGCCCAATAATGAAGCCTGACAGGGTAAATATCTCACTGTGCTTCAATATTTATTCTTTTAAGGAGGTGAATTTACCTTTTTCCATCCTCACCTGAAATTATTCACATTCTTCACAAATCCAAGTTTAAATACTTCAAATTAAAAGAGGCATTTGCTTTCCAAGCTAAAGTCAATTTAGTCTGCTGCAGTTCCAGAGCCTTTCTAATTATTCCATTTGAAATGTCACTGTGTTTCAATATCCAGTCAAAATACGGAATATTTACATTTTTATATGAAGATGGGTTTGCTTGCTTTCCATTTCAGGCAGAGGAAAGTTCATTTGCAAACTCTGCAGGAACTTTCTGAAGTACAGAAAATGACGCCGCGGGAACGAATGCGGCTGAGGAAGTTAAATGCTGCAGACGAGAAAGCAAAGAAGTTGAAGTAGGTTATGCCCCAACCACGCAATTTTCCCCACCCAACAGTCTAGTGAGAGAGTTATTGTAAATATTAAATTAAATTAAATGAGAGAGTTAAAATTGTAAAGAGAAATACAAATAGAACAGGACTTCAGCTACTCAAAGTCAATGAGGATTTTGGATGACAATAAATCATGCTGGTTATTTATGTGGGGAAAAAAAGGAGAACATTAGCCCCAAACTTTGAGTACTGTGTTTCTGCTAAAATAAGTATATGAGGGATTTTCAGACGTGCTACAATAGGAGACTTTTTTTAAATGACTGGTTAAGAATTGTGTGGTCTGTGGAGTTGGACATTTAGTTACACTCCAGTTTTTGTCCATGGTTTTGGCCTCAGAGGTTTTCCAGGAGAAGTTAATAGCTCAGAGGATAGATCGTTTTGTCAAAGGATCAAGCAGGGGTAATGAACGTGTTGTAAAGGCTTTGTGATTTATGGGGTTTTTTATTAAGCGAGACAGAATAAAATGTTTGAAGAGATTAGGTCCAGTTTCTGGTGGAATGTGAGAAACAACGGGATGACTTGGTTTGGGGGTTTTTAATAAAAACCAGAATATACAGTTTGGATGACACATTTGAAACAAAGAACTAAGACCTTCACGTCCTTTTGGAAAATATGTTTGAAGAGCACTTGTGTCTGACTGACATTTGGTACATAAATTTATTCTCATTTAAAAAAACCTTCTCCTTGAACTGAAACCAATGTATAAAAAGAATTAAATTTAATACCTCTCTGCATGGTGCTTTCAGTAATCTGGTAGGCCAATTCTTGAAATGAACTAATATGAAATTTGTAAATAGGAAGTCTGCCTCTTTCACTTTTTAAAAATGAATGGAGATTAGGAAATAATACAAATTGCAGGATAGTTCTATTTTGGTTTTCATTTTCATAGTTTTCTTGTATTTTGTTGTTTTTCTGTTGAGATTTTCATATTTTTTCTTTCCCCGACAATAAAATTAAATATATTTGTTTTGTAATATGAAGGCAACATTGATATTCAGACCTTGTTCCCTAAAGTGGTGAATCTTTAAAATGGATCTGCGTTGAGCTCTGGGTCATTGTCAGCTGACTCTGGCTGAAAATGTTTGAAAAAATGCAAAAACTGCACCTTCTCAGACTCGAGATCTGCTTCCAGCAGTGCCAATCTAGAAATGGATGGGAAGGGAATATAGTAATGGAAGCTGGGAAAAGTGCTTAATAAAGCACTCATCTTAAGTGATTCCACACAGAAAAGCACAATTACCAACTGTCCCCCAGAGGCAGAGCTCACAGCACACAAATGTTGGGTGCTGGTCTACAGCAGAAATGTCGCCACACTACCTAGTGGAATAAAGCCCAAAGTATTTAAGATCTTTGGAAGAAATACAAAAGCCTGGGATTAATAATTTACTATATTTTAAATTATGTTATGCAAGTTGTGCAAGTAAAATATAATAATGTTTGGAAAAAGGTCTGAAATCTCCTTTTATGTTCATTAAAACCCGAGTAGACGCCATGAATATTTGTTAACACGGAAATCTCATTACGGAATTTGTTTTTCCGTATCTGCTTTTAGAAGATCCCTTTGTGCACGCTCTGGTATCACATTCTAAGTGCAAGTGCTCTGTGTTTACAGACAGCTGGCAGAGGAAAAATATCAAGAAAATATCAGAAGAATGCAAGAATTCAGGTCCCGTAATTTTCAGCAGCTGAATGTCACCGTCCTGCATGTGAGTACGGGCTGTTGTTCGGGAGGTCTCGTTGATGTGCCCCCAGTCTGTGACGCTTTTCTGCTTCCCACGTGGTTTCCTTGGCACTGGAGGCACAGGCCTGCTCTGAGACCGAGAACTGGGAAGTGCATCAAGGTCTGGGCTGCTCAGCTGAGCCTGTTGATCTGTGACGAGGCAAAGTACATTCAGTTACTCAGATATGGTTCAACAAGCTTTCTGTTCATTGCAGTTTTATTTTCTTGAGTTGCTGGCTTTTTACCTTACGAATCAGTTTGTGGATGGGGATTACAGTCTCTTTTTTTTTTTTCCATCTAAACAATCAAGCAATCACCAAAAAAACAGTCAACGATACCCTCGCCAAAAACTACCAAACCCCCAAGCCCAACTAAGCCAAACCTTCAAAAAAGTTAAACTAAAAAAAGAGAGACTCTGAAAATTCCACCATCTTTCCTCCACAGTAGAGATTTACTGCCTAATATTATTCAAGTTTAAAATTTTTTTGTTTGTTTCAGTTTCTTTGTGCCTGCGTACACATCGCTTGTTAATAAACACTTTCTTTTTTCACGTCTCTCCAAAAAGATTTTAATTCTGAACCTTAGCTAAAGAAAAAAGCTGTAATTCTGCCTTTTAAAAAAAATACTTTTTCAAAGTCTTCTCCCAAAATTTGTCTCAAACCAAGACAATTTCTTAATTAGAAGGCAAATTTCTTAATTTGCCCTTAAATCTAAATCTGCTCTCTGAAATGTTTTTACTGACTATATGATATCAAATTTCAAAATATGCTTCTTTCCAAGATGTTTAGAATTGTAATCCTTTAAACACTCTAATTTGGCATGGCTGTGAGTTCTTTTCATTTGGTTAAGAATATTAACACTTCAACTGGCTTTTTAGTAAGAATGAAGCCTTAGAATGACTCCCAGAATAAATTGTGCTTTCCTTTTAAGCTTTCTGCGACAAAAGATGGGCCAGTTCAATTTTAGCACCACATCTTATTGCAGAAAGAAAAGTGTCCGTTTGGAAATAGTTGGGGAACACATCACAGAAATAATTTTTTATGTGCTTTGTATTCTATCTTTCCTTTTGCATGTCCTCTGGTTTCCATCTCCCATTGTGTCTAGAGGAAAAAAATACGTTAAACCTGCTTCTGCTTATGGCTGAGTCACTACTGATCATTTACAAAAATGTTAGGATTTTATCATAATATCTGCCTAATACAAGTCCCAGGAATTGCATAAATCAGGACAACCATTGTGTTGTGATCTCACTGAAAGCTCTGCTCCTGTTTCTCTGTGCTGCTTCATCATTTAACTAAGGAATCTGATGAAGAGACTTCAAAAAAACTCATTCATTCTCAGCCAGCCACTACGTGCGACTGTGAGTCCACAGGACATGATGAACCAAACGGGAATGAGACAACTGAACTCGGCATGGCTGAACTTTCAGACCATGGTAAGAATTCAAAATCTGATGCTGAAATGAAAATTCCTATCCAGAAAGAAAGATTTGTCCCTTGTAGTTAATATGCGGTGGGGAAACTGCAGTTAAAAAGTGATCAGATTTGTAAAGTTGTCAAAAAGTGGCGAAGAGAGAAGGAACTTGATCTGGTGGATGTTTGTAGAGCAGATGTACAGCAAGGTGACGTGGCAGGAGGTCTGAGTTCCCAAAGCTTGAGTGACCTGTGAGCAGAGCTAGAGGTGAATGTGCTTCCTCCAAATGAGACGCTGAATTGGAAGGGAACAGCTTCAACTTTACACACATGAAATGACTGGTGTTAGAAAAGCATTTCCTAACTTACCTCTCCAGTGCAAAAATGAATACAAGAACTCAGTGTTTGCACCTTTGGTACACTTTGATGCCATTTTCTTTATCTTTAACAATGAGAGAAGCAGATGGAAACTCTTCAAACTCTGCTTATCTATATTGTCCTCAAATACTGAGCTATTGTCTAAAGAATATGCAGTACTATATAACATGCATTTTTCTGTTATAGACAAAAAAATAGTCAAGCTCTTTGAAAAGGGTCGGACAGTGGGAATCTTGTGTTTAATGAGGAGAATATTTTAAAAACATTTCTATGTTTTGTTTCTGCAATGTTGTGGAGTAGTGTCTTACTCTTAAATATTTCAAAATCATTGTGCTAGCACTATTATGGTGAAGGATTTTTAATGAGATTAGAATCTTGGAAATACGAATCAATATACTTTAAAGTAGGAAGACTACTTTTATCTGATAGCCCTGCCTTTTAGTGTTGGTTTATGTATACCGGTGAAAGTGTAGGTCATTAAATTGAAGGCATCAGAACCAGTTTGCTTGTGATGGAGGTGTTTTGGCATTTTTTAATAGCAAATGGTGCTTTTTTCTTTCAAAGTAGCCTCATTTGTGGCTATGTGGTTGGCTTGCTGTTTCACAGCATGAGGAGAGATGACCTGTGTGGGAGAGAACCCAGCTGCTCGAAATACATCCTGGGGGGAGGCTGGGGAAATGTGCACAGGGAGGGCTGAGAGAAAGCAGCAAACGTGGGTGAGAGATGCACCGGGAGAAGCATACAAAGCCTCCGAAATAGAAACAGAACAACGTGCTTGGAAGGAAAGAAACCGATTTTTCTGCCTTTGGAGGTCCTTAAGCTGTTAAACCATAATGACAGGAATGAGATGCATTTATATCTGTGATGCACAAGTTGGGTCAGTTCATTGTACACAGCTGAATGCATGTTTAATTGCTTGTGCCAGAGTCTCTGACGGAGGAGTGGTGGGTTCATGACAAAAAGGAGTTATGGATAGGCAAGAGAAATTACAGGGTTTCTCTTCTTTGCTTTGTGAACACCTTGTTATTCCTGAAGCTGATGTCAAAGCTGTTACTTACTCTATTCAGTATTCGTGCTCTTCTTTTCTTCAAGCATTTCAGTGCAGCCATGCATATCCTACAAGTCTAATTATTAAGTTATTAATTGCACCTTTGTACTTGAAAATGTAGAAACTGTTCCAGCTATTGATTTTCCAACAGAATTTTTTTCTTGATCAATGGCTACACAATAATAAAATAAAAAAAAAAAACAAAACAACCTAGAAGCAAGGCTATAAAATGGTTTTAGCAAGTTGTCTCACATGTTAATGAATTGTGTTGACCCAGAAGAAGAAGTTAACCTGTGAAAAGCAGACTAACAAGCTCCCTAGTACAACTAATAACTAAAAACTGTTTAGAAAGGAGAGAAAAGGCAGGAGCAACTTTTGAATTATTTCAGGGCAGACCTAGAAAAATCCTGTCAAGAAAAGCTGGTGAGGAACAGCTAGGGACAGTACCCCAGTGCCAGCAGGTACGGAGGAAAGGTCAGAGTATCTGTGGTACATACCCTGCAGTCCTTATAAAATCTGCAACATGAGCCGAAGAGAAGAGCAGGGTTTGGAGTATTGAAAGACCAAGCTATTAAAGGAATACGGAAAGGAATAGAGAATAAAACACCTTGCACTCCTCTTTCAGTGAAAATTATCTGAAGCATTATGAATCACTGTTGTACGTCATCGGGGAAGGTGCCAGGTACAAAGCTCAAGGTTTAGCTTTAGTGAGTAGCTTTGAATTTTTGAATGCATCTTGATTCAGTTCTAATTGTGGTAGTTACACTGAACTGAAAGTTGGGAAAAACAAGGCAGTGTAGTTAGGTAAACAAAAACCACTGCAACAGTTTGGGGGTTTGGACTTCACAGTGGACGAGTTTTAGCGATGCCAAAAGCGTTCAGCTGCTATAGACTTCCCTGGGAAGTTTTAGCTTTTCTCCATGTTTGTTTTATGTAATCAACAATGATATTCTGAACATTTTTTATTCTAACTAGCAGCCCTGTGCACTTGAGAGACATTTGAAAGAGTTCTTTGAAATCACCTTTAGCTGATGGATTTGTTGGTCTTCAAGCACTTTAAGCTTCATTTTCTGGAATATGAAAGATGTGAGTGTGTTGTTTTGAGTTTTGCAGTTTCTCAGTGTTTCTTTTTGCTGTGATACTTTCTCACACATTCTGCTGTAAACATGGCCATGGTTTCTTGACAACTATCTATGTTTTGTTAACTGTCTCTGTTGTTTATCATTTCATTCTCATGGGTAGAAAAATATGATAGATAGATGCTTTAACCAATGGAATTGAGAGGTAATGATTTCTACCTCCAATCCACGGTGATTTGTAAAAACATATAAATAAAGGTCAGAAGGTTCTGCCCTCTCTCTCTCTTTTTGCCCTCTTCTTTGCTCTCTCTGTGTGGTCTTTCATTTAGCTCTCCTTTTGGCTCCTCGGCCTACTCGGCCTGACCCGTGCTACATGAGTGGACCTTGTGGTTTTGATGTGGAGATGAACTCATTGTACTACAGAAAAGCTTCCTCAAGATTGTTTACAGCTGGTACAAGTTCTTGAGAACTTAAAGAAATGATCTGATTTTTATTCCTAAAGAGAAATGCTTCAGGCAATGTAAATACTGGGTTTTTAACAACAAAATCTTTAGTTTTTCAACATCATCTCCTTTACTATGTCATCCAGCAACACTGTGCAAATTTATTCTTCTCTAAAGAGACTAAGAATGTTGACAAGTCCGTTGGACAGATGATTTTTAAATCTGCACTTGCAGAGCTACACCAGCTTATGATGATTTGTGCGCCTTGAGCGGCTGTTGCCTTTCTGCCTGTTCACTTCTGGGGTTTCAGACACATGTTCTGCAGCATCCTTCACGCCTCAGCGGGAAATAAAGAACTTGGGGAGAGGGGAAATCAAAGAAACATGAACTTTTGCAGGCAGAAATCACTTTGAAATTCTTCTTCTGTTGTTGAGTTACTTCAGTTTCAGAAGAAAGGGATCCATTTTTAAGCTGTCAGGGGGCAGCAGTGAAAAATTACGTGAATAGTAAGTCATACTATTTTTCTTTTAATAAGCCGAGAGGGGAAGCTGTGCATTTAACACACTTCATGTCTCTGTAGAGATATTATCTTGGCTCCTGCTGGTGCTCTGCTAGAGAGAAAGCACTGACCCCCAATGCCACCACTTCCCCACCATTTACTTCTATTCCATGGAAAGAGCACAAGCTTCTACCTGACTGCCATGTCCTGCCAGAGACATTCACTCACACTGTTCTTTTCCTAAAGAATTTTACCTGTTTTATGCATTCTGTGAATTTCCCAGTGTAGAAAGCTGCTCTGTGTAGAAAGCTGCTGCTTGGCCAAAATACTGCAGTCTTGACAAACCTTCTTATTTCTGGCTGAGATTTACTGCTGGCTGTTTCATGCCAGCATTTTTAAGATGCCTTGTTGCCTCGCAGCTGAAGTGCTCCTCTCCTCCTGTGTATAAACCTCTATATAACACTCCTGTATTTTTTATATGTTTTAGCACTGGTCACTTTTAGCATACCTGGACCTTCCGACCTTATTCTTTCCTCAACTTGCTTCCTAGCTCTTACCTCAGAATTTATAATGAATTATTTTGGGTTTAATGCTTCAAGTTTTGAACTCACAACTCTGTTCTTTGAGTTTTCTCATTTTCCATTGTTCCACTTCTCAGGGTCATGTAGTGTTTGTTCTTATATTACCCTGGTTCTGGGACTTTGTCTCTCCAGTTGGCATTCATACTAGAACAAAGGACTCTTTTGCTTTGGCTGTTACTTTTCTCCACACTTCAGGTCTTCAGAGAGATGGGCAGGGTAACATTACTTGTAATGGTGAAGTTTTAAAAATGCGCTTTAAATTCCCATTTCTCTGAAGTTGCTGTAAGAAGTTTCTTAACAGTTTTGCATCTTTAATCATGCTATCTAAAGTAAACAAATATTCCTCTTATATGTAAAAAGCCAGACAATGGAGTGGCTAAGAAATAGCTAGAAAAAAATACTTCTGTGACTACTATTAGCCGCATTAAGTAAGTAACTGAGGTATGTAGAGAGTATCATTGGAAAAGTAAATGTTCTTCCTCTGTTGTTTCAGGCAGTTAGACCACTGACGTGTTCCTTAGAGTACTCAACCTTTGTAAATAGAAGCAAATGAAAAATGGTTTTGCTCATTTGCAAGTCTTTTACGTAATAGCTTTAATCGGCATTAAATTTTTAGCTTGGTTAATTGGAAACAAAAATTGTATTTTGATAATGAGGTGTTTATGGAAAGATATTTTATAGATGTGTTTAATATTCATTGAAAATTGTTGATATCTCCATCTTATGTGTCCATAGATTTATGGAATTGTCATCATACAAAGAATTTAATGCTGTGGTGGACAGAGCAGTAAAGAATATATTGTACTACTGGGAACAATTTTTACTGTAGATAACTTTGTGTCACTTCCATCTCCAGTTTCTCCAAGTACAAGCAAGAGACCAGAGAGCTGAAATAGGATTTGTACAGAGATAGTGCACAGAAACAATGAGCCACTGC